>JAEOAD010000046.1:4795000-5302500 GCA_036365145.1 Orientallactaga sibirica | reverse complement strand
CCTGCCATAAAGATTAGTCTAGAACCCAGATAATGGTACTAAGAATTATATTGGAAAAACAGCGTGAAAATTAAACTTCTCTAACACCTTTGTGAAGAGCTATAATGGAGTTTCTTATGAAGCTAGAGAGATGCTTTGCGGTTAAGGAGTTTGCATGCAAAGCCAGAGGATCTGGGTTCAATTCTCCAGGACCCACGTAAGCCAGGCGCACAAGGGAGCGCATGCATCTGGGGTTTGTTTGCAGTGGCTGGAGCCCCTGGCGTGCCCATTCTCTCTCTCCCTCTCTCTCTGCCTCTTTCTCTCAAAAATAAATAAATAATATATATTTTTTAAATGCTGAGCTAATGAAAGTTTTCTATGTATTGGGATTTTTATTTTATTGTTTTAACTCTTTATTTGTTTATTTGCATGCAGAGAGAGACAGAGAAAAGAGAGCGAGGGAGAGAGAATGGGCATGCTAGGGCATGCTAGCCAATACAGTGAACTCCAGATGCATGTGCCATTTTGTGCATCTGATTTTATGTGTGCACTGGGGAATCAAAGACAGGACATTAGGCTTTGCAGGCAAGTGCCTTAACTGCTGAGTCATCTCTCCAGCTCAGGATTTTTATTTTTAATGTCTCCCTCTGTTGCAAAAGTCATATATATGTATATATGTGTGTATGTGTGTATATATGTATAAATATATATCAAAACAGAACATTTAGAAAAACAGAAGAAACAAATCAATGTAATTTCTTCACTGAGAAATAAGTAACTAAATATTTTGGAATATACTCTTCAGATAAACACTCAAAGGCATAAAGAGAAATGTACATATAATAATTGTTTTAATAGATGACAGCTGGGTGTGGTAGCACACATCTTTAACCCCAGCACTTGGGAGGTAGAGGTATGAGGATCACTATGAGTTCAAGGCCAGCCTGGATTATCAAGTGAGTTCCAGGTCAGCCTGGGCTAGAATGAGATCTTGCTTCTGAGATCAAACTGTGCCAATTTCTTCATAATTTTTTATCAGTTCATAATGTCACTAATATTTTTAAATTTATTTATTTATTTGAAAGAGAGAATGAGGCAGAGAGAGAGAGAGCGAGAAAGGGAGAGAATGGGTGTACCAGGGCCTCCAGCCACTGCAAATGGACTCCAGATGCATGCTCCCCCTTGTGCATCTCCCAGGGATCCCTCTCTCTCTCTCCCTCTGCTTCCTAGTCCTTGAGAGTATAAGCAGCCACACACTCCTGCCACCACAGCTGAGTGATCTGTCCACAATGCCATCCCCATCACAATGTACCTTCAAACCATGAGCCAAAATGAATCTTCTCCTTAAGTTGCTTCTGTTGGGTATTTTGTCATAGCTATGAAAAAAAAAGTAATTGATATAGGAATTACATTTGGAAATCAGAACTTTTCTAAACATTTATTTTATTTATTTGCAAGTAGAGAGAGACAGAGAGCAGATCCTCACAGAAAAGAGAGGGAGAGGGAGAGAGAGAGAGAGAGAGAATATGAATACACCAGGGCCTCCAGCCACACTGCAAATAAACTCCAGATGCATGCACCACTTTGTGCATCTGGCTTTACCTGGGTACTGGGGAAGCAGTCATTGGGCTTTTTAGGCAAGTGTCTTAACCACTAAGCCATCTCTCCAGGCCCCTGGAGATAAGATCTTTGAAGAGGTGAGGTAAAGCTAACCTGTTAGCACAGTGTCCTTCTCTGGGGTTGGAGCACAGGCGCATTCAGGAGAAAGGCCACATCTAGACATGGGGAGATGATGGCCATCCACATGCCATGGAGAGGTCTCAGAAGAAACCAACCCTTCCTGCATCCTGAACAGGCAGACTGCCAGCCTCCCACATCATGAAAAAACAAAACAAAAAAAAACAAAAAAAACAATAATAACCTATATTTTGTGACCTCAGTACCCAGTCTTTGGAACTCTGTAATGCCAGTCTTAGTAAGCTGAAAGAGCTGCCTTACACTTCTTCAGCGAATTCTTCAGGTGAGTCAAACCCCAAGAAAAGGTAGCCTTAGTGATTCTGGCTCAGGGAGATGGACTCTGACATTGAGGCTCCTGAGCTCTGGAGCTGAGTGTTCTCAGCATTTCCATGGCATGCTCAAGACCCAGCTTTCTTGTGCTTGTACCAGGGCCCCCCAACTATGAGAAAATACTCTGGAAGGCACCTGCTTGGTACCTGGAGTGCAGTGGGTACTGGTTGAGTCTTGTTAGCCAGTGGCCTATAGGATGCTAATGGTCATTTGTCAGACAAAATGAATCTTCCTCAACCATATAATTTTTAAAAAGTAATTATTCACTAAGAGCTTTTACATTACAGAAGACCCACTTTGCTTGGCACACATGCTACTGTAACAAAACAAAACAAAACAAAACAAAACAAAACAAAACAAAACAAAACAAAACAAAGGGCTGGAGAGATGGCTTAGCAGTTAAGGCGCTTGCCTGCCAAGCATAAGGACTCATGGTCTACTCTCCATGTCCTACGTAAGTCAGACGCACAGTGATACAAGCGTGCAAGGTTGCACATGTGCAGAAGGGGGTGCATGTGACTGGAGTTTGATTTCAGTGGCGGAAGGCCCTGGAGTGCCAATTCTCTCTCTCTCTGGATTTGGGGCTTTTTTGGAAAATTTAAAGATCTGGCAGTGATAGGCCTTAGCTTTGTGACTCAGCATGGGCCCTGCACTTACCTAACCACGTAGCATTGAATAGCTAACAATGTATAACCTGATCATAGAGCTAAAAACACACATATACACACAAAGGTAACATGTACATATATATGTATAATGTGGCTAAAGGAACATCACACACACATGACACAAGCCTCTTTGTGATTTTAACACCTTTCTTTTTTTTTAAAAAAATTATTTTTGAGAGAGAGAGAGAGAGGGAAAGAGTCAGACAGAGAGAGTACGAGCATGCCAGGGCCTCCTGCCACTGCAAACTCTAGACACATGTGCCACCCTGTGCATCTGGCTTTGCATGGGTACTGGGAAATTGAGCCAGGCTGTCAGGTTTGGCAAGCACCTTTAACCACTGAGCCATCTCTCCAGCCCAGTATCTTTCTTTTTAAAAATGTGCACTTTGCTGCTGGACACATGCCTTTGGTGCAATAGTCAGTATAACTGTACCTGTCACCCCATTCGTTCTATGTGACTTCTAATTATTTTCTTTGAATCCCAGGCTGTCCTGAAATTCACCATGTAGTCTCAGGCTGGACTTGAACTCACAGCAATCCTCCTACCTCTGCCTCCCAAGTGCTGGGATTAAAGGTGTGTGCCACCATGCCCAGCCCCCCTTTTTGTTACCTCTAATTTTATACATGGGGCCACACAGCTATTTTATGGCCCCGAAATTAAGCTTTGGAAATCATTTAGTGTGTAAAACACCCACTATTGTGAGATACCTTAAAGATTTACAAAAGGTTCTAATTATCAGATTCAACAACAACAAAAGAAAACAAACTTGAACATTTAATTAGTCACGATAATTTTCTTTCTTTCTCCTTCAGCATGAAATATGCACAGGTATTCCTAAGGCAGACTGACTTACCTGGTGAACCTCAATGTTGTCTTGGATCAGTTGCTAGGTAACTGAGGAAGATTTATGCACATCTATTGTTAATTCTGAAGACAGTTTTCAGGTCTGCCATAAACAGAACTGGGAGCAGACACCACACTTACGGTGACACATTCCCCTGGCATTCCCTGAGGGGGGTGTCCTAGGGCACATCTCCCCACTCTAAAACATCCTATGACAAGGGAGAATGCTGGCGAGTGAGTTCACAGCTGCCTGCACCAATAGTTCCGCACAGCTGAGACATCTGGACCCATCTCCAATGCCCTCTCATGCCAAATCCACTTGAAGTTTTATTCAAAGTGTATTTCTGCCTTCCTGCTTCATCTGCATGAAATCTAATACTGTGCCTCCCTCCCCTATTCTTCCAGCAGCACCAAAATTCAGCCTGTTTTTATTTTTTATACAGAAGCATCTGCAAAATTATTTCTCTAGTCAGTGGTTTCATGACCAATTTAAAAGCTTTTGTTGGGCATAAGTACCACGGGTACTGGTGTGGACCATGTGTGTGCACTTTATTGCCACTACTTAGGTAAGTGGTGAGGAGGCCCAGTTTTTATAATGAGCCCCCCAAACCAAAGTTTTATAGAGCGATCATAATTATAATGACCACATGCTAGAAGCAGCTCTTGTTACTACGAGTCTCCTGGGCATCCTGTGATTAGATTGTCAACACAGCCCTGTAAGACATGTGTTCATGGCTCTTGCAGTTACCTTCGCGTTGCAGGGACAAAACATCTGAGCCAGAGCAGCTGATGAGAGGGAGGGTTCATTTTGGCTTCACGATGGGATGGCAGGGGCCAGCGCGGTCGAGACTGGACATCACTTCTTGCCAGAGCGGCCGGCAGCACTGGGACATTGGGGTTAGTAGACCTTAAGGTCCATACCTAGTGGTAAAGTGTCCTCTGGAGAGGCTCCACCTCCCAAATTGCCACCTCTGGGGATGAAGCATTGCAAACACAGGAGTTAATGGGGAACATCTGATTCAAGTCACCACAATGGCACCATCATCTCTGGCTTAGCTGACTTCTGCCTTCCACGGCCTGTTAATTGGTGGGCTGGTCTTGCCTCTTCTCAGTTCATGTTCCACAGATACCTCCCAAGAGGTCATTCCAAACTGGGACCTGAACATGCCATTCAACTGTTGCAGATCATCTACTGACAATTCATAATACACAGAGACCGAGTTCACATTCCTGTGTCCTGCTTATCTCTTCAACCATAGCTCCTATCATTCTTTTTTTATTTACAAGCACACACACACACACACACACACACACACACACACACAGAGAGAGAGAGAGAGAGAGAGAATGGGCTTGTCAGGGCCTCCTGCCTCTGCAAACAAACTCCAGATGCATACACCACTGTGTGCATCTGCCTTATGTGGGTCCTGAGGAATTGAACCAGGGTCATTATGCTTCTCAGGCAAGTGCCTTAACCACTGAGCAATCTCTCCAGCCCATTTATTTTTTTTTGTATTTTTAAAATATTTAATTTTTATTTATCTATTTGAGAAAAAGAGAGAGAAATGCAGAGAGAGAGAGAGAGAGAGAGCAAGCAAGCAAATGGGCATGCCAGGGCCATCAGCTGCTGCAAACGAACTCCAGATGCATGTGCTTCCTTGTGCATCTGGCTTATGTGGGTACTGGGGAATTGAACCTGGGTCTTTTGGCTTTGCAGGCAAGCACCTTAACCACTAAGCCATCTTTCCAGCCCCTGCCCATTTATTTTGATGTTTTAAACTTTTCATATCTCCCATCATTCTTGCCTCTCATCTTGTGTCCCAGTGGAACAATCTCTCCTCTATTTTCCCCTGTGCCATGCTGAGTCTTGTGTCTCAGTCTTTGTTTATACAGTGTCCTCTGCCTCAAATCTGTGCAGTTAGTCTATGAAGGCCCAATGGTGAAGCATTCCGTGACTACCTTCCCTACCTCATGTTCATGTGAGACGCCTCTCCTCCATGGGGCCAAAGTAATCAATGTCTGTCTCTCCAGTGTTTCTGCAGGACTGCTTTATAACTATCGGCTCATCTGTCCCCACGACAATGCCTTTACTATATAGTTTCTCATTCCCAGAAGTAGCCCAGAGCCTGACCCAGGGAGCAGCACAGCATGTACATTTGTTTTTTGGAGGAAGGAACTCCATCCAGGTCGTTCACAAGTGAAGCAACCGTCCACCTAGAGGTTTGACAGATCCATCAACACCTGTAGCAAGAGGAGAGTAGAACTCGGGAGGCAGGGGCAGGAGGATCGTTGTGAGTTCAAGACCATCCTGAGTCTACATAGTGAATTCCAAGTCAGCCTGGGCTAGAGCAAGACCTTGAAAGACCAGAAAAAGGGAGGAGGAAGAGAAAGAGAAAGAAGAAGAGGAGGAGGATGAGAGTGAGAAATTTAACAGAGAGATCCCTAGAAGTAATGGAAGCCCTCCTCTCTTAGAGTGAGGTTCTGCGTGCTCGCATGCCCACAAACATGGTGTGCCCACCATCTATCCGGGCAGCCTCCCTATGGCTGGTTGTGCAGCTGTTCTGGGAGACGGCTTCTTCTTGGGTGACGCCCAAACCAGTGTTTCCATGATTCACTTTGGTCTTCTGCTGTTGGACATTTCCTCTTGTCAGAGAAGAAACCTCAGACTTCCCACTCTCTGGATAAGTCACCCTCAAATTGTTGCTGCCTCCTTCAATCACTATCAAAAATGAGAAAATAACCAGATTCTTGGCTTGAACACAGCACTTTCCACATGCAATCGAACCCAAACCTCCCCAAAGTACAAGTTAAGGAACACACCCAAGATCACACAGCTAGGAAGTCGCAGATCTGGCCCAGACCTCAAGGGGTCTAACTGCAAGTTCACAGACATGACCAGCTCCCAATACCCTTGCCTGCGTGAGCCCTTTTGTTACACTGCGCTGAAAAGCTAAGCAGATTAAAGGCACATGATCTTCTCTCTCCCTCTCTTCCTTCCCCCTTCCTTGGATTCCAGCTTTGTGGAAACCTAGATCCCATCCTTGGAGGTTATTTTAAGAATGAATGTCTTTCTCTGTCCTCCTACTTCTGAGGTGCAAAGATGGTTGCTGGCTGGGCGTGTACCCTGCCCTCCGCGGGCCGCAGCAGGGAGAGGAGTCATTAATCTCACATTTCTGCTCCTGGAGGGGAAAGGTCATTGTTTTAATCGCCTTAGCTTTACCCACCACTCAGGAGGAAATTGGATCTTTAGGCAGGAGGGGTCATTTCTCCCCACTGAACAAGCTGTTAAAGCCTCTCTTCTGTATTGTGAGTAAAGTTGTATAAAGAGCTGGGATTGTTTTCTTTATTAAGCTTTTTTTTTAAATTTTTTTTAAAGTTTTTAAATAAATTTTTATTTATTTATTTTATTTATTTATTTGAGAGAGACGGGGGGGGTGGGGCAGAGAGAGAATGGGCGCGCCAGGGCCTTCAGCCACTGCAAGCCAACTCCAGATGCGTGTTCCACCTTGTGCATCGGGCTTACGTGAGTCCTGGAGAATCAAACCTGGGCCCTTTGGCTTTGCAGGAGAGCTCCTTAAACGCTAAGCCATCTCTCCAACCCTGTTTCTATTTTTTTTTTTTTTTATTAAGTCGAAGTTTTCTAAGTCATGAGTCAGAGAAATGAGTAAGAGACTGGTCCTGTTGAAAAGGACAGAAATAAAGCAAATTCGAAGGCAAAAGTCTCTCCTCCAGCCCAAGGCTTTGCAGTCGCCCTCTGGCGCTCCTAGTGGTGAGATTTGGAGTGGAGGGGGGGAAAAGCAGCTTTGGGATTGGCCAGAGGAGGCGCCATCCATCATCTATGTACAGCCGAGATGTGTGCTACTAGCATGTGGGCCACGTGTGGGAGCTCTGACTGGACGAAGGGATCCACGTTCACGGAATGCTTCAAACGTGGTGTCAACCACTTTCCAGATCATGCGAAGCTGCTCCTGTTTACAGAAACGATTCCCACTGCCCAGGTTGGGCTGCCCCACTTACTCCATTCCTCCTGGGTAGCCACGAAGAAAGAGAAAGCTGCATTGAGCTCTGCCTGCTGGCGTCCACAGTAGCTTTTGTCTGGCACATAGGGGTGTAATCAGAGCAAACACACTGGCCACTGTTGGCTGTCCCCGCTGGGCTTTCTCCCAATAGTTTCTCCCAGTTTCACAGGGAGATCTGGCATTGAAAGAAGGGGGGGGGGAGAAGGAGGGAGTGTGGCAAGAGGGATGGGTCACCCCTGGGGAGGAGAGAAAAGTAAAGATTCCTCTTTATAGCTGCAGGTATTTCTACATGACAGACACCCCAAAGGACACAAGGATTGTGTTGGGACGTTGGTATAGAATCCTGTCAGAAGGAGGCAGAAAGAGGCCTTTACCCAAGATCAAAAATGCCCTCCGATGATCTTGGAGCCCAAAGCAGCATTCCTTAAAGGCAGTGGTTGCTAGGCAGAGCAGGGGAGAGGTCAAGGTAGAGAGGTGGGATTTGGAGGAAGATAGCAAAACCTCCAACACATGAAGCTTTTGTTTCTAGTTTCTCGTTATATCCAGCAGGAAGCTTAACAACCCCATGAAGCAGGACTTGAGGGACATATTCATTAACACAGCGAGCCTCCACTGCAAGTCTAGTCTCTATCAGGGACAGACATGGAAGGTGCCGGTGAACTGGACATGAAAGTCTCTTGTGTACAACTAAAGTCTGTGGCTGGCAAAAGAAAGAACTGTGTTAAGACAGGGTCAGGTGTGGACCCAGCTGGCCATTGCTGTTTTTTCCCCTGAGGCAGGCTAGCACTGTGGGAAAAGATGGTGAGTTGACAAGTGGTACCTTACGGACCAGCCAAACTCACCTTTTCCATCCTAGCGGGGAAAGGGAAAAAGTCAGGTGTAGTCTTTTTGAGTTGGGCGGATCACAGATACTGGATATTGGATTTCTGTGTGGTCTCCTGGTGAATGCTTGATTCTTTTTTTTTTTTTTTTTTCCCTGCCTGGAATATCTAGGTGTGAATAGAAAAAACCCAGTTCCTGGCTCAATGTGAAATTATGAGGCGGAGGTTTCTCCAGTCCCTTCAAGGAGAGTAAATGGGAAACAAGCCATTGTGACTGTTGAGCGCCTTTCTTCCATTAGCAGCACCATGGTTTTCTTCGGAGAACCTTCTCCATGCTCATCCCTCTGCCTCTGCTGTGGCATTACCTGGGCACTGGGAGTGGACCAGAGCTTGGTCAACAGAGCCCGAGTTAGTCAACAACAGAAAACCCTTCCTCTTCTCTGTCCTCCTCCTCCTCTTCTTCTTTTTGAGGCAGGGTCTCCCTCTAGCCCAGACTGACCTGGAATTCACTATGTAGTCTCAGGGTGGCCTCAAACTCACGATAATCCTCCCAGCTCTGCCTCCCGAGTGCTGGGATTAAAGGTGTGTGCCACTATGTCTGCTTAGCTCTTCTTTGGGTGATGGCTGTTGCAAGGCAGTTTCAGCATTTATCAGCTATGGCCACACAAGGTCATATGACAAATCTTACCATAGCTCAGTGTCACGTGACAGCACACTCCAAGTCCCTGCGTGATAAAACCCCACTGCTCCTGACTGCCAGTCCCTGGCTCGTTGGGGCAGCTCCCCCTGAACAGGCTACGCATGGTATATGCTTATGATAATTTCAAAACTGCCAGAAAAATGGAAGCAGGCAGTTTCTCTTAAGCCTTAGGCTAAGAACAGGTATGTTGTAATTTACAAGTCCATTTCTTTGACCAGACCAGATCAGATGCTCCCTTTAGCATCAGTGAGATATCAGGCGTGCTCTGCTTCTGGTCAAAAAACCTGTCGCTGACAGAGGACGAGCATGCAGGAGGGGCGACAACCAGCCCTGACCATGCAGCCAACCACTCGATGATGTCAGCTGCCTTTATTGGTAGACATTTCTTGGCCACCGGATTGGAAAATTGATCAAATAGAAAGAAGCAACAGAAAGGGAAGCGGAGGCGAGAGTGGGAGACAGAACGGCTGATGCTGTCTGACTGTGAGTTCCACTGTGTCCTGGCTTTTCAGTGATACGGTTGTTCACGCTCATTTCAATTGGGTTTCTGTCAATTGTTATCAAGAGTCACCTGACCCAGCTCTATCAGTCAGGAAGCAAAGCAAGTGGACAGTGTCAAGTGCACAGAGCCCCAAAGGGAGGAGGACAGAGGAGTGGCTTCTAGAGGCCGGGCTGGCACGGCTGTCAGAGGCGCTTGCCATGGCTGATGGCGCGTAGAGCTTTACTGGGCATCCTTGGAACGCCAAGCAGTGCAGAGGGAACGTGCTGATGGGACACTCCTGACCAGAGGCAAATAACAGCTTTTGTTTCTCCAACATCCGATGGGAATAAATGAATCCTGGAGTGGTCCACATGGAAGCCGGTCACATTCGCAAACGCAAATGAAACTGCAAGTCCTGGCAAAGGGCCTCAGGGGTGCGTAGGATGATAGATCCTGAGATGCGCCCTTGATCTTGTCATCCTATAAAATGAACCAAGAAATTCAGAAGAGACGATGGCCTGAGGGGGAGGAATACCCTGGGTTTATATGAATAGTGTTAGCAGCAGAGTTCACGGCAGCCATTCCCATGTGCTGAGAATACACGGGATTTTCAGCCTTTATACCAAGAGAAGGATTTTGCCCTGTATGAAATTGTCCAACCTTGTGAGTAAACTGAAGAGATAGGCATTCTGTCTCCATGTTACAAGGGAGAAAATGGCGTTGCAGAGACCCCATCCTTCGAACGTCCTTGGACTGAACCACGGCCTGCCCTGTGTCCAAGCCTTTCTTGGGAGCCCTAGGCTATGAGCCTCCTTAGTGCATAATGCTTTGGTCTTCCTGACCCCAGAGCTCCCACAAGGACCTTTTAATTAGAACTTCCTTCCTCTGCCCTTTTTATTGACTCTTGTTCTTTGAAATTTGGGCTCAACCTCTGGCTGAAGAGAAAAAAAATATTGTTTGTGTCCAGAACTTTTCAATCGTCTCATTGTGGGCAGCAGTGGCACCCTCACCCACTTCTCTGGGGAGGAGTACCCGGTTTCCCCTGGGGAAGTACCTTTCCCCTCACTGTCAATCCATGCGTCTGAAGTGATGCTGACCTCCCAGAGCTGATCCTATACCAGATCTATTCATGGTTCCAGTCAGTGTAGTCCACAACCTAGGAGAGACACATAAGGTGCCTGCAGCTGGCAGCTGTGTCCTGGGGCCACACCTACTCATTCCCCGTCTCAGACCTACCCCCTCCGTGGGTGGGGGGGTCTCTGTAGAATGGTTCATGATGACAGCCCTGACTTTGTAGAACTCTTGAGGAGATCTGTGGCTGTCATGGCCAACGTGAACCTTCCACGCATCCTCAACACTAGACGGCTGAAGCGACGCTGCTCAGGCCTAGGCACTCGATGTGGCCGGGTCCACGAGATGATTTGGAAGTGCCCCATGACCTCTTCAAGCCTCTCCCTCCTCCTCCGCTGTCTCCCTATGGTGGGGCGGTGCTGTATGGCAGATTCCTCTGCACTGGAAGCTGTGCAGGACTATTGTCAGCTTTATCAAAAGCAGGTGGGACAACTCACCAGAGACTCTCTAGACTGGGCCTGTTGAAGGAAGGGGGTGGGGAGGGTCATAGACCCCCCCCCGAGATCTCAGGTAACCCTGTGTCTGTTGTGTACAATGATGCACGATCTCGAGACCTCAGGGGAGACAGAGGATAAAAGGATCAAGGGACAGTGAGCACCACTTGAAGCCCGGCTTTGGGGTCTCCGTGCTCTGGAAGCCTTCACCCCGAGGCCAGAGAAGAGAAAGGGTAGTCTCCACACGGCCAGCTCCACCTAGCAGGCCACGGGGCATGGGGAGGTCATCATCCATGCTGGGATGACTTTGTAAAAATTTTTATTTATTTATTTGCAAGCAGAGAGAGATGGAGGGGGAGAGAAAGAGAAAGAGGGAGAGAATGAGCATGCCAAGGCTTCTAGCCACTGAAAATAAATTCCAGATACATGTGCCACTTTGTGCATCTGGCTTTATTTGGGTCCTGGGGAATTGAACCTGGGTCCTGAAGCTTTGTAGGCAAGTACCTTACCCACTAAGCCATCTCTCCAGCCCTAGGATAACTCCTTGGTGGTACCGCTGCTTTGAGAGCTCCACGTTCCTACAAGCAACCCCTCACCTGCTCTATAAGGAACCCCAAAAAGGTCATTGCTTCGCCAAACTAGCTCTGATGCAATTGTGCTTTGCACTGCATCTGAGTCCTGTGCAGGGCGACGATGTGTGTTTGAGTCTCCTCAAGAGAAAAATCTCCCATGACAGGTGGTAGGCCCAGGGCAATGCTATTCAGACCAGCAGAGCATCCTGTTTATCTGCCATCTCCACCTGCTCAAGCAAGGGCTCCTACAAGGAAGTGACTTCTATTTTTCTCTAAGCTTGATGTAAAGAAATAATAACATTTTGCTCTCTTTATAAAGTAAACCCTTTCCTCCCATCAGCTGCTTCTGGTCGGTTGTTTGCATGGCAGAGCAGAGGCTGGCATTACATCTTATCACAGCAGCGGGGAGGAGGGAGTAAGCGTGAGCTGCTGATGAACACACAGGGAGCTGGACCAGTGAACCTCAAGGTCTGTCCCCAGTGGCACACCTCCTCCCAGCAAGGCTCCACCAGCTAAGGATTGAGTATGAAGCTTAATCACAAGCACATGAGGCCATGGGACAGGTCACATTCCAACCACTGCAGGCTAATGAATTTGACCTTGTCCTGCTGCCAAAATGATTGTCAAGCACACATCAAAGACAATGATATGAGACATCCCTGTGGTGTTTCCAGTGATCACTGCTGGATTTGAACTACCAAAGGCCAAAGGTTCACAGAAGTGGAACAGGAAAAGTCATAGCTCACTGGTGCCCTCCCTCCCTCCCTCCTCCCTCCCTCCCTCCCTCCCTCCCTCTTTTCCTCTGTCTCCCCTGTTCGTGAGAGCCCTGATTGTCTGAAGTTCTGATCAGAGACAAACAAAGAAAAAAAAAAAAGGAAGGGGCTATTTTAGAATTGCCACTCATATTTTTAAACATCTTGACGTCAATAAAACATTTTCCAATTCAGTGACAACTGGGGCATTTGTTTTGATCGTGGGTTCCTCGCCCACCAGCTGGTTATTTTGGTTCCCGCAGAAGAGCATTTGTTTTGTGAAAGGCAGCGGTGTGATGCGTGATTTAATCTCCAGGATGTGGCCACGGGGTTATCAGGCTAACCCTCCTGACTAGGGTCCTGGGACAGACACACTTTTCCCCAAAGTCACCCTCGCCTTCTCTTCAGCCAGTGTACACCTACAGAGTGTTCAGCTCCTTGTGACCTTATGGTCCTTATCTAGACAGCCTGGACAACTGACCCTCTGCTGCACCCCTCCCCTCATATTCCCTAGGCATTTTCTCATGTCATATATCACACACGGGCTTGTGGTCTGTGGAACATCCATCGTCTCCGTGGGACCGTAGGCTGCAAGGTGACAGATGCTATCAATTTCCTACTGTCCCCTGGACCTTGCCTGATGCACGGCATATGGTCAGTACCAAAAATAAAACACAAGCAAATGAATTCATAACTCAACGGCTCATGATAATTAACTAAATAAGTACATTAGTTGGTGACAGAAGGTTGGCTGCAAATATGTGACCTGGTTTACCTTATGAGGGGAGGTGAGAGGAGGAAGAACCCTCAATTCTGAATGATTCCAACTCTTTGTGAAATGTGGGGAAGGTAGTTAAAAGACATGCCAGTGGCTGGGTATGGTGGTGCATGCCTTGAATCCCAGTACTCAGGGTGCAGAGGTAGGTGGATCGCCGTGAGTTCGAGGCCATCCTGACAGTACATAGTGAGTTCCAGGTCAGCCTGGGCTCGAGTGAGACCCTACCCAATAGTAATAGTAGTAATAATAAGAAGAAGGAGGAGGAGAAGTAATAGAAGAAGGGGCTACAAACCTCTCCCATGAATGCTGTCTGCTATTGGTCACAGTGCTAGAATGTCCCAGATGGATCCGTTAGCAAGCCCAGGCCCTCTAGCTACTTCAAAGTGATAGTTCAGGACAGTCTCTTTAACCTGTCTCCACTGTACCATTGACTCCCTTGATGTGGACCGTGGACAGGAAAACCCTTATCTTTGGACATATTCTCACAGTGTAAATGCTGACACAAGCGATCCTACAAATGAATTATAATACCCTCCACTCACACTCATTCACACTTCCCTAGCGGAAGGCACTGTGCCAGGCACCTTCCCGGGATCAACACACATCATGTGGGCATCAACTGCACAGGGAGCTCCTGCCCGGCCGAGTCTCTAATTCTCCTCTCCTCATCCTTCTCCCAACATTTCTTCTTGCTTGTTCTGAAAAGCGACTGAACCTATGGGTGTGCAAAGTGCAACTCAGAGGGTCTTGGAATCAAGAAGCAAGTGAATGGGCCGGAGAGATGCTTCCATGGTTAAAGGCGCTTGCTTGCAAAGCCTGTTAGCCTGGGTTTGTTCCCAGTACCCAGTATATATAAAGTCAGATATATAAAGTACCACATGCATCTGGAGTTTGTTTGCAATAGCAGGAGGCCCTGGTGTGCCCCATGTTTTTCTCTCTTTCTGTCTCTCACATACACAAATAAATATTAATTCTTTACAAAAAGAAACCAGTAGAATTTGATCTCTGTCCTGTCACTGGCTGCTAAGAGATTATCACCAGGGTTATGCCCTCTCTGAATATCAGTCTGCCCTGGTGTAGATCCCTCCCCCAGGGACTGGGCAGGGCAAACGTGAGCGGTCATGGGCTCTCACCCCGGGTAGCACATGCTCCATTGGCATTATCATTCAGCACTGGCCACTAAGCAGACGGACCCTGAGTAGGACGCGAGGAGACTGGTCAACAAAAGAGAATACAACTGAAGAAAAGACAAAGGGAGCATCAAGTAAAAGGGGAAATAGAAGATAATAACAGCGTCAAGTAAACATGCACAGCCCTTCCTTATGTTGGCCAAAACAGGTAAAATGAGATCGTGTGCTAAAAACATATTTTTGTGCGTGAGAGAGAGACAGGCAGAGAGGCAATTGCAAACGAACTCCAGGTGCCTGTGCCACTCTGTGCATCTGACTTTATGTCAGCACTGAGGAATTGAACCCAGGCCATCAGGCTTTGCAAGCAAGCATCTTTTTTACTATTGAACAATTTCTCCAGCCCGAGATAGCATGTTTCACTGGTGAACTATGAGCTACATTTAACATAAGATGCTAGGACTGGCCGTGGTGGTATGTGGGGATGAGGCAGGAAGATTATCAGCAAAGGTCATTCAGGCTACAAAGTGAGACTTTTTCTCAAAACAAAACAAAACAAAACAAAACAAAACAAAACAACACAAACAGGGCTGGAGGGACGGCTTAGCAGTTAAGGCACTAGCCTGCAAAGCTAAAGGACCCAGGTTCAACTCCCCAGAACTCATGTAAGCCAGATGCACAAGGTGGCACATGCTTCTGGAGTTTGTTTGCAGTGGCTGAGGCCCTGGTGCCCATTTTCTCTCTCTTTCTTTTTTTAAAGTTTTAAAAAATTTTTATTTATTTATTTGCAAGGAAAGAAATAGAGAGAAAGAGAGAAGAGAGACATACAGAGAGAGAATGGGCACGCCAGGGCCTCTAGCCACTGTATATGAATTCCAGATGCATGTGCCACCATGTGCATCTGGCTTATGTGGGTCCTGTTGAATTGAACCGGAGTCCTTTGGCTTTGCAGGCAAACACCTTAACTGCTAAGCCATCTCTCCAAACCTCACTCTCTCTTTTTCTATCTGCCTCTCTCTCCTCCCTCTTTCTCAAATATAAATAAAAATAAAACATTTTTTAAAAGAGGGGTTAGTGATTTAGTTCAGTGGATGAGCGCTTACCCAGCAAGCTCAAGGTCGTGGGTTTGGTCCTCAGCACCAGAAAAAAAAAGTCAACAAAACAGACACACACACACACACACACACACACACACACACAACAGGCTGGGGAGGTGACTTAGCACTTATAGGTACAGAGCCTGATGGCCCAGGTTCAACACATGCATAAAGCCAGACACAAAGTGGCACATGTGCCTGGAGTTCATTTGCAGTGGCAGAAGGCCTTTCTCTCTCAAATAAATAAAAATATTTAAAACAAACAGAAATAAAGTGCTGTTGCAGAGCTTCTGCAGGGTAGGATCACACTTCCCAGCCAACTTTCACCTTGGACATGGTCACAGAACTTGCTTTAGCCACTAGAATGTTTACAGATAGGAGACATTTCTAGATAGAGGGACTGAGAACAGACGCAGCCCCAAGTCCCACCCACAGGGAGGGAGGAAGGACACAGGCAGGGTGTAACCTCCGGTCAGGAGGGCTAACTCAATGACTCTGAAGATGTCTAAGACCTCTGTGAGGAGGAGATGCGTTTTGTTGTATTATGGGAGGGAAGGAAGAGATATAGAAAAGACAGAGAGGGCCGGGGAGATGGCTTAGCAGTTAAGGCACTTGTCTGCAAAGCTTGATGGCCTGGGTTCAATTCCCCAGTACCCATGAAAAGCCAGATGCACAAAGTGGTGCATGCATCTGGAGTTTTTTTGTAGTGGCTAGAGGCCCTGACACACTCTCTCCTTGCAAATAAAAAGTAAAACTTTTCAAAAAGAGAGACACACACAGAGAGAGGGCTCCATTACTGCTAATTATTTAAATGAGGAGCATTCTGTTTTCAGACTTTCTCATCTGCATCATTTTTTATTGTGAGTGAGTTTCTTGATATGTAATGAATACTGTCTAAAATCTTTCTGCATGAGTGTGTGTGTTGGGGGGGCACATGCTTGCACAGTACACATGTGGAGGTCAGAGGACAACCTTCAGGCATTGGTCCTTACCTTCCATCGCCTTTGAGGCAGGGTCTCACATTGGTGCAGTTCACAGCGGCAATGTGCCAGGCTAGCTGCCCCTGAGCTTCTGGAAGATTCTTCTGTGTCCCTTGCTGCCTATAGGCGTGGCTTGTTCACAAATGCCTGCCACGGCATCTGGCTTTTTATGTGGGTACTTGGAGTTCTGGCCTCGGGTCCTCATGCTTACACAGCAGGTGCTTTATCCTCGAGCCATCTCCCTCACAAAGGTGAAGAGCTTCGAATGCCTCCCCACTCCCAAGAGAAAAGGAGCTCTCCAGTGATATTTGTGGTTTTGGAGGGCCTCTTGGGGTTCTTCCAAAACAGAAGGCCAGGGGAACAAGACTGTAAGAAGACATTGAATAAAAGGGCTGACAGAAAAAAAAAAAATCATGATAATGCCTACATATATGTGCAAAGTAAAAATTATTCTAGAAACGTACAACCCAAACTTGTAAGCTCCAGTAAAAGAGTGAGCCGTGGGAAATGGTGTTCCAAGATGGCTCATCTGTGATAAATTAAGGTTTTGAAAGGACAATGTATCCATCTCCTACGTAGGTAATTAACTTTTAATTGTTAAATAGGGAACAGTGTCCAGGGCAGATTCTCCAGGTTGCTGCTGGAAAAAGAATGGTAGCTGGCTGACTTTTCTGAGGTCAGGTCAGGGATCAGACCCCCAAGTGTGATGTCCCAGACCCCAAGAGGTGAGTTTGTCAACCTCATTATTAAGTGAACAGAAAAAGTGGCTTTCTGGAGTCTGACGGCTAATTGGATGTTGATGTCGACATATGACGACATCTTTTTTTTTCCCCCGAAGAAAGCATCTGGCTCTGTTTTCCCAACTATTATTATTAAAGCAAATTAGATGAGAAGAAAAATGTGCACAAACTGCTATTTTGGGAGACTTTTGAGAAAATATAAATATAAATAAAAGAAGTATTAGGAAAATTTGTTCAGCTGCGTCTTCAACTCTGAGTGACTTGCAGGAGTGTGAGTACACACACACACACACACACACACACACACACACACACACCTCCTTCCTAATCCCTTTCCTAACATTCTCAGATGCAAAGACTTAGAGTCAGCCCTTTGAAAACCTGTCAGTGGGTCAGACATTCCCAGCCCAGATCTTCCTAAATCTTCAAGGTAACTGCCGTCAACACTTCCTGTACAATCTTGATGAAAGCCACTGCAAAACCACAAACGCAGGCTTCAGGTACTCTGTACTTTTCTCTCTCCCAAGCCTGTTAGATTCGGCGTCAAATTCTCCCTCTTGCTGTGCCCAGCCTTGGTAAAGATTTACACGCCTCTTTATTCCTTCTTCTGGCATTGTGAATACCGGGTACTTGATAGGTGATGCTAAAAATAATAATATAATTTCAAACTTTCTTTTGTCATCCTTCACCAGTAAACTATGGGGTAGAAGCAAACTGGAGTATGAGGTAAGAGTTTGCTCCCTGAATATATTGGAAATATAACAATTTCCTGAGGGAGCAGAAAATAAGACTTTCTCTCAGGCCCATGGGCAATAAGGACGGGTGTGGGAACAAGAAAGTGAATCTTTGGAAACCTACATGAAGACACTGGGAGGTGAAGATGGTAGAATAATCACCCACCAAAGACATGGGGGACTTCAGAGTGAGTGGCCATCACCTTGAGATGTTGCCTAATTGTCATGACAACCCAATCACTAGCCCAAGCAGCCAGATGTGAACAGTAAAATAAAATAAAAGGCCAAAAGGTCACATCACAGCATCAGCAGACAGAGGAACTGGGTGTTAGCCAAGACAGTAGAACTTCAAAAGGTCGACATGCTCAACTGTGCAGGAGGAAGGCGGGCAAGGAAGAAGGGAGGAAGCAAACAGGGAAGAGGAAGAAAGAGAGAGGTTGGCTAGGTGGATGCTTTATGTAGAAGGACTAGAAGTGAAACATTCAGGGGTCGGGAGAGGCAGCAACATTCCAAACCCAAATTGGAGCGAGAGGAAGAATGCCAGCAGGGAAGTCCACGGAGTCATCTGATCATGAATACAGCCAAACCAGGATGCACACATGTGCCAAAGCAAGGCTGGTCAGCCAGGGGCCCAGTGATAGAGCCAGAAGAGTCACTCCGGTGATAACTGGAGGCAGACAGAAGGATGGGGCGGGGGAGGGACACAAATGCCAGCACAGGGGGCGAGAGCCAGGGTTTGTGGTGGCAAAAGGCATTTTGTCCCCAAGGTCTTAAGGGATGAGGGAAGGAAGTAGTGTGCAGCATTGGAGAGAGGTGGGCCAGGCATCCTGAGAGCAGTAGAGTTGGTAGTGGGGACAGAGCCTGGCTGGGTGACTTCAGAAGCAAGAGCAGAGGAATCTTCCTGACTCCTACAGCTCCTCCAAGTCCTGTGTTGTCAACTCATCACACCTCATGTGACCTCGTGGCTACTTAGGGTTAAAATACCAGGAAATGAAGCGGGAGAGATGGCTCAGCAGTTAAAGTGCTTGCTTGCAAAGCCTGATGGCCTGGATTAGATTCCCCAGTACCCATGTGAAGCCAGGTGCACAATGTGGCACACATCCGGACATTATTAGCAGTGGTAAGAGGCCTTGGCTTGCCCATACCCACTTTCTTTCTCGCTCAAATAAATTAAAAAAAAAATACTGGGAAATGGCTCCTGGGGATAAGATATCCAGCCCTTCAGGGCAGGCTGGGGTGGTGAGGGAGGGAAGCCACCCCACCGATGCCTTTGCTCCTCAGCAAAGACCGAGAGCCAGTGAGGCACGGGTGGAAAGCCTCGGGCTAGGTCAGTTAAATAAGCCCATGCCACCCCAGGCTCGTGCCCTCCCATGTCACTTCATCTTAGACAATGTGGAAACTTGATTTCAGACAGGCTAAGTAACTCGCTCCACATCACACAGTGAATAAAGTGCCCGTGTTTATGATGGTGACCCCACCTTCCATGGGCATCTCCCCAAGACAGAAAGCACCACCATGGGCGTCCAAGAGCCGCTGGGAACCTTGCGTGCTGTCGGCCACACCCTGTAGACTCGGGCAGAGGGGGAGGACCAAGCCCAGTCCTGTCTCTGTGTGGGTGACACTGGCCAATTCACTTCTGGCTCGGAGTAACGTAGAGAGAGGACCTGCCGAATGAGGGCTCAGCGAGGAAACATACGTGATGGCCTTGCCACAGCAGCGCGTACAGGACCCGGTCTGTCGGGTGGCATGGCTGGCATCCACCCTTTCCCGCTGGGTACCAACGCCTAGGACTGCTCGCCTGCAAAGCCCATTGCCGAGTCTGGCGCGCCCCCTGCTGGGAACTCTTGCATATGTCATTAGGTATAGTATTTAGTGTTTCCCTGGTGACCCACTGGGATCCTGCGCTCCTACCTAAGCCAACAGGAGTGCCCAGAGGAGGGGAAGGGAAGAGTGGGACCGGGAGGAAGGACGGAAAACAATGAGGGAGGAGGAGGAAGGAAGGATGAAGGGAAAGATGGAGACAGAGAGAGAGGGATAGAGGGAGGAAGGGAAAAAGGTATGGAGGGAGGGAGGATGGAGATAAGAAGGGAAGGATGGAGGGAGGAAGAGAGGGAGGGAGGAGGAGCGAAGGACTCCTGAAGCTCTTTGGGACAAACTTCGGTCATGCTAACATTGCCACACTCACCCTAACTCTCTTTGCTGCCAGGAGAGCGAGAAGATGGACGTCTTTGGACCCTCGCTCTCAGTATCCAGCCATCATCCGGGGTCTTCTAGCCGCTGGCTATCCATGGCTCAGGGTTTCTGTTGGCAGGAGACAGCATCTCTTTTCATCGGATCCTGACCATAAGTACCACTCGTGCCTCATATTCCGTGGATCTGAAAGTCCCGTTGAGTATTTTCTCCCTAATCTGTTTGTGTGTGCCCCCATTCTCTGTCACACCTCAGTATAAAGTGGCGTTCTCGTTCCCAGGGACTGTGGGGAGCCACCTCCCTGCCCTGGTGTCTTCAGCAGCAGCCAGAGCGGTGGTCCTAGCTGCTCCTGCCCCTGGATTGTTCTGGGGAATATTCACGAACTACCAACATCCATTTGCCAGCCGCTGACTCATTGCATTCCAGTCTTAAAGGTAACAAGCAGGGTGTGGCTCAACATTTGTGGCTTATTTCAGCCTTTGGGTGATTTTTTTTTTTTTTTTTTTTTTTTTTTTGTGAGGCTGAATAGAGAATCTCTAAATTTTTGGTCCAGACCAAGAGCTGTGGAGGAGTTGGTATCTTGCAGGCCACCCAGGCCCACTTCAGAGTTTGTGATTCAGTGGGCACGAGAATTACCCTTGCTGGCAAATTTTCAGGACCGGTTACTGGCTTAAAGACTGCGCTGAGAACTACAATTGCCCAAGTGCACTGTAATGACAAAACCCCAGGTTCCTCAGGCTCGGGTATGGCTCAGTGGTAGAACATTTGCATCATATGCTCAGGTCCCTGGGTTCCATCCTCAGCACCTCAACTAATAAACATAGAAATAAATTGTCTCCTGTTGCTAATATAAGCTTTAAACATTCACATTCTAGGAGCTGGAGAGATGGCTCAGTGGTTAAGGCACTTGCCTGCAAAGCCTAATAACCTGGGCTTTTTCCCTAGTACTCAGGCAAAGCCAGATGCACAAGGTGGCCCATGCATCTGGAGTTCATCTGCAGTGGCTAGAGGCCCTGGAGCACCCATTCTCTCTTTCTCCGTCTCTTCTGCTTGCAAATAGATAAATAAATAAATAAATACATTAAAAAAAATCACATTCTAGTCTAGGGATGAGGCTCCGTGGTACAGCTTTTGCCTAGTGTGACCAAGCCTAGTACCATTATATTCTGTACCATGGCCTGCCAGGCTCAGCCTGTCTTACAATCTCTCGCTCCCCTTCCTCCAGCCCTGCCTTGGCTGCCTGCATGCCTCTGGCCACCTAGAGACCTTGGCACCAGCGGCTCTCTCTGCCAGATGGCTCCTCTGTTAGTTCTGCCATCTAGCTGCCTCTCAGACTGCAGGGTTCAGAAAATGTCACCTCCTCAGGGAAGCCTGACCTGATTGCTCTGTTCAACACAGGCCTTGGCGTGTCCTCTCTCTGTGAGAGAAGTTCTCTATGTCAGCTGCCTGTATATTTCCTTTGTAGCATTCATGACTCTTTGCAACACATTTGAATGTCTGTTCACATGGAATATGTTGTCCAATGAGATTGTAGGATTTCTGAGGCAGGGTTGTGACCTTCATGTTCACAACAGGGTACACTGTAGGTGTCCAGTAAACTGTTACTGAATGAGGGACCGAACAGAGACACAGAACTTAAAAATGTGATAATAGTGGTGGAAAGAATGTAAGAGCCAAAGAAGGGTAGGACTCCTTATAATGCACTCTTCCAGACACAAAATGGCCTGGATATCCATGACCTCACAGTGCTGACAGTACCGACATAAGAATATCATAACAGGAGGAAAAGATGATGACATCAAAATAAAAGAGAGACTGATTGAGAAGGGGGAAGGGATGTGATGGAGAGTGGAGTTGCGAAGGGGAAAGTGTGTGTGTGGGGAATTACCCTGGTTTATTGTCTATAATTATGGAAGTTGTCAATAAAAAATAAATTTAAAAATGTGATATTTAAAATCAGGAGCCAGGCTGGAGAGATGGCTTAGTAGTTAAAGCATTTGCTGGCAAAGCCAATGGACCCAGGTTCAATTCCCTAGTACCCACTTAAGACCAGATGCACAAGGTGGTACAGGTGTCTGGAGTTCGTTTGTCATGGCAAGAGGCCTTGGCACACCCATCCTCCCCCCCCTTTTCCTCTCTCTGTCAACATAAATAAAGATACTTTTAAAAAGCAGGAGCCATTCTCTCTCAAGATTTACTGTTTTCTCCACTTTAAAAAAATTTATTTATTTATTTATTTATTTATTTATTTATTTATTTATTTGCAAGGAGAGAGAGATGGAGTATGCCACGGTCTCTAGCCACTGCAAACTCCAGATGCATGTACCTTTTTGTGCATCCGGCTTTACGTGGGTCCTGGGGAATCAAACCTGGGTTGTTGGGCTTTGCAGCCAAGCGTCTTAACCACTGAGTCATCTCTCTTGCCCCCGTTTTCTCCAAGCTGAGGGCACCCAGAGCGGCAGAGTAGGGCATGAACCTCAGCTACATGCTTCCACATCCACCATGACCCACGGAGAAAAGAGAGGCAGAAAGAGAAAAGACTCTTCTGTGGGCATTGTTAACTTGAAAGTCACAGTCAAGACTTAAATATGGAACAGAACTGGAATCCGAAATGCCTCGCCCTGCTTTCCAACTCTCCGGTTCTCCCAGAATCGCTTCAGCAGAGGACGATCAAGCAATAATAGGTAACTCTGTGTTTAAGATGTTTTAAAAACTACTTTATTATTATTTTTTTTTATGAGAGGGGGGAGAGAGACAGAGAACAGGCATGCTAGGGCCTCTATCCACTAAAAATGAGCTCCAGTTGCATGCACCAGTTTGTGCATCTGGCCTTATGTGAGGACTGGGGAATCGAACCTGGGCCAGTAGGTTTTGCTAGTAAGCACCTATAATTAACTGCTGAGCCTTTGGACCCAAGCACTTCCTGTTTACAAATACAGACTTGTCCTGTATTTATTATGCAGCACCAGAGTACAGTCCCCCACCCCAGTACCCCCTTTCTGGTATCCACGAGGGGATTGGTTTTCCGCCCCCTATAAATGCCCAAGTCCAAGGACACTCATGCGCCTTGTTACAACACAGAGTGGTATTTCCACGTAACCTGTGCACATCCTTGTGGGTATTGTGATTTCTTCTCTCAGGATTACTCTGAGAAGAGGATACAACATCAATGCTGTGTAAACAGGTGTTGTACTGGCCTGGAGAGATGGCTCAGTAGTTAAGGCCTACAAGGATGCCCCCTAAATCAATCAGTCAATCAATGAATATAATCCTGGCTCATTCTCTTTCTGATTAAGAAATTTGTGATAGAAGTTTGGCACATTATGTAGTATTAATATTATGTTTAGTTGTACAAATATGTACTAGATTGTTTTTGACACAAAATAAATGATCTCGTTTAATCTTCACAATAACCTATTTTTAAAATATTTATTTATTTATTATTTGAGAGATAGAGACAGAGAGAAAAAGGTAGACACAGGGAGAGTGAATATGGGCATGTCAGGGTTTCCTACCACTGCAAATGAACTCCAGATTTCATGAGCCAGGGAATTGAACCAGGCCTGTCTGGGTTTGCAAGCAAGCTCCTTAAACTGCTGAGCCATCTCTCTCCAGCCCTCCATCTTCACAGTAATCTTGTAGGTACTATTGTTTCCATTTTACAGGGGCATAAACTGAATCGTAAAGATGAAATAATTGTTCCAAGACACCTTTGCTCTCAAGAGTCAGGAATAATTTTTGAGTACATAATCTTGTTCCTATTCTATTGTTCAGTTTCAGTAGTGGCTTGATGGGAAATTATTTACAGAGCATACGCAACACCCAACACTACACACGCACAAATGAGAGAGAGAAAGAGAGAGAGAGAGAGATTCCTTCAAGTAATTCAGAGGTGACTGGGGAACAAGTGGGCCATGTGGTTCTGGAGGAGACACTATACTTCCCTGTTTTATTTGTCCTTTCTGTAAAAGCTGGGAGCAGGCCTACATGAACCTGAATTTCCTTCCCTCCTCATCTTGAAGCAGCTTGAACGGGAAGAACACACCTTCCCAGCAGCCACCTGGAGGGTGAATCTTCTCGATTCTCCAAGCTCTTTGTTACCATCTGTAAAGGTGGAATTACATCTTATTTGTTAAGTTCTATCTACTCTCTGGCCCACGGAGGGTCATATTATGGTGTATACATTATGATCATAGTTACCGGAGGTCAGTAAATCTTGGATTCACTCTCCATCTCCCAGCGGATGCCCCAGATGGCAGCAAGGCTGAGAACAGAAGGCGAGACTCTGAGCTTTCAGCTGTTTCTGAGAGGTGATGGGGGAAGGGGAGGGAGATTGGAGCCTCCATCTCAGGACTCTAAAGGCCATGTGGGGAGCAGCTGATTCTTGGCCCAGGGAAGCTGCCCACAGCTCAGCATCCCAAGCCTAGCATCTCCCAACCTCCCGTGGCCAGCTCTCCCTCCCCACCTCGAGCATGGCACTGCCGATACCAGCCCAAGCAAATCTTTGTTGCCGACATCCACTTGCAAACCCTCAGCGGGCAGGTCCAGGACTTCCAGGCACAGGGTTCCGAGAGATGGCATCTTAGATGTCCCTGCAGGCCTCCCCAGCAAGCCCTGTTTCTTACAATGACTTTGGAGACACTCCCGGGAGCCGTGTCTGCCTGGCAGATATTGAATAAGGCAGAAGCCAGCCGGGGGAAGGCAACATCTTGGAAAGGTGGTTGCCTAGTTACAGGGTGGTCTCGACCACGTGGTCCCTTCTGTTCACAAGGACTGAGGTGAACCTGCGAAGGCGGGAAAGGGAGGGTACAGGAGTCAGCACTGAACACTGCATCCTCCTCCTCCCATCCCCCCCCCCCACACACCAGGCCAGGCCAACAGGGCAGCAGGTTAGGCATGGAGCAGCTTCCCAGCTGCAAGACTCGAACCTTTCTTTCCCTGTCTTTGAAAATGAGTCTCACTTGGGGGTTAGAGAGATGATGGCTCAGCAGTTAAAGGCACTTGCTTGCAACTCCTGCCAGCCCAGGCTCAGTTCCCCAGCTGCGCACATAAAACTGGACAGACATTCGTTTGCAGTGGCCCTGACCCACCCTCCCCTAACGTACACACCTCACTAGGTTATGACAAGTGTCCAGAAAGAAGACATAGGAAAAGGGCTTCATGCTGGGCTTGGAATGTAGCGGACAGATGATGAAAGAAAAAAAATTCTGCAACCCCACAACTCAGAGGCTGATAGAAAGGGTCCCAGATGCTCGAGACCAGAGTCTGAAAGCCCAGCAGGAGTGGATTGCCTCATTTCAAGGGTGGGAGACTCAAAGTCTGCCGGTGACCTGCAGATCTTGTAACCTAGCCGGCTGTTAGAATGGGCGAGGAACACCCTTGTCTCTGAGCTGCCCACTGAAGGTCCCCTGGGCCATCACACTTAGGGCAGCAGTAGCCACGCCATCCTCCTCCCCACCCCACACTCCATATGCTGGAGCGCGTGTTCACTCATCCACGGAGACCCTGCTGGAGGCCGAGAGCAGCCAAGAGGCAGAGTCAGGAACCTGCCAGGGAGGCAGGGTCTCTCCTGAGTTGAGATTGAGGTTCCTAACTCTGCAAATGCTCTGTTTTCCTGTCTGACTTTAGGGACAGAGCAAATATATATTTTTTGAGAGAGGGTGAGAGAGAGAGAGGCAGACAGATGCACAAGGTGGCACATGTGTCTGGCGTTTTGTTTGCAGTGGCTAGAGGCCCTGGAACGCCCATTCTCTCTTTCTCTATCTGCCTCTTTTTTTTTTCTCATAAATAAATAAATATATTTTTAAAAAGGAAACTGGGGTAGTCTTGCTCCCAGCTATGATGCCATAGCTGAGGCTAGCTTGAGCTAAAGCAACCCTTACTTGGTATGGCAAGCAACTGGGCCAATTTCAAGTACTGGAGTGATACAATGAGCATTCTTCACAAGTAACTTCATATTAAAATGCCTCGTGGGAGTTCAGTATCTTTTTAAATGAACTATTCTTATTAATCACATTCATCCCTCTCATAAAAAAAGTCAACTTGGCCTCACACAACCCAGCCAAAGGCACTAGTGCTGAGTGGTTTTATATGTAACACTGCAGAGGATCACCTGTGAGTGAGTGTACAAACACTCTTGAGTGACAGGAATGGGAGGGTCTGGCCACTCAGTGGCTCAGCATTGCCTAGGAGGATTCTAGAGCTCCTGGGGTCAAGTGAGGACTTTGACAGGCCACACCAGATAAAGAAAAGAAACAAAATCCCCTCTCTCTTACCAGGTAATAGAGATAAGCAGAGACCAACCCTGTGGTCTACATCAAAGGTTGCTTTTCCAGGGACTGGCTGGGAGCTCTGCGTTGAATCTAAGGTTAACCAATCCCAGAGGGAAATGTTTTGGATGCAGTCTGTTTCAAAGGTACCTGGGCTGCTGAGGAGAAAGATGCCTTTTCATCATTCTCAGAGGGTTGTTTTTTTTTTTTTTTTCAAGATAGGGTTTCACTCTAGTCCCAGGCTGACCTGGAATTTACTATGTAGTCTCAGGATGGCCTTGAACTCACAACAATCCTCCTACCTCTGCCTCCTGAATGCTGGGATTAAAGGCATGTGCCACCATGCCCAGCCATTCTCAGATTTTTTTTTTTTTTAACTAGGGCTGGGGCCTCTGAAATTATTTAATGCAAGCTAACAAGACCTGATCATGCAAATTTGCAGCCTATAAAATAACAGTTGATCTTGACTTAGTATTTTAATTTGAAATCTAATTAAGTTTATATATGTTAGAGTATTTAAGACATTTTAAGGATCACTGCATTTATTAGCTTAATTTAATAGATTTATATGGAGGCAACATCCAGTGGCTAAGCTCCCTAGCTTTTGTGTGTCTGAGTTCTCAGTTGGATTTTATCTTTGCCAGCATGTTTTTATAAGAACTGTGGGTGTGCCTATCATCACTGTTTTCTCTATCTTGAAAAAGTATTCTCCACATGTTAAATGTTTTATAGTAGAGATCTCTTTAATGTACACTTGTCATATATATAATCTCCAATGTTACCCTTTTGTTGTTTGTTTTAGATGTAAATAAATAATAATGTTAGGTATTTACATAAATTGTTACATCATTTTTTTCTTATGTAATACCTTTTGGTTTATTTATGTGGTTCAAATATATTCTTCTTCTTCTTCTTCTTTTTTTTTTTTTTTTTTTTTTGGTTTTTCGAGGTAGGGTCTCACTCTAGCCGAGGCTGACCTGGAATTCACTATGTAGTCTCAGGTGGCCTCAAACTCATGGCGATCCTCTTAACTCTGCCTCCCAAGTGCTGGGATTAAAGGCATGTGCCACCACACCTGGCTTATATTCTTTCCTTAAACTTAAAAACATAGATTTATTTAAGTTCTTTGAGTACCCAGGAAGATGTATCAGTAACAAATAAGCTATTAAAAGTGAAACTGAGTGCACAGAATTGAAGCATGTGGCTCAACATGTTTGATGGTTCGAGTTAAGCTCCCAGATGAAATCAGACATTATCCTGGCGAACTTTCAAAATGATGAAACTTACTAATGTGTACCCTGAGCTTAAGCCCTTGCTGCTTCTTAAACGTGTGGCATCAATTTCAAAACCCAGGAGACACTTCAGCATTATCTTTTCTGTACACCAAACCCGTTGAGGGTATCACGTGTCATGTATATATGCCATTTATGTTGGACTATAAGCCCCGTAATAATAGATCGTTTCTGCTCTTGACTGTGCGGGCTGTGACCTTAGGTGTATGTGAGACACGCAGTAGTCACTCGGGGAGATCTCACCCAGTGAAGTTGAATACACCCCGCTCTTGTTGGTACCTGGTTCCTAGGCACTTCTAACATTCTAGTGAGACTGAACCCATCCAGGGACAAGAGAAAAGATGCCTAGATCTGCCTCAAGTCAGAGAGAAGGCTATGGGGACAGTCCTTGGACCCTGTCTCCCTATGCCCTCTGCTCTTCAAAGTCTCCAGACTTTGGGATCCAATAGCCTGGGATCCAACCCCAATTCCATAGGAGGTGCTATGTGTTCCCAACCCACATTTAAGAACCCCAGGGGGTCTGGGCATGGTGGCACAGACCTTTCATCCCAGCACTCTGAAGGCTGAGGTAGGAGAGTCGCTGTGAGTTCAATAACAGCTTGGGCTACAGAGTGAGTTTCAGGTCAGCCTGGACTAAAGAGAAACCCTGCCTAAACAGAACAAAATCATAAGAATCATACAGAATCCTTCATATTTGTGAACAATAAACCCTGGTATTAATCTGCTTAGCAGACAAGATGAAGGAAAAAGCCCAATGACAAATTAAGTGGAAACAGTGAAAGCCACTTGTCTACGATGTGTCTCCCAGATAGCTGCGGGACACACAGGCCATCTCTGCATGAGCTCCGGCATAGCTGACATTTCATCTTCAATATTTATACACAGCACAAAGTCTGGGGGGGATGGAGCCTCCAAGACAAGCCTTAGATAAATACCCGAGAAGCTGTTTCCTCAGATGGACACCCAGAGACAACATTGGCAGTGGCTGGATCCAGCTGGGAAGAGGGACAAGGATGGGCAGGGGAGGGGAAGCGGGCTCCTGTCAAATGTAGCTTCTGGTTGGTAAGACTGGGCAGGCCCTCAGATGGTCGAGGTTTAACGAGCTCCCAGGTGACGCTAGTGTTGCTAGTCTACAGACCACTCCGAGAAGGCATCTGTGCTAGTGTGGAAGCATCTCCCAACCTGACCAAAGGAGCCGACAAGCAGAACCACAAACGAATGACCAGATCCCCCGGAAGTGCAATATTGACCATATTTGGTTATCATCCTTCTGTGGTAGATAGTTTAGAATCCATGACTTGTGAAAGGATTTCCAGGAAAAAAAATCCAGAAAAAAGCCACACCAATGTTAAAGGGTCTCCGAGGCTAAATGACTCTCATGGGGGTGTCCAACCCACAACCCTAAGGTCACATCTGGTCCAGGATAACTATGAGTATGATTGACCACAAAATCATAAACTTTCAAGCCGGGCGTGGTGCTGCACACCTTTAATCCAGGCACTTGGGAGGGAGAGGTAGGAGGATCTCTATGAGGTCGAGGCCACCCAGAGACTACATAGTGAATTCCAGGTTAGCCTGGGCTAGAGCAAAATCCTATCTTGAAAAACCAAACTAAACCAAACCAAAACAAAACAAAACCCCCCAAAAAACAATAATTTTCTTTAAAACATCATGAAAGGGCTTAGAGGTTAAGGCGCTTGCCTGCTAAGTCTAAGGACCCATGTTTGATCTCTCTCCAGATCCCACGTAAGTCAGATGCACAAAGATGAGGCAAGTGCAAGGTCGCACATGACCACTAGGTGGCACAAGCATCTGGAGTTCAATTGCAGTGGCTGAGGCCCTAGCGTGCCAATTCTGTCTCTCTCTGTCTCTCTCTCAAAAAAAAAAAAAATTCATGAACCCAGGCATGGTGGCGCACATCTTTAATCCCAGCACTCAGAAGGCAGAGGTAGGAGTATCACCATGAGTTGAAGACCAGCCTGAGGTAGAGCAAGACCCTACCTTGAAAAACCAGAAAAAAAAAATCCATGAGATTTTTGAGGGCTATATTTTTGTGACACAATTCACAGTTCGGAAGTGTGAACTTTGTAGATGAGTGACAAGTTGGGCCTCAATGTCAAAAGGTGGGACACCCCTCATGAGAGCATCGTGAATGTGAGGAGATGAAGTCCTGCAGGTGTGGAGCCAAGCAACCCTGAGCTTCCATCTTTCACCTTTAACATCCATTCACTGCCCACTTCCTGTTCGTGACATCCTCGTGACAAGCAGGTCCCGTCAGTGTTGGAATGCACAAGCAGCCCCCTTAGCTTTCACCAGCCCATGAGCCAAGCATGTCACCAGGCAACATCTGTGGCCTGGAGCAGAGACTCCCTTGCTTTGCTGTAACCCTTCTTCCTGATACTTCCACCATTATATTTTAAAAACACTTTGTGAGCCAGATGTGGTGGCGCACATCTTTAATCCCAGCGTTCTGGAGGCAGAAGTAGGAGGATTACTATGAGTTCGAGGCCAGTTTGGGACTACAGAGTAAGTTCCAGGTCTTTACTGAAAAACAGGCAGTTTTCATAAAATTCAAAATAAATGACAAGCAAATGGAAAGTACCAAGTTTGTTTCCTAAAGAATGAAATATAAAGAATCAATGAGAATGTTTTCCTTTTATCAGAGAGGAAAAAAGTTGAAAATAACTAGTATTTGAAAACCTTTTGGAGCAGACAGCTTCCCACACTGGCCAACTCTGCTCTCAACAGCGGAACCTCCATGATTTTTTGCCAAAATGGAATACTTTGGTCTTAGTGACCAGAAAGCCAACTCTATTTCCGGGGTTCCAAGGAAGGTATTATACATTTTATTACCAAGGAAACCTTTGAGCCCCTACAAAAATGGAGCTATGAAATGATTTAGCACACACGAGGAGGCTGAAATAGGAATGGATACTGAGAACCAGCCCCTCTCTGAGCAATGCATTGGGTTTGGACCACAAGTCTGGCCTTTTGGAATTGCTCACATCCTATAACCAATTAAGAAGAGTTTGGAGGACGCCAACAATGGCTTCCTGATGTGGAAATCACTTTGAAACATGTGGGCTGGTAGTTAAAGCCATTAGTCCCACTTAGGCTTCAAGGTCAACTACAAAGAAGATATTTTGTAAATTGTACAAGAAGCATGGATTTGCCAACCTCTGGGTTAGCCCAAATTAGTCAAGCAATTGCTTTAACACTTTACCTCCTGAATGGAATAAGACCTAAGTGTGTGTGGGGGGGGGATGTAGAAAACAAGTGTTATCTCAGAAAGATAACACAGGGCTTCTTAAAAGCGGCAGGGTTCTTTCAAGCAGACAGCTGCGAGGGAAGAGCTTGGCTCTTTCCTTGGACAAAGAGTGTGTATTTCCCGCCTACTACCAATGCTAGGGCTACAAATGAACCTGCCTTTCTTGCCTGACCTTTCCCTGGTAGAAAGGCCCCAGTGGAAGCCCAGGCCACTGGGCAGGCATTTCTGATGGCTTATAAATTGTATGAGCAGTCAAGCCACAGAGAGCAAAAAGGAACTGGGAACAAGTAACAACTATAAAATGACATTCTCTAGTCTTGGGAGCCTGCGGTTCTGAACAGTTTCAGCTGCAGAACACAGCCCTGTACTCACAGGCAGTGCTGTCTTCCTCTTCTTCCACCAGCTCACAGGAAGCCCAAGGTTCTCCGTTTCCTCTTTAGTCTCTGAAGAAGCTGCTCTCATGGAAATCAAGTACGTCAGGAGCGAGGGTGTTGTTGAAACTCTCTGGAAAGATCACGCCAACGCCAGTATAAGTGAAAGTAGAGGAGTTTATTTACCCGGGGTCAAAGAGCTTGAGGTAGCTCTCCAGTAAAGCTCTGGCCTGAGCTGAGATTTTATTTCCATTTTATATTTTTCATAGCCAAGTGGAGGGGCACATGAACAAACAAGACATGGCAGCTTGCATGTCAATCATTTCTGTAGTCAGGCCACCCTAACAATGAACTCCATTTTACTTTGTTTTAGGCTAAACTGTCTTTCGTTATCATCCCTTTGGGCCCTTTCTGGACATTGCGATTTTTCCATCTGCTGACAAAGACAAGTTTTAGCTCCTCAGCAGTTAACTCTTACAGTCACTCAGTGAATCAGTTCAACTTTTAGCTTCTTTTCTACCACAAGGGGACACCGGTTCTGGGCTTGGTATAGCTCCTGAATTGCATGTCCTGGACATGCAAAGAGATGTTGTTAGGAGTTAGGATTCTTGGAAGGTGATTAGATCATAGAGACAGAGCTCCTTTGAGTGGGATTATTCTAGTTAAGGTTCGGGTCCTCAGCTTCCTTAACCCTTCCCCAAATATAAATGTTAAGGCATCTATGTACCCACCTCATGCCTGCATGTAATTTATTTGCATGGATAGGATATGTGGTGCATGTGGTGTATGAATACGTATGTGCTGAGTGATGTTCATGCCCCATGCATGAACACATGGGAGGCCAGAGGAGAACATCTGTGTTTCCTTCAGACAAGAATCTGAAGGACTCTTTCAGTTAAACCAGCTGAGCCGTGAGCCCCAGAAATTCTCTGGTCTTCACTCCCATGGGAACGGGTCACAGGCACGGGTGGTCATACCCAGTTGTTGCTATGGATGCTGGGATCAGACTGGGCAAACCAGACCCTCTTAGGTCCTCCTGCCTGTGTAGCAAGTGCTCTTTTCTAGTGAGCCATCTCCTCAGCCCCAGGAAGGGAGAGAGAGACAGAGAGAGAGAGAGAGAGGATGAATGGGCATACCAGGGTCTCCAGCCGCTGCAAATGAACTCCAGATACAGGCACCATTTTGTGCATCTGGCTTTATGTGTGTATTGGGGAAAATGAACCAGGGTCATTAGGCTTTGCAGGCAAGTGCCTTAACCACTGGGCAATCTCTCCAGCCCTCTTATATTTATTTATTTAATTTGAGAGACAGAGACAGAGAAAGACAGAGAGGAAGAGGCAGAGAGAGAATGGCGTGCCAGGGCTTCTCAGCCACTGTGAATGAACTCAAGACACGTGTGCCCCCTTGTGCACATGTGCGACATTGTGCGCTTGTGTCACTTTTTGTGTCTGGCTAAACGTGGAGATTCAAACGGGCATTTTTGGGCTTCACAGGCAGACGCCTTAACTGCTAAGCCATCTCTCCAGCCCTTATTCTGTTTTAATATTCATCTATTTATTTGATAAAGAGAGTAGGGGCATGCCAGGGCCTCCCACCACTGCAAAATGAACTCCAGACACATGCGCCACAATGTGTGGGTACTCAGCAGCTTGTGGGAGGAAAGGGCTTACTTTGACTTACAGACTCAAGGGGAAGCTCCATGATGGCAGGAAAAACGATGACATGAGCAGAGGGTGGATATCACCTCCTGGCCAACACCAGGTGGACAACAGCAGTAGGAGAGTATGCCAAACACTGGCAAGGGGAAGCTGGCTATAATACCCATAAATCCACCCCCGACAATACACCACCTCCAGGATGATCCAATTCCCAAATTGCCACCAGCTGGGGACTGAGCATTCAGAACACATACGTTTATGGGGGACACTAAATCAAACCACCACACATGGCCAAGGGGACTTTGTAGATGTGACTGAAGAATGACGGACCTTGAGGTGGAGACATTCTCCTGGGTCAATGGGGAAGTGTGGTGTAAATATGTGAGTGAGGGTCCGTACAAAGAGGGTGCAAAAGTCAGAAACTTGTCATGTCAGGGAAGAGGTGGGGAGGGAGGAGGAGATCTGAAGATACTCCGACCCCGGATTGAAGATGAGGAAGGACCTGTGAGTGGCCCGTGAGGATACTGGGAGCTGGGAAAGGTAAAGGGTTAGGGAACAGTCCTCAGTGTTCCAAAGGAAAAGAATGCAGCCTGCCCAAATTCACCCTGCATGTCTGACCTCCAGAGCTCTAAGGTAACACACCTGTGTTGTCACAAAGGAAAGACAAATGGAAGGAGTCCCTCAACCTCACGTAGGATATAAAACCTGATTGTCTCCCCAGTGGGAGCAAAGAGTGGCTCAGGCTGTCTCACACCCTTTATGCTATGCCCAGCAGAGACTTTTCCAGTAGGCACAGATAGATGCACACAGTTTCTATTCCTGCTAAAATTAAAATTTAAAATGAAAGAACATTTAAAGGAATTGGAACCTTTGTATTTAGACTTTTGGGTTAAAAATATGTGAAAATTTAATATTGTATATAATTGTCATAAGTTAAAGCACTTAAATGCAGTGGCAGCTTAATGAAATATTCCACTGAGTACATGGAGCTGGAGAGATGGCTCAGTGGTTAAGACACTTGCCTGCAAAGTCTAAGAACCTGGGTGAGATTCCCCAGTACTCATGTAAAGCCAGATGCACAAGGTGGCACATGCGTGTGGAGTTCATTTGCAGTGGTTAGAGGCCCTGATGCATCCATTCTCTCTCTCTATCTGTCTGCCTCTCTCTCTTTCTTTTAAATAAATAAAACAAACAAACAAACAAACAAATGAACAAATCACTAAGTGGATGGGCATGCATGCTTGTACTCTTAGCACTTGGGAGGCAGAGTGACAGGAAGCTCACTGTAAGTTCAAGGCCAGCCAGGGTTACATAACAAGACCCTGTTTCCAAAAACAAAAACAAAGAAAACACTAAGTTAAATTTACACCTTGAAGTAATTAAAAGAATGGATTTACTTATATTTTGTACTTGGAAACATCATTTAAGTACTCAGAAAGTTTGGTTCACCATGTTACGTTATTAAGGGATAAAGACAGGAATAAAATCCATTAAACATATAAATGCTATATTAAATATTTGGATCTTTTAAAATAAGTTATGACAACATAAACATTCCAAATTTTAAAGAAAATAATTGCTAATAACAATCAGTAAAGAATAGAGGGCTGGGAAGATTGCTCAGTGGTTAAAGGCACTTGTTTGCAAAGCCTGTTGGCCATGGTGTTTGCTCCCCCCAGGACCCATGTAAATCCAGATGCACAAAGTGGCACATGCATCTGGAGTTTGTTTGCAGTGGCAAGAGGCCACAGCACACCCATTCCCCGTCTCAGATAAATAAATGAATAAATAAATAACATTTTTTAAAATAATAGGATTTGCAAGATGAATTCAAAAGGAAGAACTTTGTTTATGAACTTACAAAGATAGATTAAATATAAGAAATTAATGATGATTAAACTTTTTATATATGAGCCCCTTCCTCACCCACATGTGACAGTCATATTGACAGTCTGAGGCATTTGATCCCAAGTTCAATCAAGAGTATACCCACCATGTAAATGACATCTGAAAGTTCCTTTGCAAGGTTACATTTTCTTTCTTTCCCCGTGTAATGGGATCGCTCTCCTATCAGCACTTTGGACACAGGCTTCGTTTTTGTCATCATGAAATGCGATGAATGATGTAAAACTCACTGGGCCACCCACTGGGAAGAGACCCTGAGCAAGACCTCAGCAAAGCCGGTTTCAGGTTTGCAGGAGAAGTTGAAAATTGCTATTAAAAAAGAAATAGTCTCCCATGAGAAAGAATGCATTCTTGGTCAAGGGACATATTCCGAGGGAACAGCTGGCCTTTGAGGGTTTAGCGTCTCTAACTATTGTCCGCACTCCAGGCAGAATGTCCCCTAAAACACACAAAACCGATCACAGTCTAGCAGTGCCTGAACTTGACACTGAAATAACAGAGCAGAGCGGGGCTTACCTGCCATCTGTTGGTGACAGGTGGTTTCCACGCTCACTGAGCCTGGTGGCCAGTTCTGAAGTGACATGCAGCAGTGTGTCTCACAGTTATGGACGTCTGTGAAGAAGGGATTTCTGAGCATGCTTTCAGAACAAGAAGGTGGGCTGCTCAACCCTGGGCCCAGGAACATGCTCCACTTTTCATCTCTCAGACACAGCTCATCTTCCAGCACATTAGGGTTCCCTGTTATTTATTATTTCTGTACCAGTTGGAAGATAAAAGGTCCTTTGGCTTTGCAGGCAAGCGCCTTAACTGCTAAGGCATCTCTCCAGCCCTGTATGCTAGTTAAAAATATGCAAATTTAAAAAGACTGCAAGAGGGGTGGAGAAATGGCTTAGTGGTAAGGCGTTTGCCTGTGAAGCCAAAGGACCCAGGTTCAATTCCCCAGGACCCACATAAGCCAGATGCATAGGGGCACATGAGTCTGGAGTTCATTTGCAGTGGCTAGAGGCCCTGGTGTGCCCATTCTCTCTCTGTCTGTCTCTCTTCTCTCTATCTCTCTCTGCTTGCAAATAAATAAATAAAAATTTAAAAACTTATTAAAAAGACTGCAAGCGTGTGGTTGTTCCATCACGTACCTCTGTGAAACCAGTACGGCATCTGTGCCGTCCTCCTCACTCTGCTGCACGGGCCAGTACTTGGCTTAGGGACGTGTGACAGTGCTGGTGGGTGAGTGAGTGAGTGTCTGAACAGCAAGCTGTCACTTTTTCCTGCCAACAGCCCTCTTCTCTCCTGGGAATGACCACTTTTTTCTAGCTGAAGCTGTCAACCTCCTAGGTCACCCAACCCCAGCTGTCATCATTACAACGGATTGTTCCAGAAGTAGCAAGGTGGCCCAATTAGAGCCAGACTGTCACTTGTTCACTGTGTGTGCACTTCAGTCTGATTCCAGAGGCTGTTTCTTCCCTCACAAAATGAGGGTGTAGTGGATTACCACTCACCTGATGTAAGTGGAGGGCCTGCCATGTGCTGGGTGTCCAATTACCAGTACCTGCTATTAGACAGGTTTAAAAAGCTCTCTTTCAGCACTGGAGAGATAGCTTAGCAGTTAAGGCACTTGCCTGTGAAGCCCAAGGACTCAGGTTCGATTCTCCAGGTCCCACATAAGCCAGATACACATGGTGGCACATGTGTCTGGAGTTGGTTTGCAATGGCTAGAGAACTTAGCACATCCATTCTCCCCCCCACACACAATATCTCTAATAAATAAATTTTTAAAAGCTCTCATTTCAGGGCTGGAGAGCTGGATCAGCAGTTAAGGTGCTTCCTTGCAAAGCATAAGGACCCAGGTTCGAGTCCCCAGTATCCATGTACAGCCAGATGCACAAGGTGGTACATGCATCTGGAGTTTGTTTGCAGTGACTAGAAGCCCTGGTGCGCCCATTCTTTCTCTTTCATCTTAATTAAATAAAATATTTTTCAAAAGCTTTCATTTCCCTGGACATAATCAGGCCATAGGATGGCACCCACTGCTAATAAATTAAGCCCCCAAATCTCACTTACATCCCCTATTATTGTTGGCCCATTTGTTTCCCACCTCACAGATGGGAGTGTATGTCCCTGATTTTCAGAAGAAATTTTTTACTGGTTGGAATGTGACAACTCTTTGCCCAGATCCCCTCATGTTTGTCCCAGTAATGTTGAGTATAATAGAATCTACAGTTCTTCAGCACGGGAATTTTAAGACCTAAAGTCATCCATACTTCAACTTAAGAGTCCAGACACTGTGTGAACCGTAAATAGTTTCGATGTGGTCACGGTTATTTATTCATAATGTGTTTTCACAATGTATTGATAATACAGAATATCACTTATTCATACAGCAAATCGACCTTTTCCTGATGTGCTCTGGCATGTGTGTGGAGTGGCAGAATACTGCCAGGGTTTTCCTAACCTCTTTGGCTTCAGAAGGCTTGGATAGGGACCATCGCGACTTCAGTACTTCAGTTTTGGAAAGAAGCACCAGAAAGTGGAGATCACAGAAGATCCGAGAGCCTCGGGTGTCGCGTGCTGTCGAGTTCACTTGTCACACAAATGCTGAGGGCTGCAGGAAAGCCGGCAGGGTATTAGGCTTGCCCAAAGGGAAGTCCTTCTATCATTGGCCAATGTTTCCATGCAAAAGGCGATCTCGTTGGCTCACAGTCGGCTCCCGAGCTTCTCCGAGTGTGTGTGCTGAGGGGTGCTGAGGGCCACGCCACGCTGTGCGTCCTCTTGTCCTGCTACTGGTAAACTTGGGCTTTATTGGAGAAGATCTTGGCAAAACAGTGGGAGATCCTCTCTTTCCCAGTGTCGCTCTGTAACAAAGCTGTTGGGGGACCCTCCATTTGATTGCAGGGAGTCCCGAGCACCATGGACCAGAGTAAAGTGTACTAGCAACAGTAACGGTAAGATCAGAGTCCAGCTACCAGTCCAAAAATAAGTGTAAATAAATAGCTGGTCTTATTCTAGCCAAGTGATTCTGTCCATTGGAAATTGTCCTTCTGTGACTCCCTTTTATTAAAAGTGTTTATATTTTCACTCTGAAGGCCACTTAAAAACATACAATATTAGCACCAAGACAGCATATTGTTTTCCCAGAGATCACATGAAACGGAATAGACAATGTCACAATCGGTACAACTGTGACATCACTAACATTGATTGGCTAATGACACTGTCCTACAGTTGCCAACAATACCCTTATGCAACTCTCGTAGCACCTTGATGACGGCTAGGTTGTTTTAACAAAACAATTTACAGTTATTTTTTTAAAAAAACAGGTAACGGTAAAACATTTACAGTTAGAAGGTAAACAATAGTACCGTGATAGGAAGGGTCGGTCACTTTTCTCATAGCACTACAGACAACGTAGAGTACGTAAAATGCACCGATCTGACTGCAAGGGACAACGAAACGCAAAGGCAGTCACAATAAAATCATTTTACGTACAAAAATATTACATCACAATAAATAATTTCAAACATAAATATTAAACTTTACATCATTAGGATATTCCACAGGTTGAGTAACCCGTATCTGAAATGCTTGAGACCAGAAGTGTTTCAAGGTTTGGGTATTTTTTTCAGACTTGGAAATATTCACAGACACATGATGAGATATCTTGGGGATGGGGCCCAAATCTAAAATTGAAATTTATTTATGTTTCACATGCACCTTTATCCATGTGGCATAAAGGTCATTTTGCATAGCACTTCAAATAATTATGTGCACGACATAAAATTTCATGGTATGAGATTTTCTGTTTGAGATGTCACATCAACATTCAAAAAGTTTCAGTGTTTGGAGCATTTCAGATGTCAGAGTTTTGGGTTAGGGGTATTCAACCTGCATATATACATGCATATGTACACACCTATACACACATTCACACACACAAGCGCCCAGGTCCTCAAGCATACACACATACATCCAAATTTAAGGTGGAGGTATTGCATTACGATCCTTCATCCATCCCATAATGGCTTCTTCAGAGCCCCTGCAATAAAGAAAGCAGTAAACATAAGATTTCCGCCTCAGATGCTATGCATTAATATTAGACAAATTTGTGTTTTCACATGTAGAATTTTCAAACGACACTGGTAATTCTCTTGAGATTTCCAAGGTGAATTATTGTGTGTATATATATATATATTGCAAGAAACATGGGAGTGGGCTGAGTATATAACTCAGAGGTTCAGCATTGTGTGAGGTCCTGGGTTTGAACTCCATTACCAAGAAAGAGAGAGAGAGAGGGAGCAAAAGGGGGAGAGAGAGAAATAAAGAAAAATAGAGAAAGAATGCAAGAAAGTAAGACAGAAAGAGGACAAAGAAAGAAAAGGAGAGAAAGGAAGAAAGGCAGGCAGGCAGGCAGGAATAAAGGAAGGAGAGAGACATTCCAAGCCAGCAATAACGAATAAAATAAAAATTCAATGCCCTGAAATCCATCCCCTCATCTGAGATGACATTCAGATGTCCATGGGTTTTCTCCCAGTCTTTTATGTGCATGTTTATACATATAAATGTTGTTTCTGTGTACTCATAATTTTTTTTGAGAAATAACACACATAAAACTTATTAGGTATAAAATACATATAAAAATGTGGATCTCAAGTTGGGTGTGGTGGCGCATTCCTTTAATCGCAGCACTGAGGAGGCAGAGGTAGGAGGATCGCCATGAGTCTGAAGCCACCCTGAGACTACATAGTGAATTCTAGGTCAGCCTGGGCCAGAGTGAGACCCTACCTTGATAAACCAAAAAAAAAAAAAAAAGCGGGTTGGGGGAGGGCTGGAGAGATGGCTCAGTGGTTAAATGTGCTAGCTTGCAAAGCCTGGCTGCACTGGTTTGATTCCCCGGTACCCACGTAGAGCCGGAAGTGGCCCATGTTTCTGGAGTTTGTATTCAGTGGCAAGAGGCCCTGGCATGCCCATTCTGTTTCCCTCTCTCTCTGTCTCCCTGGTTTGTAAATAAATACATTAATTAAACAATTAAAGATTATAATTCTAAATAGTTATGATTAATTCAACATCAACTTATTAACATATAAATGTCAACATCTGTACAGGGTTACGAATGGGCCAGTGGAAGCTAAAGGAAGATATAGGAAGGTCCCAGGTACTGGTGGAGTTCTGGTGCCTGCCTTTACTGGAAGCCATTGGAATAAGGAAAATTGACCATTTCAGTTCTCTGTCCAGCAGAGGGCGCAGTTAGGGACACTCCAAACTTTATGAACACTTCTGCAGGTTTTGTTCAAGGGAAAACTCTGATTTCATGTATATAGAGCGGGGTCTAAGATTCTGCGTTTGTCACGAGCTCCCATGTAGTGTTGAGCTGCTGGTCCCACTGTGAATGGCAGGGCGGGTGGCACTGTGGCAGGTGGCACTGTGAGTGACTTTGAGCACTGCTCTTGGTGTGAGCAAGCCCACGCTGCTTTCTGCCAGGGAGCTCTGTGAACTTCAGGACTCTGACTGCTCATGGCCCTTGGCTTTCTCCACTGTCAAGTCAGGACCAAAGCTCGTTTCACAGTTCAGAAGCGAGGAGCCAATGCAACGATGCCTGTAGGTTGCTTAGCAGGGTGTCCACTCGCTTGTTGTCACTTACATTTCTGGTGGCATTTATCAAAGGGGATCCAGATCCCTGCGTTAGAATTCTCTGTAACTCTCTGGATCTAGCAGATAAAGTCGGACTCCTTGAGGTGGAGCCCAGGACACAGCAGTGTCGACAGGCAATGCCCAGGGACAGGTGCCCTCAGTCATTCAGAGACAGATGGACAGGACAGTAAAAGACAGAACAGTTCCAGGTCAGCTTCACGTTGCTTCGCGGTAATCCCGTCTGCGGGACGCTCACCCCGCAAAGCCGCCCTCAGAATGCTACAGGAGAAAATGCAAGATGTGAGGGGCGCTTACCTTGGCTATAAAACGCGCACCTCCAGGCCAGTACCAGAGGACGGGGTGCATTTCCCACAGTAACCACCGCACTTCCCCACCACGCGGGTACCATCCTGCAAAAACAATCACTGTCTTACACCACTTGCCTGGCCTCCGTGTGCGGGGCTTGCAATGGCTTGGGGGGGGGGAGTTGCTGCTGCCCTCACGGTAGGCGCTGAAGTGAAACCCGACAGGCTCGTCAGGGTCTAAAGCACAGTGTCGCAGTTGTCAACTCGGTGCTGACACAAAGCACCCGACCCAAAGCAGCTGATGGGAGGAGAGGGTTGACTCTGGCTCACTGTCTCGAGGAGAAGCTTCATGACGGCAGGGCAAGCATGGCGTGAGCAGAGGCTGGACGTCACCTGTGCCACAGCAGGTGGACAACAGCAGCAGGAGAATGAGCCCACACTGTCATTGGCAAGCTAGGGGCTGATAAACCTCAAGATGCACCCCCAGGGACACACCTCCTCCAGCAAGGCTCCACCTCCCAAGTTACCATTAGCTGGGGACCAAGCATCCAGATTGCATGAGTTTTATGGGGACAACCTGATTCAAGCCGTCACACATGGCTAAGCAAACTATGGTCCATGGGTCAAATTGCAATGGTTTTTACTTCTTTGTTTATTTGTGTGATATAGGGTTTTGCTATATATCCCAGGCTGGCCTGAAACTTGCAACCCCCTGCCCAGCCTCCCAAGGGTTAGAATTATGGATATATACATCCATGCCTGGTTAGCTTTTATATTTCTTTTTGAAAAAATAATTAGGGGCTGAGGAGATGGATCAGCAGTTAAAGGCGCAAAGCCTTTTGGCCTGTATTCAACACCCCAGCACCTATGTGAAGTGTGATGTACCAGTGGTATACAGGTCTGGAGTTTGTTGGCAGTTGTGAGGGACCCTGGTATACCCATACTCTTTCTTCTCTCACACAAGTAAATACATTTAAATTTTTAATTTAATTTATTTGCATGCATGTGTGTGCATGTGTGGTGTGTATGTGTGCACATGTGTGTGTGTGTGTGTGTGTGTGTGTGTGTTTATGGGTGTACTACAGCCTTTGCCACTTCAAATGGAATATCAGACATGCCACTTTCTGGGTCCCGCTTTACATGGGTGGCTGAGAAATTGAACCCAGGTCATCAGGCTTTGCAAGCAAGGGCCTTTAACCACTGAGCCATCTCTCCAGCCCAGCTTTTATATTTCTACATGGTTGAGAGAAAGAAAACCAAGCACAGTATTGTTTTGACACCTTGAAATTGTATGAAATTCAAATTTTCTTGCGTCCACTGACAAAGTTTTATTGGAATACACACAGCTAGGTTCATCCATTTATGTGAAGCCTATGGTTGCTCTCATGTCGTAGTAACAAACCTCTGGGTGCATCTGTGAGGGCATTTCCAGAAAGGGTTAACTAAGGAGAGAAGACCGGCCTAGCACTCACGTCTTCTGACTGCAGTGTCACCTGGGCTCCCTTGCCATGATGGGTGGCGGTGTCGCCTCCTTCTGTGAGCACTATGGCTGATGGCCTTGACTCATCCTAATAAATGGAAGTGAGCAAAGATAACCCCTTCCTCCCTAAAGCTGCTTGGGTCAGGTATCTTGTCACAGCAACAACGAAAAGTAGCGAATACACCAGTGTGTATCATTGTGACAACTCAAGAAAAGGAGAAGGGCTGGTGGACAGCTCAGTGGTTAAAGACACTTGCTTTCAAAGCCTGCTGGCCCAGGTTCGATTCCTCAGTACCCATGTAAAGCCAGATACTCAAAGTGGTACATATATCTGGAGTTGTTTGCAGTAGCAAGAGGCCCTAGTGCACCCATATTCTCTCTCTCTTTCTCTCTCTCTCTTTCTGCTTGAAAATAAAATTAAAAATAAATTTTTAAAGAAAAGAGACTGGCACGCTTTGAATGGCATACCTTTAAGGTGCAGGGGCATGGGGATTATTCTGCAATCAATTTTAGATAACAAAGTACTGTGCTTATCAGGCAACGACACTGGCTGTGGTAAAAGAATCAAACAGGTTCTAGCCATTCTATGCCTTCATCACAGCATTTCCAACCCACGAGAAAACTGTGGTCAAACATGTAGACAATGTCAAGTGAAATCCCTCACTGAAGCATCATTTGTTCACAAAAATGAGAAAAAGCGAACTAGTACATTTCCCAGTAGTTCATCTGTGAGCCAGGCCAGCAACATAACATCCTCATACGAATTCATTCCATCTTGTTTAAGCAGACCTTGGAAGGAATATGTAAATATGGATAGAAGAGATAGACTTGTTTCAAAACACTACCCTCTTGGCAGGAACAGTTGCCCACAACGTTGTACACAATGGAGCCAGCTCCACTGCCAATTAAAAATAAGACAGGGCTGGAGAGATGGCTTAGTGGTGAAGTCACTTGCCTATGAAGCCTAAGGACTTATGTTTGACTCCTCAGGTCCCACGTAGGCCAGATGCACAAGGTGACATAAGTGCAAGGTCGCACATGCACACAAGGTAGTGCATGCATCTGGAGTTTGAGTTTCTTTGGGCTCAGAGATAAGAATAAAAAGTCTTGCAATCACTGCAAGTGAACCCTAAATGGCTTTGTCACAAACTCCAGCATGCTTGTCAAGGAAGTGAATCTATAACTATAAGCAAAACAGCTCTTGTGGGCAATATTGATATGATGGTAAGGAAACACTTGAAATGACAAGTCATAAAATAAGAAGCCACATCTCTATTCCACACCAGTTCACAGTGGTTGTATTTTCTGAGTCTAAGCTGCCATTCCGGTAGTGTGGTTGGGACTTTGATGTAAGTAGGAAGTAATTTTTATATTTCAAGATCCATTTAGCTCAGTAGTTAAATGAGAAGCTTTTGTGTCATTTTCAATCACAAGTGATTAATCTGCACTGTAGTCATAAATTTAAAAGCAAATATCAAAAGAAAATTCTAACAGAATTCTATAAATGCCTGCCATCCCCAAAGTGTAGCATGCTCAGTTAACACTGGATAGGTTGTGGACAGATGTCAGTATCTGGCATACCTTGCCTCGTAAAAAGACATTTAGAAATATTAAGTACATCAACTCTCATAACAGTATCACTAGATAAACACTGACAACAAATTCTGATAATAAAAAACACTAATGAAACAAAATTTGCTCCTCTAGTATTTCATTTCCTCACTGGTAGATTTGAATTGCACTTAATCTTGAATTTAACTAATAAAATGATTTGTATATACTTTTTCTTTATTTTTAAAAAATATTTTTAGTCATGAGAAAAAGAGAGAGAGTATATGGGCACATCAGGTCCTCCTGCCATTGCAAATGAACTCCAAATGCATGCAACATTTTGTGCATCTGGCTTGACATGGGTACTGGGAAAATGAACCTGGGCTGTCAGGCTTTGCAAACAAGCACCTTTAACCACTGAGTCATCTCTCCAGTCCAGTTTTTCTTTCTCTCTCTTTCTATATATGTAACATAACTAATATATGTTTTATATGTATAATATATACATATATGACATAAGTAATCTTGCCTCCTGGTCTCAAAGACAAAAAGTCTTTGTAGTCTGGGCTTGCACTGATAAAGGTAGCTGAGCCCCACACAGTGGCCCTGAGCTGGCTTTCCAGTGTTTTCCACTATGGTTCACTTCCATCCTTGCATTTCTTCGATTTGTCTTTCTGACGCATCCCTTCCTCCATGGGGTCTTTGCACACGTCATTCTCTCTCTGGCTTGAACCCTCTCTGTTATCGCTGTGGGCCCTGTACTTATGCCACTTCTACCTGGTAAATTGATTCTTTTTTTAAAAGATTTTATTTATTTATTTATTTATTTATTTATTTATTTATTTATTTATTTAGGACAGAGAGAGAGAGAAAGAGAATGGGCGTGCCAGGGCCTCTAGCCACTGCAAATGAACTCCAGACGCATGCACCACCTTGTGCATCTGGCTTACGTGGGTCCTGGGGAATCGAACCAAGGTCCTTTGGCTTTGCAGGCAAGTGCTTTAACTACTAAGTCATCTCTCCAGCCCTGTTGTTTTTAAGAATTAACTCTTTATAACCCAGCTCACGAGAGGCCTCCTCTGACACATCTTCTCAGCCCTGCTAACTGCTGTGAGCACCTCGTAACTGGGGAATGTTCTTTGTCTTCCTGCTAGAATGCCAGCCCAGTGACACAACAATCTTGTCAACATCTCGGAGCATCTGGAACCCAGCATGGTATGCGCTCATAGCATTGCTAAACACACGCTTCCTAAGTCACTATTAGATGAGCGAATGAAGGCGAGGCTGAGCTCTCTTTGAACGATGCAGCGCTCCCTTGTTGAACGCCTCACCACGCTCTGAGATTTCTCTTGCTGTTCCACATCCCTCCCTCCTGCTCAGAACCATGCCTTTTCCTCTACTGGGGACAAACATATGATCTGTACGTCCATTTCAGGGTCTCTTTGGGAACCGTGTCAAAGGACATGAAGATTTAGCTCACACAGCCCAATTCTAAAGTCTCTTCCAAACACCAGCTAGCATCATTTTTTTTTCAGGGAGAGAGAGAGGAAGAAAACGAAGAAGGGAGGGAGAAAGAAGAAGAAGGAGAGGTGTGGTGGTTTGAATGTGAAAGCATGTCCCCCATAGCCTGAGGTATTTTTATTTATTTATTTATTTTTAAACTTTTAATTTATATTTATTTATATATTTATTTAACAGAGAAAGAGGGAGAGAGAGAGAGAGAGAGAGAGAGAGAGAGAGAGAGAATGGGTGCACCAGGGCCTCTAGCCACTGCAAAAGAACTCTAGGCACGTGTGCCCCCTTGTGCATCTGGATATCGTGGATCCTGGGGAATCGAACTGGTCCTTTGGCTTTGCAGGCAAATGTCTTAACTGCTAAGCCATCCCTCCAACCCCCCCCCCCAGGGGTATTTTTAATCAAGCTTGCAACTTTTAAGTCTCAAGCAGCACTTCTGGGAGATGTGTCATCTGGGCAGGTCTTAAGTCCAGCCCTAAGATGCGTTCAGAGCCAGTCTGAGCTCTGGCTGGTCCAGTCGGCTGGCTGTTTGGAGGTGTCTCTCTGCTATGGTCTATGGAAGTGAACCAGCTTCTTCTGCTGTGGATGGAGCTCCCCCTTGGAATCTGTAAGCCTGAAATAAACCTTTCCTCCCATCCGCTGCTTCTGGTCAGGTGTTTGCCCCAGCAATGAGAAAGTAATGCAACAAAGGAGAAGAAGGAAAAGAAAAGATGAGGAAGGAAGAGGAGGAAGGAGGAGGAAGAGGGAACAAGGAGAAAGATAAAAGTGCCAATTTAACAACAAAAACAAGCAAAACATTTTCTCTCTCTCTCTTTTTAAGTTCTAATGCATTTGATTCTGGGTGTATGCCTCAATTAGGAAGGACAGTTCCATCCCCTGCTTGGTCCTGGTTTCAGAGAACCCTCGTGGTTCTGGACTCGTCCATGCCACTACTGACTGCATCTGATGCCAGACTAGGTGGTTCTCTCATCAGCGACACCCTGACTGAGGGAGCAGGGCTGGCGACTGTCAGGAGGCCGATACACTAGGCCATGACCAAGGCTCTACTTTACTCAAACTCTCCTCACCCACGGGAGAGAACCTGGACCACAGGCCTTGGTTCTTTATTGATAGTTTGTGTCTTCAATGTTTAAGCCCTTTAAGCCTCAGTTTCCTAGCACATGGGTAAATTAGGGGAAATAATCTTTATTCGTACATTTTCTATAACAACAACACATTAAGCACTTTGCACTGGACCCAGTTTCATCCCTATGCTACCTATAAATGTTAGCTGTCATTATTCTGAAAGGATGTTTTATATGTGTACCTGCATCACACACTGAAACGTGAACATAACTGAAGGCCTGGGGAGTCAGTTTTTTTTTTTTTTTTTTTTTAATAAAGCTGATACTGGCTCTGTGACATTCATACTATCTCTTTATCTGGGGCTCTGCTAGTCTCAGTTAGACAAAACGAGAAAAGCTGAGCTAAAACTTATTTTTACAACAGATTAAAAAAAGTTACCCTGCCCGGTAAGAGAAGGCTTCCTACCATGGAAACAGGAATTCTTACAGAGAAAAACTATCTCCAAAGCCCTTGCTTGCACACCATGCCTCTGCAATCCTCACTTCCTCATGACAGCAGAATTCTCTTGCCAAAAATATTCTTCAATGACAGGTCAAACTATTGCATATAAAAATAAACTGAATAGCCGGGCGTGGAGCCGCACGCCTTTAATCCCAGCACTCGGGAGGCAGAGGTAGGAGGGTCACTGTGTGTTCGAGGCCACTCTGTGACTACATAGTGAGTCCCAGGTCAGCCTGACTAGAGGGAAACCCTACCTTGAAAAACCAAAAAAGAATAATAATAATAAAAAAAATAAAATAAAATAAAATGGATGAATGTCTGCTCCATTAAGATAGCTTGCTATCCATGTTGTTTTCACTTATTTATTTTGTTTGTGTGTGTATAATATGGTGTGTGGGGGGGGTGTGAAGTCCCACAGGCTTGATTGCTGAGGAGTGCATTTATGCATTTATGGTGGTCCATGACATAAGGTCAGGTGTCCCACTCCATGGTTCTTCTGCCCAGTCTGGATTTGTGCCAGAGTCTCTTTACTGATTACAGAGCTTGCGGGGCTCCCATGATTCTCAGGTCTCGGCTCTCCTGTGGGACTGGGGTTACAGTGTGAGTGGTCACACCCAATTGTTCATGTGGAATTTGGATGTTCGAACTCAGGTGGTCTCAGCCCCCTTAGGCCCTCCTGCTTGTTGAGGAAGTACACTTGACCACTGAGCCATCTCTCCAGCCCTGTTGTCTGTGTTTTCAGTAAGCCTTTTTTTCCTTTCTGTCAACAGGATCAGGGGAAGTTGGTGCCTGTAATTTAGGGAGGGACACAGCCTGATGGAAGTGTGTGTTTGCAGTATGTTGTGTTGGGAGCACATTCTACCTGGGGAGGGAAGTGGAGATTTGGCTTAGGAAATCTACAGATACTAATGAATAGGTACATTGGAGTTCAAATCAAACATTAATGTTGTGGTAAGTTTGAATGGATGTTGCCCAATAGATACAGGAGTTTATTAAGCTTGTAATTTAGATCTGCAGCCACCTGGCTGGAAGAAGTGTCCCTGTGGGCAGATCCTAGGTCCAGCCGTAAGGTTGCAAACCAGAAGGCAGTCCATGCGCAGAAATGAGACTTGACTGTGCTGTGTGCACACATGTATGTCTGTACCTCAGATTGCATTAACTCAGAACTGAGCCCATCTGTTTCATTAGTTTACAATGTCAAAGCAGCTCTTTGATTTCTAGACCTTTCTCTAGCTCAAGGGATGTCTGCTCTATGACAAGCCTTAGCAAGTGGGCCCTGGCTCCCCTGCCTCTGCAAATCCCCCAGGCATATCAGACAGAAAGCACCCAGCCACAAGTGACTCTTGTGCTGCCTAGATCTCTCTAGAAGAGCCTCGGCCATCCCTGAGGGTGGGTAATTGGGCTAAAAGGGTTCTCTCACCCCTGAGCCTATCTGGCAGTTGACGGGAGTAGAGGTCCCTGGCACAGGAGCTCAGAACCTTGACAATGTTCTCGGCCCTCACCTCAGAGCCTTCAGGCAGGGATCTGAGCAGAATGCGCAGTGCACAGGGACCATTTGATCCCCACTGCAGGGATGGAGAGAGCAAGACCTCCCTTTCTCCATCGCTGTTGAGGGTCCCCTATGGTGCCAAGGGCTGGCCTGCTCAGGTGAGGTGGAGCCCACCTCTGAGGAACACCAGGCATGAACATAGTAGTTTCCCAAGCAACAGCGGCTGCAGACATCCTGCTGGTACCCAGGGCTTCATTTTCCACAACGATGAGTTACCTGTGGTCAACTGTGGCCTCAATATATTAAACGGAAAATCCCCAAAGCAATTTATACGTTTTAAATTGTGTGCCATTCTGAGCTGATGAAATCTCACCGTCGTGCCCTGTCCCATGAGCCAGCACTTTAGCCTATGTATGCACATCGTATATACTGCCTGCTCCTTAGTAACTTGGGGCCATCTCAGACAGCAAACTGTCACACTGTTGCACTGTTTAACACCAATGCAGTAGCCCAGCATCACTACATCACTCACTTCAGTTGGCTTCATCATATGCGCATTATATGTGACATCACAAGAAAAGGGTTGAGCCAGGTGTGGTGGCGCGCGCCTTTCATCCCAGCCCTTGGGAGGCAGGGGTAGGAGGATCTCCGAGAGTTCGAGGCCACCCTGAGACTACAGTGAATTCCAGGTCGGCCTGGGGCCAAAGTGAGACCCTGCCTCGAAAAAAAAAAGGAACTGAAGGTTTTGGACTGTTGTTCAGTGGTAGAGCCTGGTACTTACAAGATATTCATTTTGAACCCCAGTATATAAGGGGGGAGGGGAAGCAAAGCAAACCAACCAACAACAAGGATAAGCCATACCGACTGCGATGCGGTAAGAAGGCTGGGGCTGGGGCTGGGGCTGGGGCCCTGGGAGCGCAGGGACCGCGGGTCCAGGACGCGGGGTCTCGAGGAGCCGGGGCTCCTCTAGGGGCGCTGCGGCGCGGCCCTCCGCCGGGCTCCAGGAAGCCCGCAGACGCGGGGGGAGCTGCGGCATCTCACGCCGGGATTCATGACACGAGCACGGCGGCCCTGGGGATTAATTCTGAGCTCAGGCTCACTGAGCTGTCATAGAACACCAGAAAAAAGATTAAATTAAAAACCCACTCTGACAGGCAATTGTCAAACCAGCTCTCCTCTCTTCCAGCTCAGGGGAACTGTTCCCAAAGGGTGAGCCGGCCGGGCGGTTCTCATTACGGCCACAAGGTGGCGCGCCTGTCTTGAAGTAGTTTTAGTTTCTGGCTGAAACTTCAGGGTGATCGACAGCTGTTAACAATTGGAAAGCTTAAAAGATGGTTTCAGCTGGGTGTGGTGATCCACCCCTTTAATCCCAGCACTTGGGAGGATTGCCATGAGTTCGAGGCCACCCTGAGACTACATAGTGAATTCCAGGTCAGCCTGGGCTAGAGTGAAACCCTACCTCGAAAAACCAAAAACCAAAAACCAAAACCAAAACCAAAACAAAAAAAGATTTAAAAAAAAAAAAAAAAAAAACAAAAAACATAGTTTCATACAGCCTTGGACAATTAAGTTTCCAAAGTTCTTCTTTCTTGGTCACTTAAACATAATGTTTACCAAAGTGGTATACTCATTATATCTTAAAATAACATACTAATGGGCAAAATAAAAGTTTAAAATAAAATATTATTTTTAATACTCTCCCCTCGTAACGTACAGACTGGGGTGGCGGAGGATTAGTGCTGTAATGTTCAGGTACATTCTAGGTCATGTACTGTTTCAGCTATCTACTTTTTTTCTGTGGCAGGGAAAATATTTACTGCTTACACTATGCTAATCTATATGCTTGTTAAGCAGGTTTGAGCTCCATGATTGGCTTTGTAAAGAAAAGATGGCTTGAGTAGATTTTTTTTTCCTTTTCACAAATACAAATTTAATCCTGGCATTTAGAAAAAGGATTACAAGTAGATTTCTTCCTTTCTGAGAGCGATCCTGGGATTTGGCAGGTTGCGTTTGGTATTTTCATTTTAAGTTGGTGGCAATATTGTTGACTTATTTAGCAAGTACAAATACAGGAGGCACAGTTAAATCTGAATTTCAGTTAAACATTTATATTACTTCTGTTTATTATTGAGATAGGATCTCACTAACTAGCCCGGACTGGCCTCAAACTTGAGATTCTCCTGCCTCTACCTCCTAAATGCTGAGGTCACACACAGGCACTGCTCTGGTCAGGAACATATCACTTTAAAAAACGTGAGAAGGCCCTATACCATCTGTCTGTAAGACCTCCTCTCTGATTGAAAATATTTATTAACAAAAAAAGGAAATCAAACCAGATGTGGTGGCGCACACCTTTCATCCCAGCACTCGGGAGGCAGAGGTAGGAGGATCGCCACGTGTTTGAGGCCACCCTGAGAATACGTAGTGAATTCCAGGTCAGCCTGGGCTAGAGTGAAACCCTACCTGGAAAATAAAATATAAGCAACAACAACAAAACTAAAGAAAATCAAAACAAACATAAACCAAACCTACCTTCTTTGTTGTTTACTTGAAAGTTTAACAGAACCCAGCATACTGCATTCTCCCCGGATAACTATTCTGCAATAAGACAGCTTCCCAAGTTCCCTTCCTTTTCCTGCCCAACCCGCACTTCCAGGGGTGACCCAGGGGGCACTAGGAAGCTTGCTATTCCTGCCTAAGTCCCAGGACTCTCTTGGAGGGCGGTAGGGGTGGGGTTTTGAGTCAGTTTCTGCCCCCCACTTTACATTAGAAGCAGGGGGACATTCATCCTATGTTGCCACCCTCGTAGCTTCTGGTTCCCCTAAACCTGGGCAAGAGGAACCTTGAGTGTGCATTTAAACTTCCTCAAGTGGCTGGACTGCACACACCCAGGTAGGTGTTTCTCAGACACTCGGGGTTTGCTGGGCTGCAGGTCCTGACCATCAGGGTCCCCCTACCTGCACTGCAGCAAGCCTCCTATAGTGCTGTTGGGCTTGTGCCCGCAAAGATGTGTGGATCCTCAACTGTGTGTATGTGGGGGGGTGTCTATCACCTGAGAAGGCATCCTTTCTTCCAGGCTTATTTGATTTGCAATTATTTCTAAAGCAAAGTAAAACAAAACATCATTTCCCTAGGCGGATAGAAGCAAATTGCACTTGACTAGCTACCTGCAAAATGTTTGAGCCCCACACAAGTTGGAGGCTTCATTCTTCCTGTTGTAGCTTCCAGAATAGGCCAGCCTTCGTAGCATGGGAAAGGTGAGGGTTGTTCTCTTGCTACACCCACATACAAACACTCCTCCCTGGACATAACATCCTAAACTTTTCCTGCCTGACACTTTGCAGAAATGGCTTGAGGAAGTGAGACAATGCACAGGTCCCTTTAGCACCACCACCATATAGTCACAAAACGTGAAAGCAACACCCATCCTTTAGCCCTGTGGTGGCCTTACCGGAGATTTCTTGATGTCGGAGACAGCGTAGTTCCCTTGTGAGATCCACCTGGCAGATTCAGTTAAAGAGAGGCCAGTTCCATAAAGGTTGATGCTAAAACGCCCCTGGAACACATGGTCAAGCACAACAGATTTTCAGCCCACGTGATGGCAAAAGTGACACATTCAAAGTTATATTGGGCAGGAGCTTGGTTAATTAATTATGACGGTTGTTAATTAAGATCAATTTATTTTTTGTCAGAGCCAGGCGCTTTTCACTCATCATTTCACTAATCCTCATTATGTAGGGGTTTTTCTTTACAGATAGAGAAACTGAGGCCCTGGGGTGACTAACTCCTGCAGGACCCTTAGCGTCTTCCTGCCTTCAAACCCTCCCTCCCCACCTCCTCCACTCAGCCTCCATCATGTTGTTCACAATTATCAGATTCCTTCAGAACCAAAATGCCACCATGTAATTTTTCTAACAAGATCTAGCTGCCAAAGTTTCCTGGGCCTTCAGCTCCCTGGGGAGAAGCGCGGCTCTTCCAGCCCCAGACCCAGCAGGGAGGGACTTCAAAGCAGAGGCGCATTCCCCACGGCGGCCAGCAGAGGGCGGGCCTGGCCGGCTCAAGAACACCCAGGGCCCAACAGCCTCTTCCAGTCTGGGGATAGATTTGCAAACAGCCCTAAGGGGCCTGCTTTGATATTTACCTCTAAGGAATCCGCGCAGCAGAGACGCCCTCTGCCTTCTGCCTCAGTCTCTCTTTCAAAACCTCCTCCACAATGGGCAGCTCAGAGCTGAGACTGTCTCCCCCCCCCCCAGGAACAGAGAAAGGTTTGGGCTCTATTAAAAGCCTTTTTATTATGCAGGAGGCAGGGAGGTGGCACTCACAGCCAAAACAGAGTGGGACTTTAGCTCTTTCTTCACTGATGAGATCTTAGATCTTTCAGCTTCTCAAAACCTCAGTTTGGCAGGGCGTGGTGGCGCACGCCTTTAATCCCAGCACTCAGGAGGCAGAGGTAGGAGGATCCCTGTGAGTTCAAGGCCACCCTGAGACTACATAGTGAATTCCAGGTCAGCCTAGACTAGAGTGAAACCCTACCTCAAAAAAAACAAACCAGGGCCTGGAGAGATGGCTTAGCGGTTAAGCGTTTGCCTGTGAAGCCTAAGGACCCTGGTTCGAGGCTCGATTCTCCAGGACCCACATAAGCCAGATGCACAAGGGGGCACATGCATCTGGAGTTCGTTTGCAATGGCTGGAGGCCCTGGCATGTTGCTCTCAAATAAATAAATAAAAAAAAAAAAAAAAAAAAAAAAAAAAAAAAAAAAAACAAACCAAACCAAAACAAACAAAAAAACCCAACCAAACAACAAAAAAACCCCTCAGTTTGTCCATCTGAAAGGTGGGAGGTAATCAAAGTCCCCCTCCATTCTGCTCTGGTGAGGACGAAATGAAGTTGGCCAACCCAGCTCTCTGGCAGGCTGAGGCACGAGGATGGCAGTGAATTCCAGGCCCCCTAAGCTACATTGTGAGACTTCCCAATGGTGCAGTGGTTAGGGTGCTTGTCTGCAAAGCCTAACGACCTGGGTTTGATTCCCCTGTATCCACCCTGTAAAGCCAGATACAAAGTGGTGCATGTATCTGAAGTTCTTTTGCAGTGACTAGAGGCCCTGGTACACCTATTCTCTCTTTCCCTTTGTCTTTCTCCTTACAAATAAATGGAATATTGAAAAAAAAACTAAATAAATAAAACAGGACTGGGGAGATTGCTCAGGGGTTAAAGGCACTTGCTTGTAAAACCTGATAGCCTAGGAACTACATAAAGCCAGATGCACAAAGATGCGCATGTGTCTGGGGTTTGTTTGCAATGGCTGGCGGCCCTGGCATGCTCTTTCTCTCTCTCTCAAACAAAGTATTGAAAAATAAACAAACAATAAACAAGTAAGCAAATAAGTCATATGTACGGCTAGAACTTAGAAGAAATACTGATATCTGCAGGGAAAACACCAGCACCTGTCCTATGTTTTCTAATTGTTTTGTAAGTTTCTATTCTATTCCTCAACATAATAGTAGTCAATTGAAGGTAGTGTTGCTTTACCTTTTATATTAACCATGGGTTGTAAAACACACCTGGACACACACTGCAGAGAACCTCAGTAAATATTACATTCTGAGTCTTCAGCTGAGACTTTTGGGGCTACGTGTAGCTCAGGGGTCTCCACTCCGTGCCATTCCCATAAATACATAGTAATGGGATGTGTAAGCCTTTCTGGGGCTCCACACACATGAAATGGGACAGAAGGTTCTGCTCCTGAGGTGACGGGAGGGTTTACTGATGTGTGTGTGTGTGCAGGTTGGTGCACACGCATGTGTGTGGTGGTCAGAGGACAACCAGCGGTGCTATTCACCCTTTTTTTCTTTTTTTTTGTTTGTTTAGATACAGAGTCTCTCACTGGCCTGAAACTCATCAAGTATACTAGACTGGTTGGCCAGCAAATCCCAGGGAGCCTCCTGTCTGTCTCCCCAGTGCTTGGCATTACAGGCGCATGCTCGCATCCATACCTATTATTACTTTTTTTTTTTTTTTTGAGGTAGGGTCTCACTGTAGCCCAGGCTGACCTGGAATTCACTCTGTATTCTCAGGGTGGCCTCAAACTCATGGTGATCCTCCTACCTCTGCCTCCCAAGTGCTGGGATTAAAGGCGTGCACCACCATGTCCAGCTTAAATATTTTATTTATTTGCAAGCAGGGAGAGATACAGAGAAGAGAGGGGGGGGGGCGGGCAGGGCCTCCAGCTACTGAAAATGAACTCCAGATGCATGGGCCACTTTGTTCACCTGGCTTTGTGTGGGTACTGGGGAATCAAACCCACGTCCTTAGGCTTTTTAGGCAAGCGCCTTAACAACTGGGCCATCTCTCCAGCCCCCATATCTGTTTTTATTTTTATTTATTTATTTTGAGGTAGGGTGGTACTCTAGCCGAGGCTGACCTGGAACTTACTCTGTAGTCCCAGGCTGGCTTCAAACTCACAGCAATCCTCCTACCTCTTTCTCCCAAGTGCTGGGATTAAAGGTGTACACCGCCACGCCTGCTCATGCCTGGTTTTTAAATGTGGGATTGTGGGAACAAACTCAGGACTTCTTGCTCACAGAGCAAGCGCTTTACTGACTGAGCCGTCTCTCCAGCCTGGTGACACTCAGTGGTCACAGTCAGGGAACCTCAGGAGAGATGGTATGCCTTCAGGGGAAATGGGACCATGTCTGGAGACAGTTTTGGTCATTTTGACTGGTGACAGAGGAGGGGTGGAGGAGAGCATGCAGCAGGTGGCGACCGAGGATGCTACGGGGTTGCCTGTATGTCATACAACAGCTGCCACACAGAGAGTTATCCAGCCCCAGGCCCCGATGTCCAAGGTACTGATGGTGAGAAGGCCTGGGGCAGAAGGTGGATTTATTCTAGAATGTCTGCTCATACATCTTCTTCAGTGGACTATGGTCAAATGGTTTAAACTCCTGAGCCCATTTACAAAATAGGTGAGTATGACAAAACCTGGGAAACAAATGAGGGGATGAGGCCCTCTCCTGCATGTGTGGTGTGGGCGTGCTGTGGGTGGTGTGTGTGCGTGAAGAATCCCATGTGCTCCCTACCCCTGTGGCAGGGTGAGCTGGTCTGCGGTGGCCTGAACAGAATACCAGGTGCTCTCATTCTCAAGAGCTTCTCTCCCCTCCTCCTCCTCCTTACCCTCCTCCTTCTCCTTCTTCTTCTTCTCTCCCCCCCGCCCCCCAGGTAAAGTCTCACTCTAGCTCAGGCTGACCTGGAACTCCCTCTGTAATCCCAGGCTGGCCTTGAACTCCCAGCGATGCTCCTACCCATGCGTCCCGAGTGAGTGCTGGGATTAAAGGTGTGCACCACCACAAGCCTGGCAGCTTTTCTATTCTTATTTGAGCTGAATTCCCTTAATGATCCCAGAGCCCGTCAGCTTTTTTGTGAACTCCTAAAATTCGAGTCTCTGCTCCCCTGCAGGACTGGAGTTACAGGGAGGTTGGGGTAACAGCTCTCGGCCCTCCTCAAGCCTTTCGTGCTTGCACAAGGAAGTGCTTCTCACCACTGGGCCTTCTCTCTAGTCCTCCAGGTCTTTGCTGGCAGCCTCATATACTGCTTCTGTCGCTGGCCATTTTTTAAATTAGTTAATTACCAAATTCTTTATAAATATCCCTGGATGCCTGGAACTCAACCATCTTCTTGCCTTAGCCAGCCGAGTGCTGGGAACACAGAACTGTGCCACCCTGCCACTTTCTTAGGGCCACTGCTACCCGGAGGGCTCTCGCTGTTCATGACGGTCACAGCCACACTGCTGGCAAGGACTGTACTCTTTTCTTCCTCTCATCCCGCCTCCTGCTCAGACAGCCTGTCCCACTGCACTACAGAGGAGACATGGGATCTATCTTGTCACTGAAGCTCTTAGCTGGTCTCTGCAGCTGACTTGACTCCTATCGCAACAATGTCATCAAAGATTTGGGTGTCCTGTGTCAGGGCATGCTCCATGTAGTCTGCTAGGTGTGTCTTCCCAGACGGGGACACACCCAAATGCCAGAACACACTGTCCCTCTCACTCTCCCAGGGACCAGCTCTTTCAGAACAAATCCTAACCTGTCATGGGCACTTGAAGGCTGAGTGTTCCAGCCAGAGGACTAAGGGCCCCATGTTCCTTTGCCTCTCTTCTGAGATGTTTTTACACATAAAGTCCTTGCCTTTGACGTCTAAAAAGCATAAAAGCAATGGAGAGGCACTGGGAAGATGGTTCAGCAGCTAAAGATGCTTGCTTGCTGTGGGGTTTGAGTCAGGTGTCCCCATAAACTTAGGTGTTCTGAACGCTAGGTTCCCCAGCTGATGGCAATTGGAAATTAAAGCCTCCTGGAGGGGGTGTATTGTTGCGGGCGGGGTTATGGGTGTTATAGCCAGTGTCCCCTTGCTAGTGTTTGGCACACTCTCCTGTTACTATTGTCCACCTTATGTTGGCCAGGGGGTGATGTCCACTCTCTGCTCATGTCATCATTTTCCCCTGCCATCATGGAGCTTCCCCTCGAGTCTGTAAGCCAAAATAAACCCTTTCTTTTTTTTTTTTTTTCCCCCAAAGCTGCTCTTGGTTGGGTGATTTCTTCTAGCAGTGTGAACCTGATTGCAACACTTGCCAAGTCTGTTGGCCTGGGTTTGATTCCCCAGCACCCACATAAAGCCAGACATAAAGTGGCACATGTGTCTGGTGTTGGTTTGCAATGGCAAGAGACCCTGGCACATGCATGTAAATAAATAAATAAATATATAGAGTAATGTAGAGTTATGCACACATGGGAGAGTCCACAGAGGTTTGCCAAAGAGGTGCTTGGACCAAAGAGGGATCCTATTCTTACCTAATAAGAGGAAACAATGCAGAAATGTTGCCTGACAGCAGAATCAGAGACACATCTACCATCATAAAAGTAACATAAGACATATTTGTGATCAAATCCAGACCAGCTGGGACCAGCTGTGTGGCTTGGGAAAGTGGTCTAGCTGCCTCACCGTGTCGCACCTTCCTCCTCGCCTGGGATGTTGTGAGGACTCAGTGCCAAACAGAGCCTGAACGCCCAGGCAAGGCTCAGTAAGCGTGGCTACTAACTCTGGTGTCACTGGTAACAATACTGAATACTGTGATGAGCAGAAAACAGCAGCTTCCAGCCATCTGTTGAGGAGAGGCCTCTCGAGGGACTTGGTTTTACTGAAAAATAAATCCTCAGAGGGAAGAGCGGAGAGGAACCCAGAGAGCCAGCTCTGCTCTGAATGCGGCACAATCACGGGGTCAAAGGACAAACCCTCACCGTGCAGTTGCCTTTTCCTGGAAACCTGATCCTAAAAAAAAACAAAAAACAAAAAAAAAACTTTTTCCTTTTTTAAATGAGCAGAGTTGGTGCTTCATAAATGTGCACTCAGTCAACTCTGAAGAAATAGTAGGGGACAAAAACGAAACTGCAAATGAAGCTCTCCCTGGCTTGGGGGTCACCCTTTGAGCAACTGTCTCATCAGAATTTAGCAGACCCGTTCATGTGTCTGCAAATTGCTGAAAGAACTGAAAGCAAATTACCTTTCATTTACTTAAGGATTTACTTCCCAGTGGACGCGCCCAAAGAAATGAGAAAAATCCGGAGGCATTTGGAGCAGGGAGGACAGGGTCATCTCTAGCCACCTACTGAATCGTGACCTCACCAGTGGAGGGCCTGAAGTTACCCGTTGTTTAAAGAAACTGGACTTGCGAAGCTTTCGTGGACTGGGTGATGCAGCAAAGACCTCCCCGACATGTTTTGTGTGTGAGTGCATGCGTGTGTGTTCATGCATGTGTCTTTATATGTGTGTGAGTGCATGTGTGGGAGGGTACATAGGTTATGCACATGTGCACATGAAGGCGTGTGAGTGCAAGCCACAAGTTGACATTGGCTGTCTCCCTCTGTTGGTCTCCATCTTTATTTATTACATATTTAAAAATACTTTATTTATTTATTTGAGAGAAACTCACACACAGAGGTAGAGTGAGGGAACGAGAGAGAAAGCATGGGCACACCAGGGCCTCCTGCTGCTGCAAATGAACTCCAGACACACATGCCACTTTGTGCATCTGGCTCTACATGGGTACTGGGGAATCAAACCTGGGCCATCAGGGTTTACGAGCAAGCACGTTTAACCACTGAGCCATCTCTCCAGCCCATCCCCTTTAGTTTTTGAGACAAGGTCTATTGCTGCACTCAGAGCTCACCAATTTGGCTAGAAAAGCTAGCCAGCAGGCTCCACCCTCCCAGTACTGCGTTTACAGGCACACACTACCATGCTCAGTGTTCAGGACTGTGCTGGGGATCTGAACTCAGATCCTCATACTTGCATAGCCAGCATTCACCCACCGAGCCATCCTCCAAGCCCCAGAAAGGCTCCTTACACCCTTACTTCCTTGGTATCTTGCCTTTCTCCCGGCATGCTTTTCTCCCATTTCTTTAAAATGTCTAGTAATGCTCTTTAAAGCCCGGGGCTGATGTAATACTTCCTCCTTAAAAGAAAATTTCTTTTTAGATGATTCTGGGGTTGGGGATAAATCCACCCAGCTTACAGAGATGGTGCCTGGTATCCTGAATGCATCCTCTAGTCCCAAACCCCAGACTTCTGAAGGTTCATAAAGTGAGCTTCAGTCAACCCAGGGGAGAATATTTACACCATGGAAATTGGAAAATGCTACAAAGCAGGATTTTTGTTGGCCAAGAGTCCACCAAAAACACAGCTGAACAGGGCTGTATGAAGAACTCAAACAAAGCAAACACAACACTGGGGCCAAGATTTCTGCCATGAGGCCAGATTCATGCCTTCTGAGTGTTGCAGTTCTTGCAAAGGCTGCTGGCTATTCGGCAACCCTGGTCCAGCTGATTAATCCAGCATGTTCCAGGAGGACCTATCTCTGAAGACAGCCTACAACTGCACAATGCCAGAAACAACGGAAAAGCCTTCAGGGAGAAGATGCTGAACTTGCGTTTCGGGTGTGAACAACGCTGTGGGGCTAACTGACCAGGTCAAGACATCAGCGGAGCCCAAGCCCAGTTCCAGAGGACTTGTGGAGTATGTCATTACATCAGAGCGTTTTACTTTGTACTCCTGCCACAGGCTATGGAGTCCTTGGGGCTGGATACTGGAGAATCTCCAGTTACAAGGATGGTGTATGGCCCAGAGCGAGCCCTGAGGCAATGTCTGCTGATCTGCTAAGACTAGGGGCTAGAGAGATGGTTCAGAGATTAAGGTACTTGCATGCAAAGCCTAAAGATCTAGGTTCGATTCCCCAGTACTCACATAAGCCAGATGCACAAAGTGGTTGGCACATAAATCTGGAGTTTGTTTTCGATGGTTAGTGGTCCTAGAGCATCCATTCTGTCTGTCTGTCTGTCTGTCTGTCTGTCTGTCTCTGTTTGTCTGTCTGTGTCTGTCTGTATATCTCTGCTTGCAAATAAAAGATAAACTATTAAAACAAAAGGAATGGAGAGAGCAACACACACATGAAACAGTCCATAGAGGTTTGCAGAAGAGAGGCTTAGACTAAAGAGGGGTCCTACACTTATCTAGTAAGAGAACGCTGGTGTGGAAATCTTGCTTGGGAGGCGAGTGAGAGACACGTCCACCGTCATGAAGGTGGACAAAGACATATTTGAGGTCAAACCCAGAGCAGCTGTGTGGCTTGGCCACGTGGTCTTCCTGCCCACCTAGGATGACCTGAGGTTGGCTTGCCACTGTGGAAGACATGCTCAGTGTGGAGAAAGTCTTACAGACTTCCACAGCTCCGCAGGTCCAAAATGTATTTATTCAAAAGGGTAAAACTTACCAATGCACCCCACTAATATTTTGAAAATGTACACCTGTATATTTTCTCTGCTTACTTGCTTTTCTAAAAACACAGGCTGAGATAAAGGTGGAGCTTAGCTGTAGGACAATGCTTAGCATGCAGGAAGCCCTGGGTTCAGTTCTGTGCTCCATAAAGCACACATGTACACACACATACACACACACCAGCTGAAATCAATTCAAAACACATAAATGGGATTATAGTAAATACAGTAATTTTCAACCTTTTTTATTCCATAACCCCATATGTATTTTTCTATATTGCACAGTATTCAGTTTTCTTTCTTTCTTTTTTTCTTGTTTTTGATTTTTCAAGGTAAGGTTTCATTCTAGCCCAGGCTGACCTGTAACTTCCTCTGTAATTCCAAGCTGGCCTCTAACTCACAGTGATCCTCCTACCTCTGCTTCCCTAGTGCTGGTATTAAAGTCATACACCACCATGCCTGGCTAATATTCAGAATTTTGAACAGCTCACTGTGATGAATTGGGGCCCATCTGTACGATTTTTTTTGTTTGTTTATATCAGGTTTTGCTCAGTGCCAGGGACTGAGCCTGGGGCCCTGTGCATGCCAGGCAAGTGTGTTTGAGGCAGGGCCTCAGTAACTTTCCAGGCTGGCTTTGAATTCATTCTGTGGCCCAGTAGACCTGAAATTTAGTGATCCTCCTGCCTCAGCCTCCTTAGTAGTTGGGGTTATAGGCCCGGGCCAACAAGTCTAGCTCTAAGCTGGTTTGTGGAGTCAATTCTATGTGCCTCTTTCCCATGTCATGACATGTCGTTGACAGCTTATATCAACCATGAGGAGAATTTTATTCTGCTGATGTTGGAAGTGCCACAAGACAAGGCGAGTCCATCAGTAAACGTTTCTAGCACTGTGCACTACTGGTCTTATTAAGATTTATAATGTGTGGTGGAGGGATGGCTCAGCGGTTAAGGTGCTTGCCTGTGAAGCCTAAGGACCCAGGTTCAATTACCCAGGACCCATGTAAGTCAGATGCACAAGGTGGCGCATGTGTCTGGAGTTAATTTGCAGTGGCTGGAGGCCCTGGTGTGCTCGTTCTCTCTCTCATCTTCTTTCTCTATCTCTCTCCAATAAATACATTAAAAAAGATTTATAGTTTATTAATTCAATCCCTTGACATCCAATATCTAAGTTGTTTCTAAGTCTTAGCCATTATAATTTTTTCCACATGTGTACGTATGTGTATATGTGTGTGTGCATATGTGTACGTGTGCATGAGGAGGCCAGAGGACAACCTTGGGTGTCACCCTTAGAAGCACCATCCACCTCCTTTGAGACAGAGTCTCTCCTTGGTCTAGAGCTCAGCAGTCAGGCTAGACTGGGTGGCCAGTGAGCTTCAGGGAGCCTCTGTCTCCATCTCCCCAGAGCTGGGATGACAGGCACATGTTACCACACCTAGCATTATTTCTTCTTCTGGGCATTGAACTCAGGTCCTCATGCTTATGAGGCAAGCACTTTACTGCCTGAGCCGTCTCCCTAACCCTGGTCAAATACATTTGCTGGATCTTTCTGAATGCGGAAGTCAGGCCTGCAGCTGTGTTTTCCCAGGCACCTCTCTTAGGAGTCAAATGGCTGAAGTAGACTCTGTGATACAGCGTGGCCAAAGTGACCCGCACAGCAGTGGCTCTAACTACAGGCCCGGGGACAGATGAACTGAGGTGGACTGAGTGATGGGCCCCGTCAAGGGGTGGAGCTTTGAGGACGTACCTGTGGGCACTTGGCGGCGCTGTAGCAGTCCCCGGCGGTGGCAAAAGGGACAGGATGTCCTTCACTTGTCCTTGAAAACTGTAAGTCAGTGGCTGGGGGTGGAGAAAGGGTTAAAGGGAGAGGAAGATAGGAAGAGGGGAGAGAGGCAGGAGAGGGACAGGATGTTCACAAGGAGACAGAAGGGAAGAAGAAGAGTAAGAAAAATAATAAGAAGGAATGGGAGAGAAAGGGAAAAAATTGAATGCTTCGTGAGCAATGGGATCCAGATGTGCTTTCCTCCCAACATCTGTGGTCCTGAGAGCTTCATTTCTTTATCAGCACCGACTGACTGTCTCCTCTCCTCGGAGGACGGGAGCCAAAAGGAGGGTGAACATGACTTTGGAATCAATTCCTACATAAATAGGACTCAGTGAAGCACAGTGTGATGTGCAGGCGAACCTCCTGCTGGGCTCTGTCACAGGCTTAAGAATGGGGGGTGGGCAAGAAGCCAGGCAAGTATTTCCAGCTACTTTGGGGCTCGTCCATGAGATTTCCTCTGTCCTCTCATGGCTCCTAGGCAACTGCTCTTGCCAAAATGTGGGGCAATTAGAACATGCATCTTGAAATTATTAATGGTCGTTTCTCCAGTTTGGGGCTAGTCTATCATTTATAAGAACAGTCACGGAGAACAATGCTGACCCGCACTTGTTTTTAACCCTGTCGCTGCTCCCAGCACTGTCTCTGCCCAGGGAGAGTCAAATGAGAGCCCCGGGAAGGCTGTGGAAGCTTGCTGCTGGATGGCCTAAGCTTTTATTGTTTTTTTCTCTTTCTGCCTTTCAGAAATGGCCTAAGACTTAGAGCCTTGTGTAGCAAAACCCCTACTTTGGTGGGAGGAAAATTGAACAGCCCCATTCTGCAAGCCAAAGAGGCCCGTGCTTGTGCCTACTGCAGCAGCTGTGGTGTTTTTCTCAGTAAAGGACCAACAGTGCCCTGTGTAGTTAGCCCTCATCAGTCTAGCTGGCAGCAGTGAAAACAACAACAACCTTGGTACAATCAAATTTAATCTCCCTCCAGAGGAAACCAATGTAATATTATGGGTGCAATGTTAATGAGAAAAAAATTAATTATTCACTATTTGTTTTCCCTCTATTCAAGGGAACATGTTTAGATAGCTTAGCTGTCTTCACCTAGTCCCGTGATTAATGGCCCCAACAGAAACACAGTGTTGGCCAGAGTATAAAATCAGGCTATGAGCAGGCTTTAAACCCCCCCAAAAAAAACAAAAAAAAAAACACTGTAGGCTCCATTTTTCTTCCATAAGTCGGCAATCAGGTAAAACGAGCTTTCTGTGTGTGTGTGTGTGTGTGTGTGTGTGTGTGTGTGTGTGTGGGGGGAGCAGCAGCGTCGGGGGGGATTATTTTCCCATAAACTGCTTTGCTATGGGGTTTTTGTTGTTTCCTCAGCTCTAGAAACTTCCATCACCACCTTTACCCGTATGAACACTGGTTGCTCAGCCCTTCTTCACTGTGAGGCCCTTGCTCTCTCCTCTCTCCTCTGGTCTCTCTCCTTCTCTGTCTCTGGCAAGGTCTCAGTATAGCCCAGCTGGCTACAAACTTGCCATAGAGCTGAGAGCAGTCTTGAACTCCCGATGTGCCTACTCCCACCTCTCAAACGCTGGGATAGGATATGAGGGCCATCTGGCTGTGACATCTGTCATCCCACTGATCGCCAGAGTTGATTCAGCTGAACTGGCTGGCTAGGCGGGTGCCCTTCCTCCCTCACCGCGCCATGTGCGTCCCTCCCTCCCGAAGCTGCGCGCTCAGTTGAAGAGGACGACCTTCCCCGAATAGAGGAGGACAAGGGTATTCGAATAGCTGTGCTCCCCTTCTAAGACCGCTAAGCGAGTGCTCAAATGCTGCATAAATAATGGTGGTGGGTGTGTTCCACCACCCCTGCCTTCCACCTTAGGTCTTTGTCACAGTGTCGTGTGTTCAAGGGTGCTGGCCTGTGGATCCACATGCAATAAATACTTCCATGAACTTTTATCTCCTTTCTTTTCCTTTGCCCTTTCCCCTCCCTCCCTCTCTTCCTTTGCTCAACACACATCAGATGGAGCAGTGCCCCGATGCAGGCACAGTCTAGGCATAAAACAGCAAGGGCATATCTGGCCCCGGCCCCTTGAAGCTGGACTATAAGGTCTGCACATGATGTCTCTGGTTTCTGCAGCATCCTAACCACCCATGCGGCCCTTCTGCCCACCGAGGGAAACAAGAGCACTCCCTTCCATGGGGCCTTACTGCACTCACTTATTATCCGCATGCTGGTCAGGTCGATGCGGATCTTCTGGAAGCTGGAAAAGCCAGCGGCCGTGTAATCCTTTCGACACTGGCAGTCGTCACGTCGGCTCCCGTTATAAGGGCACTCTGTAGGGTTGTGCAACCTAAGTAACAGAGAGAAGGTTCCAGTAAGGATGAGAACATTTCTCTGGGGAGCTCCAGGCTTGTGTCCTTCTGAGCCTGTCCCGCCTACCTGTGCCCGTAAACCTCAGAGAAGTTCTCTGAGTCACCATGGACGAGGGTCACGTACTCCTTTGGATGGTCAGAGTGCATCCCTGCGCAGAACACCTACAGGACACATCAGAGGGCGGGAGAGATGGCTCAGCAGTTAAGGTGCTTGCCTGCAGAGCCCAGCAACCTGGAGTTCGATTCCCCAGTACCCAGTAAAGCCAGATGCACAAAGAGGTGCATGCATCTGGAGTTTGTTTGCAATGGTTGGGGGCCCTGACATGCCCATTCTCTGTCTCTCCTTGCAAACAAACAAATAAATACATGTTGGAGAGATGAGAAAACATGCTCAGAAAGGGAGCAGTGAGGGCTTTAAAACATTCTTAAAACAATGACTGGTGTTCAACACTTACTTTCAAGAGCTTCCCTCGAGCGGTCAGGAAGTATTCACCATCTTCATGGACGCCATTGAGTCTTTTGACCTCCTTACAGCTCTGGGGTAGCTCACCTGGACACATAAATCATGAACACGATGTCACCCACGCTGAGATGGGCAGTGCGCCATCAGTGGAATGGATTGAATCATCCACACTCTAATTAGCAATGGGGTGGATTTCAACAAAAATTCAAAGAATATCTACATTTCTTTGTTTATTTAATTTTTTAATTTTTTAATTTTTAATTTTTTAATTTTAATTTTTAATTTTTTTAAATTTTTATTTATTTATTTGAGAGTGACAGACAGAGAGAGAATGGGTGCACCAGGACCTCCAGCCACTGCAAATGAACTCCAGATGCATGTGCCACCTTGTGCACCTGGCTTATGTGGGTCTTGGGGAATTGAGCCTTGAACCAGGGCCCTTAGGCTTTACAGGCAAGTGCTCAACCACTAAGCCATCTCCCCAGCCCCTTATTTTTTATTTTTATTTGAGACAGAAAGAGAGAGAGAGAGAGGGAGAAAGAGAGAGACAGAGAATAAGTGCACCAAGGCCTCTAGGCACTGCAAACAAATTCCAGACACATGTGTCACCTTGTGCATCTGGCTCACATGGGGCCTGGAAAATCAAACCTGGGTCCTTAGTCTTCGCAGGCAAGTGCCTTAACCACTAAGCCATCTCTCCAGCCCAAATGCCTGCATTTCTAAGGTGAGCAGGCATACATAAACCCGACAGCCCTTGTTCTTCATGACAGAGGAAGGAGGCTTTAGAGAGGCGACTTACAGTTGTAAATATTGTGACAGGTCTTCCGTTCTTCCGGCTTCAGGTGGGTGGGACATAAGTGGCTGGGTTGGTCTTCATTGGTCAGACACTGCACGGATCTCTGCATCACTCCCACGCCACAGGACACAGAGCACTGGAAAGGACAGGAACCTCAGAGGGTGGCTCTGGAACCTGGGAGGCATGGCCTGCAGCCACTGCAAACAAACTCCAGACACATGTGCCACCTTGTGCTTCTGGCTTATGTGTGTCTTGGGGAATTGAACCTGGGTCCTTAGGTTATACAGGCAAGAGCCTTAACTGCAAAGCCATTTCTCCAGCCCTATGCTTTTCTTTTTAATGTAAAAAATGTGTAAAAATTAAACATTTGAGAGCTGGAGAGATGGCGTAGAGGTTAAGGTACTTGCCAAGATTTGATTCTCTAGGACCCACATAAGCCAGATGCACAAAGTAGCACATGTTTCTTGAGTTTGCAGTGGCTACAGGCCCTGGTGTGTCTGTCCTCTCTGTCTGCCTCTTTTTCTCTCTCTCTCAAATAAATAAATACATACATAAATTAAATTAAAAAATTAAAAATTTATTAAAATTAAAAATTTGAAAAAGGCTAAGTGAGGTGGCTTAGCAGTTAAGACCCTTGCCTGCAAAGCCTGACGATCCCAGTTTGATTCTCCAGTGCCCTTATAAAGCCAGATACACAAAGTGGCATATGCATCTGGCTATGCATATAGTGTATGTATATATATTGCACATAGTGCATAGTGGCTAAAGGCCCTGGTACACCCATCCTTTCCTTCTCTCTCTCTCTGTCTCCCTCTGCTTGCAAATAAATAAATTAAAAAAATTTTTTTGAAAAGGCAAAAAATATATATATAAGAGAAAGAAAGGTTGGGGCTTGAGTATTAAGGATTTGTTCATGGTTATGGTGTGGCCAGGATTCTAACTCTAATGACTTCCCACACATTATACATTAAAAAAAATATTTTTAATTAATTAATTTATTTGAGAGAGAAAGAGTGAGAAAGAGAGAGAATGGGTGTGCCAGGGCTCTAACCTAACTGCAAACGAACTCCAGACAAATGTACCACCATGTTCATCTGGCTTTTGTGGGTCATGGGGAAATGAACCTGGGTCCTTAGGCTTTGAGGCAAGCAACTTAACCACTAAGCCATCTCTCTAGCCCCACATTATACAATTTTGGCTGACCATTTTTCTGTGCTGTCCCAACACAGAAAGACAAGAACGTATAGCCTTCTTAACAACAGAAGGAGCACACAGTCCCCCTTGTGTAACTCTTACTAAGTGTCAGATTCAAAGTCATTGTTAAAAAATGTGTTTAGGGCTGGAGAGATGGCTTAGCGGTTAAACGCTTGCCTGTGAAGCCTAAGGACCCCGGTTTGAGGCTTGATTCTCCAGGACCCATGCAAGCCAGATGCACCAAGGGGCGCACGCATCTGGAGTTTGTTTGCAGTGGCTGGAGGCCCTGGTGCGCCCATTCTCTCTCTCTCTCTCTCTCTCTCTACACCTGCCTATTTCTGTATCTCTCTCTCAAATAAATAAAAAATATTTTTTAAAAATTGTGTTTAAAATATACAAAACATAACATTTACCATCATAACATAAGAGCCATTTATATATTAACTCATTTCATTTTCATAGCTATCCATTTTCTAAATGAAAAAAACACTCACAATTTCACAACCCTCACTCTCAGGGGAGGCAGCAAGAAGATTCACTTCTGGGCCACCTGGCCTCATAACCAGTTCTCCTCCTTTCAGCCACACCACATTGCAGGCAGGAAAGGAGGGTTTCAGACAAGGTTTGAGATTTCAGGTTGAAGATCCAGTGCTCTACTTACACTCCCCCAGTTGCCAACTCTCCAGGTGGCCAGGACTGGACAGTCCCTCAAGTAGCACGGATGGATGCTGGGGGGTTGTGTGCCAGGGCAGTTCATGGTAGTTTGGTAGCTGTACTCATAATTTTCCTTCCCTGTATAAACCTCGCTGCAGGAGACCAGCCTTTGTTTGTAGCCCTTCCCACAGGTCATTGAGCACTGAGAAGAGAGGGGTCGAGAGGGGACGTTCCATCAGCTTCCAGCAGCAGCCAAAATGGACCCCTGCCCTCCACCCCGAGTGTGCCCTCGAGTTTGTTCATTCCTCTGGGCCAGCTCTGAAAGGATACCGCCTGACTGGGGCATCTGCACGTGGTAGCCATCTAGCCCCTTCTCTGCACCTAGAGGGAGAAGGATGCGAGACACTCAGCTGCTGTCAAACTTCCCTTTGCTATGTCTGCAATGTCCACAGCAGAAAACCAGAGATGGAGGGACGAGGAGCCTGAAGCCAACGCCAGAGTCACATTCAGTGTGTGAAATATAAACCCTCAGCCAAAGGGGATGCTGGGGGAGTGTGCCCTTGTATGTAGCACTGTTTCACACATGTGCCTTCCTCTCTGATTCTTGCACTCTTCTGTGCCTGTTTTGACTGCCAAGTCACCTTTCTGCTTTCCTTTTTTTCTTAATCATGTGACCGTGACATCCTCTTATGGTAAGTGTACAGCAAGCACATAAACACATTCATGCAAGGAAGAAATAGTAAAGGAAGCTGTGTGTTACCTGTCTATTATCTGTGTGTTATAGTACATAAACACATTCATGCAAGGCAGAAATAGAGAAGGAAGCTGTGTGTTACCTGTCTGTTATCTGTGTGTTACAGTACATAAACACATTCATGCAAGGCAGAAATAGAGAAGGAAGCTGTGTGTTACCTGTTTGTTATCTGTGTGTTACAGTACATAAACACATTCATGCAAGGCAGAAATAGAGAAGGAAGCTGTGTGTTACCTGTCTGTTATCTGTGTGTTACAGTACATAAACACATTCATGCAAGGCAGAAATAGAGAAGGAAGCTGTGTGTTACCTGTCTGTTGGAAGCTGAGTGTTATAGCACAAAAACACATTGAAGCAAGGCAGAGCTAGAGAAGGGGCTGGGTGTGGTGGCTCATGCCTTTAAATTTAGCACTCAGGAGGCAGAGGTAGGAGGATATATATTTGTAAATATATTCTTTTTTTTTTTTTTTGGTTTTTCAAGGTAGGGTCTCACTCTAGCCCAGGCTGACCTGGAATTAACTATGTAGTCTCAGGGAGGCCTTGAACTCACGGCAATCCTCCTAAGTCTGCCTCCCAAGTGCTGGGATTAAAGGCATGCACCACCACGCCCGGCTTTATATTCATATTTTTAAAATCTTTCTAGCTGAGTATTTTGTATCATTTCCTTTTTATACAATGGAAGTGAAGGCTGGGGATTGGTTCAGCTGGCCTGGGGCCTGGATGAGCTGGAGATATGGCTCGGCAGTTAAGTAGGTTCCTGCACAAGCTTAAGGGCCCGAGGCTGCCTGGGTTTGAATCTCTAGAACCTACATTGGACAGCTGGGTGTGGGTACACATGCCTATAACCCCAATCCTTAGGGGAGCAGAGACTCAGGAACTGCCAAAACTCTCAAAAACAAACAAATAAAAAAAATCCCCCAAACAAAACCACCCCCACCACCAACAACAAAGAGTAAGCTCCAGGATCATCAAGGGTTCTGGCTCAAATACAAATGGAGAAGTGGGGCTGGAGAGATGGCTTAGCAGTTACGACATTTGCTAAGGACCCATGTTCAGCTCTCCAGATCCCACGCAAGCCAGATGCACAAATGTGAGGCAAGTGCAAGGTCACACAATCCCAGTAGGTGGTGCAAGCACCTGGAGTTTGACTGCAGTGGCTGAGGCCTTGGCATGCCAATTCTCTCTCTGTCTCTGTCTCAAATTAAAGAATATGGAGAAGTGATGGAGCAGGACACCTGGCATTCTTTTCCAGCCACCACAGGCAAGTGCACGGGGCACCACAAGGGTACACACACTCACGACACATGCATGCAGGCACGCATTCAAGCACATGTACAAGGAGAAACCTGGGCAAGGTGGTGCACATCTGTAGCCCTTGCATTTGGGAGGAAGCAGCAGGGGGATCAGGAGTTAAAGGTCATCCTCAGCGGGCTGCAGGGATGGCTTAGTGGCTAAGGCATTTGCCTGCAAAGCCAAAAGACCCAGGCTCGATTCCCCAGGACCCATGTTAGCCAGATGCACAAGGGGGCGCCTATGTCTGGAGTTCATTTGCAGTGGCTGGAGGCCCTGGTGCACCAATTTTCTCTCTCTCTCCCTCCCTCCCTCTTTCTCTGTCAAATAAATAAATAAATATAAAAAAATTAAAAAAGAAAAGGTCATCCTCAGCTGCAGAGTGAGTTGGAGGCCCTTTCTCAAAATCAAAAAGCAAGCAACAACAGCTCCATGTTATGATTTATGGAGCCTGGACAACAGCTTTAAGCCCCTTCACATCCTTCTCCTGCTGCGATCTGGACGTTTGAACTCTTGCCTCAAATTTAATGTTAGCGAATTAACTGCACTTTCCTGTCCCTGGCCGGCCAATTCTATCGTTTATTTATTTATTTATTTGCAAGGAAAGAGAGAGGGGGAGAAAGAAAGACAGAGAGAGAGAGAATGGGTGCATCCAGGCCTCTTGCCATTATAAACGAGCTCCAGACACATGTGCCACTTTGTGCATCTAGCTTTACGTGGGTCCTGGGGAATGGAACCCAGGCTGTTAGGCTTTGCAAGCAAACACCTTAACCGCTGAACTATCTCTCCAGGCCCAGTTGGATCTTGTGTGATCTGTCTCTTTTCACTCTTTAAGGGCCTGCCATGCTACTCAGGGTCCACCGAAAGCATGTGGAAGGGGGTTAAGAGGAGCAATTTCCGCACCCTGCTTCCCCAGACATCTCGGCTATGTACGTGTATGTTGTGAGCATGCCCAGTACACTCCGTGTTGTGAAGATTTTTGATATCCACTTATTAATGCAGTAGCATTCCCCGCCTGGGCTGCGACAGTCAGATGCATTTCCTAATACTGCCAAATGTACCATGCATGCTGTTAAAGTGTGGAGAGACCTCATGGGAACATGTATGTTATCAACCATTATTGGCACCTTTGTTGTAAACCATGCTACTTCCATTTTGAATCTCTGAGTTATCTTGGGCAAATGACAACTGTTCTAATGTATCAGGCCTCTTTAGTATTTTAACCTATCAAAAGGTTCGAAAGTAAGATAGTGATTCTATCATTGCTATCAGTTTGTTAATGAAAGGGATCTATGTGGACATTGCATGCAGGAGGATATAAGAAGAAACAAGGTCCCCGAGATTCACTGCTATTAGAAAAAAACATTGTTTTGTTTCTCAGGGACCAAGTTTTTTAAATGGGTAACCCACATCTGGCTTGCCAAAGAGTTTAGTTTGGCACACACGTTTTCAACAGAAAAAGTGAGCCTCCATTGTCCAGTTAGGAGATCTCATGAAAAAGTCCAGGTTTTTGTCACGTGTTGAGTGGTCAGGTTGGGGATCGTGGATGTGTGTATATGAGCAGCGTGCGTGTGCTGGTGAGGACACTCCCTTCATACAGCCTGCGCTGGCCTGTCACAGTGCCCACCTCTCCCTAGCATCTCCTCAACACTAGGGCACTGTGTGTGTGTGTGTGTGTGTGTGTGTGTGTGTGCGTGTGTGTGCATGAGCACTTGGAGGCCAGGGGACAGCCTCAGGTGTCACTGTCAGAAACTCCGTCCACCTCTTTTGAGACAGAGCCACTACTGGCCTGGAGCTCACTGACCAGGCTAGACTAGGTGGCGAGTGAGCTTCAGGGATCCTGTCTCTGATGCCCCAGTGCTGGGCTTACTGTCAGGGGAAGCATTTCACATGGGTACTGGGGATCAAACTCCGGTGCCCACACAAGCACTTCACCCACTGGCACATCTCCTCAACCCCTAAGATGCTTTCTTCTACTTAACCTTCTTTAACAACCTGTGTAGCCACTGTAAAAATTCCTTTTCAGTCATATCCAGTACATATCAGGGTAATCATCTGATGTAGACCGAGAGGGCACTGCCCAGCATGCACGTGTGGGACCCCTGTGCTCTGAGGTGTGGGGAGAGGCAGACCTAGCAGCAAGGGCATTCCTGCCTCTTTGGGTCACTGGCTAATCCAAAAGCATATGGCTTCCTCAGTCCTGTACCTCAGACCATTCTCCTGTGATCCAGACGTACTCGCAGGGCTGCACACTGCAGCTCTCACGGTCTGGGGGCCGCAGGCTGGCATCACAGTGTGCGGTGTGTACCTCGCCCTGGTCCTCAGCCACACACACCACTTGGCGGAACCTGGAACCTTCGCCACATGTCTTGGTACACTGCAAGAGAAAAATCGAGGGGGGTGAGGGGGGTGAGAAGAGCTTCTAGACCCTACTTACCCTACTTATATGTTCACTTAGTTAGAAAGTTGTTTTTTCTTTTTTTAAAAAAGATTTTTATTTATTTATTAGAGAGAGAGAGAAAGAGAGGGAGAGGGAAGGAGAGGGAGAGGGGAGAGGATGGGCATGCCAGGGCCTCCAACCACTGCAAACAAACTCCAGATGCACACGCCCCCTTGTGCATCTGGCTTATGTGGGACCTGGAGAATTGAACCTGGGCTCTTAGGCCTCGCAGGTATGTGTCTTAGCTGCTAAGCCATCTCTCCAGCCCAGCTAGAAAGGTTTTTAAAAAAATATTTTGTTATTTTTAAAAATGTGTTTTTATTTATTTTATTTGAAAGAGAGGGGGGGAGAAATGGGCATACCAGGGCCTCCTGCCATTGTAAATGAACTCCAGATGCAAATACCATATTGCACATCTGGCTTTGCGTGTGCATTGGAGAACTGAACCCAGGCTGGCAGGCTTTGCAAGCAAGCACCTTTGACTGCTGAGCCATCTGTCCAAGCCAAGTCCCTGGTCTATTTATTTTACTTTTTTATACTTACACACTAACATTTTCACATGACTCATTTCTCCCCCTCAGTCTCATGGAACTCCTTCAGACCTCTTGGCAGGGACTGTCTGATAACACCCGTCACCAGTCAACAGCCTTCCTCCTGGCACAGGGATATGCCTTCCATACCTGGCCATCTGAATGAGTGAGTCTCGGGCTTGGAAAGGACTTTCAAACTTGTTTGCTCAACACCCACTGAGACACTGTATCTCTGAAACACAGCTCAGTGACCCAGCTGGATGAGCTAGCCACTGATCCCCAGGGACCTTCCCACCTCTGCCTCCCCTGCACTGGAAGGCCAGGTGCCCGCCCCCATGCCCGGCACGTGGGAACTTGGTCCTCATGTGTGCAAGGAAAGCACTTATTCACTAAGCCGTCTCCTTAGGCCCTCATCTGACATTTTCAGACCGTGACATTGGAAAGCGGCAGGGAGCAGGGTGACCTCTCTCTTGTGGACAGTTTCTGTGTCCCTTACCACAGAGATCCAATGCCTGTCACGCTTGCCTTATCTAACATCAGCATGTTTTCAGGAGTGTCATTAACACACTTCCTTTCAAAATTATCCAGTTTAAACTTTGTAGAGAGGGACAAAGACATCTCTCTTGGAATCACAAGTAGCATTCCCTTTAATCTGCCTTGACTCAGAGGCATTTGAATTTGAGAAACAAACTCAGTTCAAAATGTCTTCCCTAATGTGCCTTATGTCTTCTGTGCACGTGTGTGTGTGTATGCGTGTGTGTGTGTGTGTGTGTGTGTGAAAGAGACATAACAGGGGCTGGAGAGATGGCTTAGCTGTTCAGGCGCTTGCCTGGGAAGCCTAAAAACCCAGGTTCGATTTCCCAGGACCCATATAAGCCAGATGCACAAGGTGGCACATGTGTCTGGAGTTCATTTGCAGTGGCTAGAGGCCCTGGCACACCCATTCTCTCTCTCTCCCCCTCTGCCTCTCTCTCTCTCAAATAAATAAATAATATTTTTAAAAAGAGACATAACATGTATGTCACCATTTTAAGTATCTTATAATGCGTAAGTCAATGACCACGAATCCAGTTACAATGCCGTGTACCTATCACTACAGTTCACGGCCCCAACTCTGCTCACCTTCCTCCCCCTGCCCCAGCCCCTGGCATCTGTGACAGCACTTTCTGCCTCTACCCAGCTGCTCCTGCTGGCTGTTTTCATACCCAGAAAACCGGCAAGTTCTACCTGCTTCTCTCACTTAGCATAATGCCCCCGAGGTCCTTCCATGTTGTAGGACATCTTAATGCTTCATTCCTTTTCAAGCTGCGTAATAGTCTAATGTCTGGATCTATCACATTCTGCTACTTCATTCACTGCAGGACATTTGAGTGGTTTCCCCTTGGGCTATTACGAATAGTCCTGCTATGAACACGTAGCATTTTGAATACTTTCATTTCAGTTCTTTTGAGCCTCTCCCCTAGGGTTGGAATTACTGGGTCATATGAAATTGCCCCCCCCTTTTTTTTTTTTTTTTTTTTTGGTAAGCCATTCTGTTTTTTTGGGGGGAAGATGGAAGGATATGTTGGACCTTTCTAATATTTCCTAATCATTTGCAAACTAAAATTTTAGCTCCCTGGAAGCATCTCAAATGTGGACCCATTCGTGAGTCTCTAGGATCTGAAATCCAAGCAAGCTGAGTAGGGGACAAAAAAACTACTTCACACTAATGAGGGAAGCTGACTGAACTGGATTCCTTGGCCCACCCCAGCTCAGCAGTTTTGGGACTGTCAGTTTCTCTGTTTTATTTATTTTTTATTTTTCAAAATATTTTATTTATTTGAGAGAGAGAGGCAGAGAGAGAGAATGGGTACACCAGGGCCTTTAGCCGCTGCAAACAAACTCTAGACGCATGCACCACCTTGTGCCTACATGGGGTAGTGGGGAACTGAACCTGGGGCCTTAGGTTTCACAGGCAAGTGCCTCAACCACAAAGCCATCTCTCCAAACCCCTGTCAGATTCTCTATGGCAAACTGGCAATGACTATGAGGTTAGAATGTTTTTGCTGAACATGAATAGCAAAACAAAATGTCCGTGTAATGGGCACATCTCTGAAGTAGTATTTAACTACCCCTCGAAAAAATAGTTCCTGGGCAGGAGATGCAGCTCAGTCAGCTTGAAGCCCTGGGCTTGATCTCCAGCACCACGCACACCAGACCCGGGCTCCACACCTATAGGGCCAGCACGTGGGAAGAGGAGGTGGAGGTGGAGGCAGAATCAGATGTTTCACATCATCTTAGACTGCATGGCAAGTTTGAGGCCACTCTGGGCTAAATGAGATAGGGTCTCAAAAGAAAAAAACAATGAAATAAACCCCCTAGAAAATGAGGGAGGCTGGAGAGATGGCTCAGCGGTTAAAAGGTGCTTGCTTGCAAAGACTGATGGCCCAGGGTTTGATTTCCCAGTGCCCACTTAAAGCCAGATGCATGTGTCTGGAGTTTATTTGCAGTGGCAGGAGGCCCTGGTATGCCCATTTCTCTCACTTTCTTCTCTCTAACTGCTTCTTTCTTTCTCTTTCAAATAAATAAACTAACAAATAAAAAATAAAAACTTTTTAAGAAGAAAAGAGAAGGACGTGGTGGCCCACACCTTTAATCCCAGCACTCAGGAGGCGGAGGTAGGAGGATTGCTGTGAGTTTGAGGCCACCCTGAGGCTACGTAGTGAATTCCAGATCAGCCTGGATTATAGTGAGACCCTACCTTGAAAAACCAAAAATAAATACATAAATACATAAATAAATAAATAAATGAATAAATAAAAATAAAAATAAAAAAATGACAAGGACTTTGGGGACTCCAAGAAGCTGTGGCAGGTAGACTAAAGCTTCCCACATCCGTGTGCTTTCTCACTAATCCATATGGCCTGACTGAATGGTGTCAGTGAGTAGCCATTTCCAACAGAAATGCCACGATTCCTGAATGGTTTCTGCTTGTGAGTATTTTTTTCCCCATCTTGAAGAATGGTTAACCACCTGAACAACTGTTTTGCCAATGATAAATAAGGGTGCTGATAAACCTGGCCTGGAATATATACCTTTCTGGGAAATTAAAAATTAAACTAGGTAATAAGTGACTTGCTCCATGTTTTGGAGCTAGTCAACTGAGGTCTGAAAGTCATGTGACAAAGGTTTTCTCCCAGAATCTTAAATCTTAATGAAATCAGAGGGCTGGGGAATCAGAAAATAAAGTCAGTCCATAAAAGTGGGACAAACAAAGTTCTCCCAGTATCATTCCCAGCCATCCGAGATCTACAACTTGTGTCCTGGAATATGATGTAGAATGTTCTGAGAACAACCAAGAAGTTCAGGTAATCTCATTTTGATTTCTAAAAGAGTTTTCCAAATTTCATCATGGATTTGGGTGGGGAAACCCTACCAAATGCATAAATAAAAGTCGCAGCATCTATAAAATTTGGCACACATTGTTATTCACAAAGAAAAATAATGGCAGTGACAGGCTAAAAGGCTACATGCCTTTAAAGGTGCTGCAATTAATGGGAAGGGGGGTAGCTTTCTAAATGTGAAGGTGAGGGAGCCCCTAAATAAACTAGAAAGTTCCTACTTTATTCAACATGTAGACTGGCCACAGGGTGATGGCCCGCAATAGGCAGAAACTGTCTTTCCTGAAAGACTAGAATCAAATTGCTTTACACTTTAAAATATATCTTTTGTGGGCTGGAGCCATGGCTTAGCTGTTAAGGCGCTTGGCTGCAAAGCCTAACGACCCCAGTTCGATTCCCCAGAACCCATGTAAAGCCAGATGTACAAAGTGGCACATGCATCTAGAGTTCATTTGCAGTTGACTAGAAGCTCTAGCATGCCCATTCTTGCTGTCTCTCTCTGCTTAAAAATAAATAAATAAGATATTTAGCCAGGTGTGGTGGAATACACCTTTAATCTCAGCATTTGGGAGGCAGAGGTAGGAGGATTGCCATGAGTTTGAGGTCACCCTGAGACTACATAGTGAATTTCAGGTCAGCCTGAGCTACAGCAAGACCCTACCTTGAAAAACCAAAATGATAATAATAATAGTAATAATAATAATAGTAATAATAATATATGACTTTTGGTGCAATTTTCTAATCAAAAGGGAAAGAAAATCACTTGGTCTTCACAGGCTCTAATTATTAAGGGGTGTTTTTTTTTAAAGATGGGAGAATTTGTCATTTCTAGATTACCACATTTTCATAGGCTACGGATGGGTAAAGTCACGGACCACCAAATCAGTCAGGAACTTGACAAAACCAGTTTCATGAGCTAGTTTTTTTTTTTTTTTTTTTTTTTTTTTGAGGTGGGGTTTCACTCTGGTCCAAACTGACCTGAAATTCACTCTGTAGTCTCAGAGTAGCCTCAAACTCATGGCGATCCTCCTACCTCTGCCTACTGAGTGTTGGGATTAAAGGCATGCTCCACCACGCCCGGCTCTCATGAGCTGGGTTTTATGTGTCGAGAAGGAACAGTAATGACAAATGTTGCAATAGCTGCCACTCTTTCCCCCTTTATAGCCCGAAGGCCTCATGCTAAGAAGAGGGGCTCAGGCATCGGAATCTCCCTAGCATGTCTGAAAGGCTGTGACAGTCCACCACTGTTCTGAGTCATTCCCTTTTACAAGCAGGTAGGAGTTGTAACCCAGGAAAGTAAGCAACATTTTACTTATTTATTAATATATTTTCATTTATTTATTTGAGAGCTAGAGAGAAAGAGGCAGACAAAAGACAGAGCATGGATGTCCAGGGCCTCCTGTCACTGCAAATGAACTACTCCTGCATGCGCCACATTGTGCACTTGGCTTTACGTGAGTGCTGGGGAATCAAACCAGGGCCATCAGCCTTTACAAGCAAGTGCTTTTAACCACGGAGGCATCTTTCTAGTCCTGTGAACAATATTTTGCTATGGATTCCCCAGTAGGAGGCTTGAGGAGCCCCCAGGAGCAACATGAAGTAATTCAGCTGAGGGCCATGCTGACACCAAGAGCCAAGGACAGAAACTCAAAGAGCACGTGTTCCAGAGGTCACATTGCTGGGCTTCAAGACGACTACAACGTGCATGGCATCCAACACATTAACCTACCTGAGCCACACATTTCTTCCCACGAAACAGGGTCAAATACAGTGACTACATCAAGGAGTTGAGGAAGCAGGGGGAGGCACTTCATGTAAAAATGCTCATCATAGGAGCTCAGTGATAGCTTACTAGTACTGTTTTATTGGGTTTATTATCATCAGTACTGGGGCCTTGAGCCAGATGCCTGGAGAGGATGTCTATCACACGGTAGCCTGGAGGAATGGTGCTTCCTGGAAATGCACAGTGTACAACATGGACAGCTGTATAAAATGTCCCTGGTGATCATGTTGGGGTGAGTGTGAGCAAGTTGTGCTTTGTAGGCTGATGCACATGTTATTTCTTAAGAAAGGTGTCATTTGCGGGCTGGTGAGATGGCTTAGCAGTTAAGGTGCTTGTGTGAGAAGCTTAAAGAGCCAGGTTCGGTTCCCCAGTACCCGCATAAGCCAGATAGATGCACAAGGTGGTGCATATGTCTGGAGTTCATGTGCAGTGGCTGGAGGTCCTGGAGTGCCCATTCTCTCTATCTGCTTCTTCCTCTCTCTCTCAAATAAATAAATAACATATTTTTAAAAAGTGTCATTTACTTATAGGCTTAGTATGAAGTATATCTTGATGACAAGATAGTGAGTTTCAATATCTTACCAGGGAGAAGCAAAAAGTACAATGCATATGTGAAAATTAAAAATGATTTGAGAACCAGCTGCTAAGAAAGAAAGGAAATTTACTACATGGGGGCTCTAGCGTGTCCCATTTGCTGGGCTGGGAGGCAACAAGTGACCAACCTCATGGTCAGGGGTCAGTAGAACACAAGCCTACACAGGGAAGGTATCTGATCAAATGACAGCTGACAGAGGTGAGAGAAGAGATGACCGGTTCTCTTAGGGAACAGCAGTGGAGGTGTGGGTAGGAGAAGGCTGAAGGATGGTTATCTAGTGACCACCTGGCTTACTATTTAACCGAGGACATCTCTGCTCACCACAGTAGGAGCAGTTAATGAATACACTCAGACATCCCTGGGCAAGCAGAGCCTGCGGCTACACCCTCCTGACCCAGGGGCTGTCAGCCTCTCCTCCAAACCTTGTTGCCACAGGGCATTCTGAGCAGACTCCCAGCATGCCTTGCACATGGGGAGGATGAGGGTTTTAGAGGCACATCTCCTTCTTCTGTTGTCCTGAACCTATCGGCCACTCATTGTCTGTCATTCAGAGGCTCCTGTGGTGCTCTAGCCACCCTGGTCACTCAGGTGCCCTTTTAAATTTTCCTGCTGGGGGAGGGGGTAGGGACTGGCAGACGAGAAAGCTTGCAGGCAGGAGGGAGACTATTAGCCTGCCTTTTAGAACTTTTTTCCATTTATTTATTTATTTACTTACTTATTTGAGGTAGGGTCTCCCTCTAGCTCAGACTGACCTGGAATTCACTATGTAGTTTCAGGACAGCTTTTAACTCACAGCAATCATCCTACCTCTGCCTCCCAAGTGCTGGGATTAAAAGCGTGCGCCACCATGCCCAGCCTTATTCTTATTTATTTGTGAGTGAAGGAAAGAGAGAGAAAGAGACACAAAAACAAGGGGGCACACCAGGTCCTCTTGCCACTGCAAACAAACTCCAGATGCATGTGCCACTTTGTGTATCTGGTTTTACATGGGGACTGGGGAACTGAACCCGGGCTAGCAAGCAAGCCAGCAAGCACCTTAACCACGGAATCCTATTCCCAACCCGACTGCTTTATCACCATGTATCCATTGTGAGGATGATTAACCTCTGTTATGCTTCCTAAATACATACTCCATCAGGTTGTCTCCTTAAGTCTTTTATGTGTGTGTGTAAGCACATGTGTGTATGTGTGTACATGTATGTGTTCACGTGTGTTGGATGTGTGTGTGTGCATACCTGTGTGCGTGTGTATGTGGAGACCAGAGGACAACCTTGGCTGTTATTCTTCAGGCACGCTGTCCACCCCATATTGATAAAAGGTCTCTGGAGTTCAAGTAGGCTAGACTGGCCTGCCTGCAAGAGCCAGGGATCCTCCTGTCTCCACCTCCCCAGCTGGGGATTATACATATGCATTGCAAGACTTTTTGTTTTTTTAAACATGGGCTGTGGGGATTAAATTCAGGTCCTTGTACATGCACTTGACTAACTGGACTAGCTCCCCAGCCCTCCCTAAGCCTTCTTACATGGACTTTGATAGCAGTATTTGAGGAAGGATTTCCAACGGGCTATGTACACAGAACCATGCAGAGATGTAAACGTCTATGCATATTTTCCATGTGGCTTTCCACACTTAGGAATTCAAAAGGACTCAGAAACCGAGATTACCCCTGCATGATTGCCTCTAGAGTGCTTCAAGGCTGGCTACAGCCTGAGCAGTCAGCTTCCGATCGATCACCTGTGAACACGTCTTCCTTCCTGCTCCTTGGAACAGGGACACACAGCTGCGTTTGCTAGAAAGAGAGACAGGCAGAAAGTGGCAGGGATTGGCCGGAAATGGGAACTGCAAATGCAACATGAGTCCTTGCCGAGTCACGGAGCCGAAGGGGCCCCTTCTTCCTTCTGTGTCTCACACACCAGCCCGAACTGTAACTGATGACAGACGGTTCTCTCCAACTTCCTCCAAACACCTCTTCTTCATCGCCATCATTATTCCCACTCTACAGGAGGCAAACTCGAGGCTGACAATGGCTATGGATCAGATCTGCTCCCTAGGCATCTGGGTTCTCAATAACAAATGTGGCTGAAGGCTATGCTTCCTACTGCCATGTGATTATATATATCTGGAAAGCAAGCCAAGTGACTGAGTAGAGGAAGAAGGTGGAATTCTTTATTCTAAAAAATATTTTATTTATTTATTTGAGAGAGAGAAAGAGGTAGATAGAGAGAGACAGAATGGTCTCACCATGGCTTCCAACCACTGCAAACAAACTCTAGACACGTGTGCCACCTTGGGCAGCCGGTTTATATGGGTACTCAGGAATTGAACCTGGGTTCTCAGGCTTTGCAGGCAAGTTCCTTAACTGCTAAGCCATCTCTCCAGCCCCAGAAGTTGGGATTCCTAACAAGAAGAATGGCTCTTCAATGGAACTAATCCATCAGAGGCAGAGGAGAGGGGAAGACAGGGGCTATCTAGTGACTTAAGAGAACAGTCTTAAGCTGGGGAGATAGTTCTGTTATTCATGTGCTAGCCATGAAGGCATGAGGACCTGAGTTCAATCTTAAGAACCCACATTAAAAAAAAAAGCCAGGTGTGGTGACGTGTGCTTGTAATCTCAGCCTTGAGGACATGAGACAGAGGATACCTGGGGCGTGCTGGCCAGCCAGTCTAGCCAAATTGGCGATCTCCAGGCTGATGAGCAACCCTGCTTGCAAGAGATGGCAGGGGCCAGAGAGGTGGCTCAGCAGTTAAAGCACTTGCTTGCAAAGCCTGATGGCCTGGGTTTGAGTCCCCAGTACCCATATAAAGCCCGATGCACAAAGTGTAATGTGTGTCTGAAATTTTATTGCAGTGGCTGGAGACCCTGGCTTGCTCATAACCACACTCTCTCTCTCTGTCTACCTCATTTTCTCTCTCAAATAATTTTTTTTTTTAAAAGGTAGGTGTCATTCCTGGAAAATGACATCGGAGATTGTCCTTTGGATTCCACACTTATGTGCACATGCATGCACTCATGCAGACATATGCACCTGTACATGAACACACACACACAATTTTTAAAAGCACACACTTGGCATTCCACCTGCCTTCCTCTATTTTCCAGGTATATGATACCTGGACCTGTGACTCGGACTCTCTAAACCTTAGTTTTACTACCTGTAAAGCAGAGTGACTATAAATCATCCTAACCTTAAATAGTGGCTCCAAAGAGAAAGAGAGGGAGGGCGATACAGCCTCCAGCACAGTCAGGAGACATGACAGCCACCCCCAAACCGCGGGGCCTCTGTGCTGGGACAGCCACCCCGGTGGGTTCCGGTGGGCGGAGGGAGGGGATCTCCCGCTTCTCATCTTCCCACTTTCTAGCAGCATGCACGTTTTATTTCATTCTGGCAACAGTGCACCTGGCTCTAGCACTCAACCCGCTCCCCCACTTTCTATGGTCGAGGAGTCTGTTCTGGAAACTGAGGCCATCCCCTTCTGATGTCTCACCCCTTAGGTCAGCTACCCAGCCAGGACACGGCGTTTTCTGGAATCACTCATTAACTCGGAGCGTAGGGGAACCATAAGTCTGGTTGATTTCTGCTCCGACTGAGTGATGCCTTCAGAGCCTGTCAATGTTTGAAACCCTTGGAATTCTACACTAATTAATCAAGCTTTCCCAGGAGTGCTTGTTGCGTGCCTGTCAGCTAATGTCACAGAAAGAGGAAAAATACCCTTAGTCGGTCTAGTGGCTTCTGGCTACATGAACTAACACAGAACACCCAATCTGGACACACATATTAAAAATATCCCTCCCATCTCTCTTCCTGGGAGAGTTGTCTGTATGCCCTTGGGCCAAGGCCTAGGAAAGCTTTTTTTTTTTTTTTTTTTTTTTTTTAGGTACCATAACATTCAAGGACACAGATAAAATTGCTTTAAAATAGCAGCCCCTCCACCCTTGCCAGAGTGAAGCCTGGACCCTGACAGTCAACTTTCTGGGCAAGAGCCAGCAATGCCATCGTGCTTGCTGGCCTGGCGGGCTCCATAGGGTGTGGGAGTGATGCTGGCTAGGGGTGGAGCAGATGGCGGCAGGTGTGCCCTTCACGGTTCTACTTACATCTTGCCATGGCTCTGCCCTCCAAGTGTAGAGAGGACACGGAGATGCCTGGCAGGCGCGCTCTGCCTCCGGTCTGGTGTACGGGTTGCACTCGCTCTCTCTGGCTGTTTTGTGTGGTCCCGTCTGACAGCCCACATGCCTCTGCTGCACGCCTTGGCCGCAGGTCACAGAGCACTGGGAAGACAGAGGACGTAAGTGGACACTTGGGCTCATTTCGGAGGGCGGGGAGGGTGGGGTGGGTCACAGAGGAGGGCAAGCACTCCAGATCCAATGATTTGCACACAGCCATCCCACCGTTTCCTCCTTTGCAACGGAAGGGACGCCAACTTGATGTCTAAGAGCTGGAAACTCACTGCCTGGCAGTGCCAAGAGTGCGCGGGCAGCGCAGGTTGGGAGGGCTCTCTGAACTCAGTGGAACTCTGAGAGGTTTACAGAGGGTGGGGAGATGGTGGGGAGACAGCACAAAGTGCAAGAAGAAATGGTACCGACTTCCACCCCGGAAGATGTGAGGTGTGTGAACACAGGGAGGGGGGCGCAGTCCTGTACAGGAGGAAGGGCTTAGTGCGTTCAGACTCTGATCCAAGCAGAGCAAGCTAGCCACACGACATTTAGGGACTTCCAAATAGAATTATTTTCTCTAGACTATTTTCTTGTTCTAAACCTGGGGACAGGACACTGCTTTATGTGCTTTTTTTTGTTTTGACTATGGAATTCACTCAAGTATTTGTGACACTTTACCATCTCAAAAGCATATATGAAGCATAAACGCTCACAGAGGAAAAAGCACTTCTTCAGGCTTAATGGTTTCAGCCCATGAAAAACACTGTTAATCACGCTGAAACATTTTGTTGACCGACTTGCAAAACACCATATTAAGTCTGCAATTAACTTTCCTCTAAATTAATTTTTTAATGGTTTCCTCATTGCTGGGTTGCATAACCTCACTTACGGTCAGCTCAAGAACGATTGCCTTTATTAAGCTTAGACAGTCAGGAACTAAGAGCAACTTTTCATTAGAAAAAGTTGTATAAGATTGTACTTTTATGAAAAGTCATGAGCAAATTTTTGTGATAACTCAGCCTCCATGAATTTGCCAGGTGTTGAGAAAACAAGGTTAGCCATGTCCCTAAGGACTTTTTATCCTTATTTATTTATTTTTGGTTTTCCGAGGCAGGGTCTCACTCTAGCTCAGGCTGACCTGGAATTCACTACGTAGTCTCAGGGTAGCCTTGAACTCTTGGCGATCCTCCTACCTCTGTCTCCCAAGTGCTGGGATTAAAGGCACGCCCAGTCTAAGGACTTAAAAAATTATTTATTTATCTGCAAAGGAGAGAGAGAGAGAATGGGCATGCCAGGGCCTCTGGCCACTGCAAACAAACTCCAGGTACACATGTGCCTCTTTGTGCATCTGGCTTAATATGGGTGCGTCGCATGGTCTCGCTCATCTGGGTACTGGAGAATCTTAAAGAATAAAAGCCGCGCTCTGTAAGCTGGAAGCACAGGCTGATTCAAGACACCTGCAGGTGCGTTTCAGTTGCTCTGAGGTTGACAGCAGTTCTCGGAGTCAAGATGCGCACACAAAGCAAACTGCCCCTCTCAGTCAGGACTCTTGCTTTTGGCGACTTTAAAAAAACAGGTGATTCTTTTCAGAAGGAAGCTTGGGACAGCCCATTGTTTCAGATGCAGCTGTGTCCAGAGGAGGCTCCTGGTTCATCTTAAACTGGGCCAAGGGGAAAAGAACATTTTGTACCATCACTGCTACCATTGTGTGGGTTGAATCGGATTAAATGGATTGAATGAGTTTGTAACCCACAAGAAACTAGACTTTCAGAGTCCTCGCATTCTGGGTAGAAACGCCAATGGCGGCTGTGCCTACAGAGAATGTCTACTTAAAGCGCACAGGGTTTACAGAAGTCATATTTCTCCTGGATGACTTTGAGAAGGAACTGATGGTGGCATAGTAGAGTCATCCCACGAAGGACGGAAATATTCAAATAGCTCATCAGCATCCAAAACAACAACACACTGGGGCTATTTGGATTTGGGCTCTTAAACATAAGAGTGCACTTAAGGAACAATGTACCCATTAATAATAAAAAGATAAAAGAATAATAATATTATAAACATGTCTCCATTTGATGCAAAGCTGATATGAATTCAACTTTTCAGAACATTTTAACAACACAGACATATCTTAACGTCCTTCAGGGCATTTTCTACTATCTACGCCATATTTGAGGTTATCATTACTACATGAAGTACTTACGGTACAACAAAGGTAAGGTAGCGAGGGTCGTATGGATCTACACATTTGTTTTCAAACCACTTCTTACAGTGTGCCATGATTTTTCCCAAGACAAATTATGACAGCAGATTCGTCAGTGATAGCACATGCTTCTGGGTTTTGTTAGGAAAACGCCAAAGGCAGTTTTGAGATGATACATTCAAAACGACCACATGACTGAAGGTGCAGATCCTGCCGCTCTGAATAAGGCTCTGGCAGCGATCAATCACTTGTTCAGAGTGAGGGGTGCTGCCTCTGAGTCCACCCTCCTCGCAGCCCTTCTTCCTGTGCCATCCCAGGGGAGGTGACAAGTTATAGACAGAGCCAGCCGGCCAGGCATGGGGAATACCAAGAGTGTTGTGCTGAAACCCTCTGAATGAAACAGCTTTAGAAGGCTCCCTCCACCCCCCTGCAGACCCTGGCTCTAGTTCTGTTCATTACACTCTCTCATTGCAAGACAGAAGAACACCCTGTCTTCTAGTGCAGCCTCTAGTTTTTAAAATATTTTATTTAGGGCTGAAGAGATGGCTCAGTGGTGAAGGCACTTGCCTGAAAAGCCAAAGACCCAGGCTCGATTCCCCAGGACCCAAGTAAGGCAGATGCACAAGGTGGTACGTGAGTCTGGAGTTTGTTTGCAGTGGCTGGAGGCCCTGGCACACACATTGTCCCTCTCTCTCTCTCTCTCTCTCTCTCTCTCTCTCTCTCGAACTGCCTCTTCTCTCTCTGTGTTTCTCGAAATAAGTAAAATGCTTTACTTATTTATTTGCAATTAGAGGAAGGAGAAAGAAGGGAGGGGAGAGAATGGGCACTCCAGGGCCTCCAGCCATGGCAAACGAACTCCAGATGCATGCATCACCTTGTGGCTCTGGCTTTATGTAGGTACTTGGGAATTGAACCTGGGTCTTTAGGTTTTGCAGACAAGTGCCTTTAACCACTGAGCCATCTCTCCAGCCTTGAGCAGCTCTCTTAATGAATGTGCTTCCCCCACCTCACCATCTTAGCAGGCCAGTCTGTTTTGGTGGGAGTGAAGAGAGATTTTTTTGTTCTGAATGAGTGAGCTGTAAAGGTCTCTTTCTGTGCCCTGCTGAGCAAAGCCAGTAGGTAGGACTCCCTGACTCAAGAAACAACCTGACACATGAACATGGATACAAAGACTCTCCCTGGAACTTTGGGGAGTCAACCCACACTGGGGAGATTGAAAGAATTCCACCCACTTGGTTCTAGAATGACTGCTGAAATGAGAGTGGTAACATCAAAGCCGAGAGTGGCCTGAGAAATAACTATATAAACCAGCTTTGATAAATGAACAATAAACTGCAAACTTGTACCACGCTCTAACCATGTACCATATGCTAGACTCTAGCTAAGGGAAACTCAACAAATCCTAGCTGATTTCAGGGGCTGTTCTGCACCCTGCAGGCGTTTTATCAGCTTTCTTGCTTCCTACCCACTACATGCCGGTTCCATTCCCCTCACCCCAAGCCGTGATACCCAGTCTGTCTCCAGACGTTGCCAATTGTCTCACGGGGTACAAAATTACCTCCAGTTGAGGGCTTGGCAGTTTGCTAAGCGTTTTCCATCAAACCAACCTTTCAATTTCCTAATAAATCTTTTAAGCAGATACTCCATGAATCAAGGGGAGAGAAAAGATAATTACCTTAGGTCAAGAAAAAAATCACTCTAGTCAATGTCACTTTTGGCAGGGCAATGTGCAGATTGCCTGTGAATTAGAATTTGGCTCCCAGTTTTAAAGTATGTTGGTAACAGGATATAGTTATTAGTTTTTGGACTATGTAAGCAAAAGTGTGGATGAGAAGCCCATATTCAAACAATGTCTCATCGATGTATATGGTGCAAATGAAAGCTAAATAATCAGATAGCAAGTTACTAAAGCAATTCTCTCTCTCCCCACTGCCCATATATATGTGATGGCTTCCTTAATTTCTCAGTGGACACAAGCTACATGTCGGCCACATTTCCCAGCAAATCCCTGGGCTGCTTCCATATCAGACACCCCAGTTAAGTTACTTTTCTTGTCACAAGTAAAGTCATAGCCAAAAATGGCTGGCAGATCATGAAGCAATATGCCAGTTTCATCTCAGCATTGGCCATGGAGGCCGTTTAAAACTCAGTCCTACTTTATTGAATCCTCCTTATCACAGACTATGGGACATCTGATTATATGTTATATTAGTGAGGAAGAACACCAGGGTTGTGAATTAAGTGACGACATCCCCTGATGTGTAAGGCCCGTCCTGACCATGAGGAAGAGCTCCAGCCGGAGCCAGTGAAGGGACTGGTTAAAAGCATCGTGACTGACGAAGGCAGAAGTCTTACTTTCATTCCAATCTGATCACTTATACCTCCACCTCTGATTTTCACTATAAGTGTGGGGGACCCTTAGAAAATTGTTCTCCAGAATGCTTTTAAAAAATTTATTAGAGAAATCTCTTAATGAATGTGCTTCCCCACCTCACCATCTTAGCAGGCCAGTCTGTTTTGGTGGGAGTGAAGAGAGATTTTTTTGTTCTGAATGAGTGAGCTGTAAAGGTCTCTTTCTGTGCCCTGCTGAGCAAAGCCAGTAGGTAGGACTCCCTGACTCAAGAAACAACCTGACACATGAACATGGATACAAAGACTCTCCCTGGAACTTTGGGGAGTCAACCCACACTGGGGAGATTGAAAGAATTCCACCCACTTGGTTCTAGAATGACTGCTGAAATGAGAGTGGTAACATCAAAGCCGAGAGTGGCCTGAGAAATAACTATATAAACCAGCTTTGATAAATGAACAATAAACTGCAAACTTGTACCACGCTCTAACCATGTACCATATGCTAGACTCTAGCTAAGGGAAACTCAACAAATCCTAGCTGATTTCAGGGGCTGTTCTGCACCCTGCAGGCGTTTTATCAGCTTTCTTGCTTCCTACCCACTACATGCCGGTTCCATTCCCCTCACCCCAAGCCGTGATACCCAGTCTGTCTCCAGACGTTGCCAATTGTCTCACGGGTACAAAATTACCTCCAGTTGAGGGCTTGGCAGTTTGCTAGCGTTTTCCATCAAACCAACCTTTCAATTTCCTAATAAATCTTTTAAGCAGATACTCCATGAATCAAGGGGAGAGAAAAGATAATTACCTTAGGTCAAGAAAAAAATCACTCTAGTCAATGTCACTTTTGGCAGGGCAATGTGCAGATTGCCTGTGAATTAGAATTTGGCTCCCAGTTTTAAAGTATGTTGGTAACAGGATATAGTTATTAGTTTTTGGACTATGTAAGCAAAAGTGTGGATGAGAAGCCCATATTCAAACAATGTCTCATCGATGTATATGGTGCAAATGAAAGCTAAATAATCAGATAGCAAGTTACTAAAGCAATTCTCTCTCTCCCCACTGCCCATATATATGTGATGGCTTCCTTAATTTCTCAGTGGACACAAGCTACATGTCGGCCACATTTCCCAGCAAATCCCTGGGCTGCTTCCATATCAGACACCCCAGTTAAGTTACTTTTCTTGTCACAAGTAAAGTCATAGCCAAAAATGGCTGGCAGATTCATGAAGCAATATGCCAGTTTCATCTCAGCATTGGCCATGGAGGCCGTTTAAAACTCAGTCCTACTTTATTGAATCCTCCTTATCACAGACTATGGGACATCTGATTATATGTTATATTAGTGAGGAAGAACACCAGGGTTGTGAATTAAGTGACGACATCCCCTGATGTGTAAGGCCCGTCCTGACCATGAGGAAGAGCTCCAGCCCGGAGCCAGTGAAGGGACTGGTTAAAAGCATCGTGACTGACGAAGGCAGAAGTCTTACTTTCATTCCAATCTGATCACTTATACCTCCACCTCTGATTTTCACTATAAGTGTGGGGGGACCCTTAGAAAATTGTTCTCCAGAATGCTTTTAAAAAAATTTATTAGAGAAAGAGAATGGGTGCGCCAGGACCACTAGCCACTGCAAATGAACTCCAGATGCATGCACCACCATGCGCATCTAGCTTATGTGGGTTCTGAGGAGTCAAACCTGGGTCCTTAGACATTACAAGCAAGCGCCTTAACCACTAAACCATCTCTCTAGCCCTGCCTTTGTTTTTTTTGTATAAAGAGCCTGTACAGTATCAAGTTGAATGAAGGAGCCCATGGTGGTTTCTGTTTTAAAATTCTATCAGCATCCCTCAATTCCTGATCTGAAAACACTAAACAAATGGAACATAAGCTTTTGAGGGGAAAAAAATCCTTTAAGACTTTAGTGAGAATTTTCCTGTACAGCTTCAAGATTTCAAAAGATGCTGAAATGTAGCCTTCCACTTTAGACTCAAAACATTCAAATGTGGGGAGGGATGATGGCAGATGGCAGTATCCTATGTCAGCATTCTCTATATCTTGTTGTCACCGGGCATTTTGACACGATGAAGCATTCTACTCTTCATTCTTCCCACTTTGAAGGCAAGATGACTGGGAAGCAGCTACCAGCAAAACATGGAAGGGCCAGATACCAAATTCTCTAAATACTGTCGCTACCTGGCAGCCAGTCCTCTCTTCTGTCCCTGCTTAGGGAACATTCCTGTTCACCATTAGCTCATTAGCACGCCAATAATCTCGAGAGCGTGTTTGGAGGTTCTGACAGGGCAGCACAGCTACTCGTACACCCCTGACCGAAGACCGGTCCTCCTCTACTTGGGAAGGTTGCCCTCTTCCACCAAGCGCGCAGCTTCGGGAGGGACGCACATAATCTTTCACCATGTTGACTCGTTTCTCTGTCAGCCACTGGCTCTGGCTATTTTCAGTACACACTGGAGTTGTACAGATCAGTCTTTATCTATGCAGCACCCTGTCTCTTTTGCTGTTATAATCATTGCTACAAATCAAATCAGGGCAGTATAAAGCTGGCCTCAGACCACTGCAAAGCTGTGTTCATGGGCATGCAAGGGATGCCTTCCAAGCGACTGCTTTCAACAGGTGTGTTTCTTTCTGGAGAGGCATTCTGATAATCCTATTACTTTGTGTTTGGGGAAAAAAACCCAAATCAACAGGGTTTAAAGCCAATCATACCAGCTTTATAAACAATTTCAGACTTCTCCTCATGCTCACGGGATATTGGAGCAAAACTCATTTTGTGCTTGCCAATAAAAAAGCAAAAGATTCTCTTAATCGTCTCTTTAGTGAATAAATTGGCCTTTAGAATGAGTATCATTGAGATGCTCCAAGCTTAATATTCAGGGGAAATGCCTTAGATCAGAACGGGGCAGGGGGCATAAAGAAACGTAACAGAGCATGAATGTGCCCACGAGGACAAGGTAATTAGTGTGGCATCTTAAATAATGTGAGCTGTAAGCTTCTGCGTGAACTGAATAACTCCAAAAAGAAAAGGGCTGGAAGTTAACAGACGGCACTGGTCACTTAGAAACCATTAAGAAGGTTGACCAGTGTAACATACTGCTTTGAGTATGAGCCCTTAAGCCAGAGGAAAACGGACCACACAGGTCCTTAGATTATTAAATTAAAATAAACAAGCAAACCCCCATGCTTTTTAGGATGCAGGCCTTGAGTGGGGCAAGGCTGCCATCCTGGACAATGCTGGAGTCACTCTGTTGGGGCATGGGACATGGGTGTGGGGGACAACGACACTAGGAGAGGACATTTCAGCAACATCCGGGTTTCTGGGGGCATGTTCTACTAGAATGTGGAACTGAGAATTCTTATTAATGTGGCTGCATCCAAAGCTCCTTGAAACCTTATAAATCAAGATCAAGGCTCTGAAGAATGTATCCCAGAGGCCACCCCTGAAGCCTCCTTTTCCCTGGATTCTCGGGAGTCATAGGTGGATAGATTAACGCCTCCCTGAATCAGAGCAGTACAGAGATAGATTGACGTTAAGAAGAGAATATTTGAAAAGAAATCAAACCTTGCTACTCTATCTGGTAAGCACTTTCAACTAAGGTGAGCAAAGGTCCAAGTGTGGGACTGAGAACTCTACTTTAAGGCTGGAGAGATGGCTTAGTGGTTAAGGTGCCTGCCTGCTAAGCCTAAGAACCCGGTTCCAATCTCCAGGTCCCACGTTTAGCCAGATGCAGTGACGCAAGGGTGCAATGCCACACTTGACCACAAGGGGGCGCACACACCTGGATTTCGTTCACAGCAGCTGAGAGACTGCTGGCGCGCCCACCTCTATCTGTCTCCCTCTCCCTCTCTGTCTCTCTCTGTGTCTCTCTCCAAAAATAAAATAAAATAAAAAAGAAAAAAAAAAGAAAAGAAAAGAACTCTACTTTAAGGCCTGGATATAAGTGACTTTAATTCACATTTCTGAATCCAGTATTTACATGCAAAACTAGCTTTTAAGGTTCTTTTTATTTTTTTTTTTTTTTAGGTGAAAACAGGAAAACTCTTGCACCCCCTTCTGTCTAGCTACCCATTCTGTTCAGAATTAGCCGAGCCAAACCTAACTGTAACCAGTGTCTTGCATATTCCCTCCCGTCCTCTCCCATCCCATCTGAAACACACACCACTCTCACCCAAACAAAAGATAAGCTCTCGAGAGCTTATTGGATTCAAGACCCCTGAGCAAAGCACTTGGCATTCATTACTGCATTAAATTCTCATCAAAACCATATGCAGTAGACTCGAGCAGGTCAAACAAATCACTCAAGGTTGCATAACCAGAAAATGATAGAGGATGCTCCCCCTCAGGTCAGAGACTCAGCTGAAGGCAAGCCAGTAGGCAGAGAAACGCTGCCTAATGTTTTATATCATCAACCGAGGAAGCTTTGAAAATGAACTATCCCTTGTGGGCTCACATGTTGAAGCACTTGGTGCTGTTTTGGGAACCTTCAGGGTGGGAGGTGACAATGGGTGGTGGGTCACCGGGGAGCGGGGCCTTTGCAAGTTAAAGGTAATCTTTTCTTTCAGCCCTGTGTCTCTGTTACCTCATCCATGGGGTGGGGGGTGAAACATCTGGGCCTTAAGCTCCTGCCTGCAAGGATGTAGCCACCCCACCCCATCTGCCAAGTTTTCCTAGCCACGATGGACTGGGAGACCCTGAGGCCCTTACCCCAAATCTGTCACAACCATGAGAACATGGCGGATACACAGTCCTTCCCTTGGGAACCTCCAAGGTAAATTACAACTGAATTTCTGTCAGGTAACAATTAGCTTCAATGAGATATGAGCTAGAACTTTCTGAAGCGGTCTATGATGATGTCGAGCCATCCTTCAAGTACCGAGAGACTTCTCTGGGCCACACTTAGGAAACCTCTTAGCGCATGAAACCCAATCTCACAGCCACACCGCTTTAAGTACTACTCAACCCTCATGATTATCTTTCTCTATCTGCCTCTTTCTCTCTCTCTCTAATACGTAAATAAATAAAATAAAATAATGAAAAAATAAAGGGCTGGAGAGATGGCTTAGCACTTAAGGCACTTGCTTGTGAAGTCTAAGGACCCTGGTTCGATTCCCCAGTACCCACATAAAGCCAGACGCACAAGGTGGCACATGCGTCTGGAGTTCCTTTGCAGTGCCTTGAGGCCGTGGCATGCCCATTCTCTATTTGCCCCCTCCCTCAAATAAGTAAAATTAAATTTAAAAAATCAACTTCATGACTGAAGCCCCTTGCCCATGGTCATCCAGCTAGGAAGCGTCTTGACTATGTACGATTTTTTTTTTCTTCCAAGTTTGCAACACCCAAATAGTACAGAGAAACAGGAGTGAGTGCTCTGACTGTCAGGCCTGAGGCCGAGTAGAAACGAAGCAGTTGGGTGGGAAGGGGGAGAAGCAACGCTCACCTGACTCCATGGGCCAGCCTTCCACTTGGGACATCGTCCTCCTCGGCACTTCCTGTGCCCATGTGGCTTAGGAAGGTGCTTACAGTAATCACTTTCTAAATGGTTTCCATCTTTTGCCAAGCAGTAAACATTTCGTTGTTTATGCCCTCGACCACAAGGGGCAGAACACTGCAACATAAAGCAACGGCAAGGTTGTTGTTGTTGTTGTTGTTTTATTCACACTGAGTTTGATTTACAAAAAGAAAAAAAAAAACAATGGAAAACTTGTGAAATGAGATGCTATGACCATGTCTGATAAGACTCCCCATTACCTCTTCTTCCAGCCCCATTCAGGATAATTCTCAAAGCCTAACAGGGAAGGAAGGTGGCAGTGGGGGAAGAAAATGTCCATGCGTGACAGCAGCAATCCTATATGGCACATTGGTTTATAGAATACCATGGGGGAAATCCTGATAATTTAAACTTAAACTCATGCACCTGAAATTATGAAAATTTGCCTGCAAGGATTTTTACTATCTAATATTAAGGCATGTCGTCAACAAAATGCCTTCTCACTGATTGGTGGAAAGGTGCATTTCCAAACTATGACTGTGTCAATTTCTTAATGAAAAAATTTAGGCTTCTTTTTATTATTTTTTTAACGATAAAAGACTCTCATTTTGCCCAGCCCATTGGGAAGAGGTGAGAAAGGCAGGTTAGAAAGGGAAAGGCGAGCTAGCAGGTAAGGCCGTGCCAATGTCAGGGGAGGCCTTACCTCTCAACTTTGATCTGCAGGCTCACTGGACTGTTTTAAATGTGACCTTGTCCTGACCACATCTTGGGGACTTTACTTTGATTTCAGATTAGGTTTCTCAGAAAGGGTTAGGAATCAAAGTGCCCATGGAGTCTGGATGCAAATTTGATCTGACAGCTTCTCGCAGAACAGGCAAGAGGCTGGCCCCAGTGGGCACCCGGAGCCAGTTACCATCCATCGCCTCATTAGCGACAGCAGTCCTTACCACTTGGATCATAAGCTGCTAGCTCAGATTTTTCAAGACACGTCACTTCCCAATATAACAGTCTTTCTTGCCTTTTAGAGGGAAATGAATTTAAGAATGAAGAACAAAGTGTAAAAACACAATGAAAACAGATTTCAAGTGTTATTTCCCTCTACCTAACAAGTCTTATTTCCTCCACTAACTGAGATTTTTGTTAGCTTAAATTACCAAAGTGCCCCTTTCTGCCCAGTAGATAAATTGTTTCATGTAAAACAAGGAGCCTAATATTAATTCAACCGTGACTACCAATCATGCTCAACGTTATACCATTCATAAATGTGGCAGACATGGTTTCCCCCCCCCCCGGTAAACACAAACCATTATAAAAATTTCAACAGTAGCTGTAGAAAAATTCAACATATTGGGCTTAACTTTTTAACTTTAAAATGTGGAAGAATTCATTTGACCGCTCACCAATGCTAAGAATTCAAATAGCTAGTCTGGAAATTTTAATAGTATGCAATTTGGAAGGAGGGAGCCCAGTTTAATATCTGTCCTAAACAAAAGCATGCAATAACCTACAGTGCTCTGGAGCCGGCAAAGATGGAGGGATAGAATTCCTGCCTGGTACTGAAAACCCAATCAAAAGCCTATGGCTACATGGATATATTATCCCACCAAACTGTTCTCCAAACACGTCGTTTATGCCCATATATCAATGCCACTCTCACTGTTTGGTTACAGAAGCTTTCTCTTTTCAGATGGTGGTGACCTCTGAGGTGACTCAAAACTCACCAATGTAAGAGCCAAAGGAAGGGAAGGAGTGCTTACAACACTGTCTTCCATGCACAACGTGGCCTGGATATCCATGACCTCACAGTGGCTGATGCATAATAGGTGGAAAGAAATGATGACATCCAAATAGAAGAGAGACTAGTTGCAAAGAAGGAGGGATTCAGTGGAGGGGGACTTGGGAAGTGGAAAAGGGAAGGTTGTGGGAAGAGTTTATGATCATGGAATATTGTCTGTATGTATGGAAGTTGTCAACGAAAAGTAAAAAAAAGATGGGGTTATAATCATCAAAGGCTTTTTAGGATGACATTTCTAGAAGCATCCCTATAAACATCCTTATAGATCTCTGACAGTGCCTAATGTTGTGTGTGTGTGTGTGTGTGTGTGTGTGTTTGGAACTCATTCTGTAGCTGGCCATGAACTGATGGTGACCCTTCTGACTCAGATTTCTGAGTACTGGGATTTAAGGGCATGCACCACCACACTCGATTCAATTTTAATATTTTCAAATGCTACTACTACAAGAAAATAATCTGAGGGCAGAATTAGAAACAGAGGTAAGTTCATTTGCTCACAGACCATTTATTGTATTGTTGCAAGAATTATGCAAAGTTTATTTTCAAAGAATTATGCAAAATTTCTTCCCTGCCCTCATGGAGCTTCTAGATTGATGCTGGAAAGTGATTACTTACGTGACGACAGAAGTAATCTCGTCCTGAATCATTCACTGAGATGACCACTAAGAAGCAAACAGGCGGGGGTGACCTGCAGCCCTCCATGGGGTCAGACCAGCCAAGCTCGCAGACCATAGTTATAGATAAGTTTGGATTCTGTTCTGCAAATGATGGGTCATCACCAAGGAGATTTAACTCAGGGTAAGACATCTTTGTTTTTAAAATTTCTATTTTGGTACTGGATGTGGATACAGTGTGAGTGAAAATAAGGGAAATACTTGTACTCTGGGTAGTAGCTGAAATGAGGAAATTTGGTGGGTTAAGTAAGGGTGTATGTTTTTGGTGCGCATGTGTCTGTGAGTGAGCGAGTGAGTGTGCATGTGTGTGCGTGTGCAGGTGCTTGTGTACATGTGTGTGGAGGACAGAGATCAATGTCAGGTATGTTCCTTAATTGCACTCCGTCTGTTTTTGAGACAGAATCTTTCACTAAACTTACATTTCTCGATTTCACCAATCAGCTAGCCAGCAAGCTCTAGGGAACTGCTTTGTCTCTGCCTCTTCAGAGCTGGGGTAATGGTGCATGCCACCTCACCTGACAGGTGGTTCTGAATTTTATTTATTTATTTGCAAGAAGAGAAAGAGAAGGGAAGAGAAGAGAAGAGAAGAGAGAGAGAGAAAGGGAAGGGAAGGGAAGGGAAGGGAAGGGAAGGGAAGGGAAGAGAAGAGAAGAGAAGAGAAGAGAAGAGAAGAGAAGAGAAGAGAAGAGAATGCATGTCCCAGGACCTCCAGCTGCTAAAAATGAACTACAGATGCACCACTTTGTGCATCTGGCTTTATGTGGGTGCTGGGGAATTGAACCCTGTTTGTTAAGCTTTGCAGGCAAGTGCCTTAACTGTTGAGCCTTCTCTCCAGGCCCACCTGACATACATTCCTGCCTGCCTCTGAACGATTTCTTTTTGGTTTTTCGAGGTAGAGTCTCACTCTGGCTCAGGCTGACCTGGAATTCACTATGTAGTCTCAGGGTGGCCTCGAACTCACGGTGATCCTCCTACCTCTGCCTCCCAAGTGCTGGGATTAAAGGTGTGCACCACCACACCTGGCCTTTTTTTTTTTTAAGGTGAAATGTTAGTCCCTGATGGGTCAGCTGTGGGATAAAGGGAATAGGGCAAAGATAGCAATAAGATTTCAGGTTTGAGCAACTGTATAGATACTGCTAACATTTACTGGAAACATTTTTAAAAATAAATAAAACACATTTTATGAGATAAGACATACTGGGAGAGTTAGCATTGGTAGTTTAGGGAATATTTACTTACAGAAAACGGGTCATATATAAAGCATATGGGAACATAGCAGGTAACTTTTAAAAATATTTTATTAATTTATTTGAGTGAGGAGAGAAAGAGAGAGAGGAGAGACAGAAATGGGTGTGCCAGGGCCTCTTGCCAGTGCAATCATACTCTACTTTGTGCATCTGGAGTTTGTTTACATGGGTACTGAGGAACTGAAGCTGAACCAAGAGGTTTTGTAAGCAAGTGCCTTTAAAAGGACGAGCCATCTCCCCAGCCCCGGTGGTAACTTTCTGGCTGGATCAGGAATGAAGACATGGTTGTTGCAGAGCCTTCCAAAAGACACAGGTGAACCTTAAGGAAGAACACCTTTAGGAATAGTTATTTCAGCATGGACACTGTCCAACTGAGCTGGCCCTCGATGTGAAGGAGAATCAAGTTGTTGTGAAAGGCAGAAATCCTCAGACGACACAATCTGATTGCAGATGCAGAATTCGAGAGGCTCTACGTGCTCACGTGCATCACGTGCCAGGCAGTGTCCTAAGATGCGGGTGTGCTAAGACCTTATGTCATCTCATTTAGCCTTCCCAATATCCCAACAGAGCTTGATAACAGAGCTAGGCACGGTGACTAGAGACAAGTCAGGTGGGACGGTGCTTATAAACTGCTTCACACATGCTCAGATACAAGTGGATATTTTTCTTTCAGGGGCAATAAAAACTAATGAAAATGACCCAATTGTTAAAAACCTACCTGCTGGACATGGTGGCACATGCCTTTAATCAAGGCCAGCCTGAGACTAAATAGTGAATTCCAGGTCAACCTGGACTAGAAAGAGACTCCACCTCAAAACCCACAAAAACTAGGGCTGGAGAGATGGCTCAGCAGTTAAGATGCTTGCCTTCAGAGCCTAACAAGCTGGGTTCAATTCCCCAGTGCCCATGTAAGCCAGATGCATAAAGTGGTGCATGCATATGGAGTTCGTTTGCAGCGGTGAGAGGTCCTGTCATGCTCATTCTCTCTCTCTCTTTCTCTGCAAGTCAATAAATAAATAAATTTAAAAACCAAAAAAACTAAAAATTAAAAAAAATCTTCAAGTCAATTACTCATCTGAGGTATGTCACCAACCCACCAACATCTATTGCTAATGGGCTGATGGTCTAAATACGATACCTTAAATATCTTTGAGGAATCTACACTAGTTCTTGCCTGTCCATTTCCGTGTGCATTTTTCTTATTTGGGGACCTTGAATATAACTGACTTAGAAAAAAGAATGCAATATTTTAGCATGACTCCCTGCACATATGATTTGCCCGAAATGATTAAGATCTAAAAGTGATAAGGAAATTCTCAAGGTATCTGATCTGACAGTGAACACTTTTCACTTAATGCTTTCTAAGTTGCCAATGAGAAAAAGCAGCTGTTCATGGAAATACCCAATCTAATGGGTCTATTATGAATTCATAAAGGAGATGTCATTGTGATCATCAAATAAACCCAGGTTTCGGCTCTTACAGTGAGGGAAATTTCCATCTGATCATTTCCAGTCTTTCCCCAGGCAAAAGATGACATTTACACCAGCATGCATCATTGAGATACAACAGTTATATTCCGTGTGTTACCTAGTCTGCGCTGTTTATTACGCACATGTCTGACAGTCATTGCTTTTGAGAACATTAATCCCTTAAATTTGCAGCTGAACTAGTCTCCTAGTATGCAAAAGCCCGAGGGAATGGCTCAGCTTATTTAACAGATTGGTTTTCCCTTCAACTTTGAGTAACTCTGAACAATGTCATCTCAGCTTGTTACTCAGAGGCCGAAAGTCAACCTTCCCAGTGCCTGGGCGTTTCAAAGGGCCTTCTGGAAGGCTGAGCTGCACTTACATATGCTAGCACTTTCTTTATTTTAATTTTTATTTATTACACAGAGAGAGGATGAGCACACCAGGGCCTCTAGACACTGCAAACGAACTCTAGATGCATGCACCACCATGTGTGTCTGGCTTACATGGGTACTGGGGGATCGAACCTGGGTCCTCAGGCTTCACAGGCAAGTGCTTAACCGCTAAGCCATCTCTCCAGCCCCGTTCTGGGACTTTCTACTCACTAAGATCTATGAGTTTAAAGTCTATGCATTTCAACTCAGCTGGTGGGAAGGCAACTCGAGATGTGGGCAGTGTCTTCTTATCAAGAATTGTCTTCAAAGCTGGGCATGATGGCGCATGCCCTGGAGAAAAGCACTGGAGAGGATACAGGTGGATTTGGGTTTAGGTTCAGTGCTCTGTCCCTGGACTCCTTGAGTCCTTCCATTTGTCCTTCCATTTACACCAAGGGCCATGGTTTCTTAGTCATCATGGCATCTGCCAACAACCCTCGTGTGCCTGCCTGATGGGTAAGTGCTGAAGAACTGGAAAAAATGTGTTCCAGGGCTGGGAGGCTGCGCAGGATGCGGACAGGCCCATAAAGATGAAGTTGGTACATTCATCACAAAGAACCAGGAAGGAGAAGATGGAGGTAAGGAGAGGGGAGAGCGGAGCTCACAGACCCTGGCTGGAGGACACATCTGGGGGAAGATAGAGGTAAGGAAAAGGGAGAGCGGAGGTCACAGGCCCTGGCTGGAGGACACATGTGGGTGGGGCTAGAAGATGCCAATCTTAGAGGAAGCACTGGTATGGTGGTGGTGATGGCCAGGACTGGCTGAGCTACATATACCACATGACTGAAACATACGGGTTAAGGATTGTCCTGGAGGGGGCCTGCCCTTATTTAGTGTCCAGATAAAGATAATTTGCAATCTGGTCAGATGAGATTCTCCCTATGTGAAATGTGTAGTGGGGGGGGGGTGCTGAGCAGCTGATGCGTATTTCCAAATCCAGGATTGGCCAATAGCAGGTTAGAAATGACAACCAGCGAGAAGCCGAGTCATGCCCTGGAACTTGTCACCAAGCCGCCCCAAGACTTTTCTGGCCTTCTGACTGTGCTGAGATTTTTTTTTTTTTGGCCCATCAGATGAGAGAGATAGTTTGATTTCTCTTTGGAAAATGGAGATAGTATTCATGGCTTCCTTTTAAATCTTATTTGAGAGAGAGAGGCAAATAGAGAAAATGGACACCCCAGGGCCTCCAGCCACTGTAAATGAATGCTGGATGTATGCGCCATCATGCGCATCCGGCTTACGTGGGTCCTGGGGAATTGAACCTGGGTCATTGGGCTTTGCAGGCAAGCGCCTCAACCACTAAGCCATCTCTCCAGCCCCAATGGCCTCTTTTGATTCCTTAGAATCTGAAACTACTTCTAATTTACTTCATCTTTTGATAGCAGCACGAAGCTCATCTTAATGAAACTCTCCTTTTGCCTTTAACAAAATGAAGTCAGGCTTCACCCAGAAATAATGCCATCAGGTAGGACACAATGCTGTGTGCAAGATTTGCCAACTTCAGGGACAAATCAAGTGAACAATAAAAGGGTCACGGCATCAGTAAAGGCAAACGGACACTTGCTTATAACTACCGTCCCCCCAAACAAACAAGGAGATGACAGGCTATAGACTTGGGATCAAAGCTTCAAAAACTGGCTCAATGGACGATTTGCAAATCCATGTGAGACTGACACACAGCAAAAAGAATACAAGATAAGTAGCTGCGATTCACATATGTTATTGCTTGCTCTTCACACTAACCTGATAGCCAGTTAGCAAATATTTATAGACGCAATGAACATTTGGATGCTATAGCCATCACGGAATTGCAGCATAAACTTGATGTTGTGACTCTTAAAAAGAAAGAACACCTAGAGCTGCTAGGTGTTCATGCTGAACTAATTTAGTACAAGTTACTTCGATGAAAAAGATATTTTTCCACCAGATCTGCCAAATGCTGAACTGGATACCATTCGTTCACTTGTTACTATGAGCAAACCCTGGGCTGAACGCACTGGTTTCTCTCGTCTAGTCCCAAGGTGACCAGTAGCTCAGGTATCAATAATGCTCTCTTTTATAGATAAATTGGCTGAGGGCAAGGAATGTCATCACCAGCCCAGGAAGCAGAGGAACTTATCCCTAGAATTGTTGTCCAGGCTGACCTGGAATTCACTATGGAGTCTCAGGGTGGCCTCGAGCTCATAGCGACATCAACCCTTTAAAAGAATATCTTTAGCATCTTGGAAAGGAATGACATTACAAAGAACAAATATACAATCACACAAATAAAGGGCACATGTCTCCGTGGCTGAAGCCACACTCTGGTTCTTGGCTAATTTGAGGGTTTCTCAAACTTTTGGGGCCCGATGTCCTATAGAGCATTATCCCCGTTGACTGATGACTGGCTCCTGGCAGAATTACAAATGAAAGGCTACAGGATCTAAGTTTGGGTCCACCAATCCACTGAGGGCTAGTTTCTCAAACCTTTGAGCCGTGTGACATTCTAAGGGTTATTCAGTCCACCTGTCAATGTCACAGACTCAAGATAGTGAAAGGGTGTCACATGACAGGCTTATGGTCACACTGCAAAAAAATTGTAGCCTCTGAAGTTTTGTGTCTAGAATAGAGAATGATTTGATGCTGAGCACACAGGGAGAGGGTTGTAGCAGGGTCCTGGAGTTCTGCGTGTAGCTCAGGAACCAGACACTCTCTCTCTCTTTGCATCTCACAGTGGGCACATCACCTAGAGCTGGCATGCTGGGCAGAAAGGAGTGAAGGCAGACAGAGGTGGCACACTTTAGGGACTTCCAACACCGACATGAACAACATGGGTGCAATGACTCGTGGGTCTCTGGCATCACGGAGGAGCAAATTCCGGAGGGGGGGGAGGTGGCTGTGCGTGTGAGTCCCCATGGGAAGCGCAAGCTGTCTGCAGGGGACACTTGCACTCAATTCGCTCTAACATGCAGCAGAGAATCTAGAGTCAGACAGGCCTGTGCCAGAATCCTAACTGCCATTTTACTTCTCCCCTGAGATTTGCTCTCTGTAAGATGGGACAAGCAAAGTAACTATGAGCAGTAGAGTTATGTGTCAATTAAAGGAGAATGCTTGCAAGACTCGTAGTATTTTTGGCCAGACAGCATAAAAAAAATCACATACCCTACCTCGCAAAACCAAAAAAAAAAAAAAAAAATCACATAGACTAGCCATCACCATACCCACTTTTACTCAGTGGGATGCTGAGAATATCTCCTACTAGGCCATTAAAAGGTGAGCATTTAAAATATATATATGTATTTGTCAACTTGAGAGACATTTCAAAAGACACTGGCAGATAATGGTGGAAGTTAGTCTGGCAAAATTCCACCTGGCTCAAGGTGTGAAGGGCTTTCCTTTCTAAAGAGCTCAGGGAAACCCACAGAATAGACGTGAGGGTTGAAGATACCTTTTCTGGAAGCCTCTGCTAGTCTCCAGACAACTACCTATTTAGTGCGGTCTCTTTTTTCTAGAGTAAGAAAGACCGACACGGCATGGAATGAATGTCTCTTTGTACAGTTTTGCCCTCCAGGACTCCTTCCACTCACTCTTCTGACTTTTCTGGTGTGATTTCTTCAAGTGTCCTGGATCCAGAACTAGCATCGGTAATAAGCATTACTAGGCACATGTTCGCTGTTGGCTCAGATGCTGGGGGAGTAGTCACAGCTCTGGGTCAAACACATCATCTCTTTATTGTGTACTATTCGGGGCAGCTTTGATAAAGCATCTCACAAAATATGAACAGCTCTGAGCAAGGCCACCGAAGAGGAAGAGAGTGAAAGTTTCACCAGGACACAAGGGCTATGACTTCAGGGCGCAAAGCCAGCTTTGACAGGCTTGCCGGATGGCTGTTTATGTCTAAGACCACCCTGGCACTTATTACTGTGAAAAGGATCTGAGAACACATGAGATTGGCAGGAAACACTACAGAAGAGAGCAGACACAGGAGTCACAGTTACCCCAAGCCGGATAGGGCACTGGGCCACCCTCCCATCTCTCTGCCCCACCCCCTGCCTTGCTAAAAGATGTAAGGAAAGCAGCATGATTCACATGTCAAGTATTGGAGCATACTTCAAGACTGCTGTCAATATGGGAGCCAAGTAGGTGGTCCTTCCAAACAAGAGGAATGGCAGGACCAGGCAAAGAGCAAAGACAGGAAGAGATGCTTATCCCCACTCCCCTATAACCCCCCCAAGAGTTAGGGTTCTCCAGCGGCCCCTCTTCCACCTTCATGCTCACAAGTTTATCCAAGAGGAGGAAAGAGGGCTGGGGAGTTGGCTCAGCACTTAAGGGCACTTGCTTGCAAGGTCTGATGGTCTGGGTTCAATTCCCCAGTACCCACTAAAACCAGATACACAGGTAGCACATGTGTCTGGTGTTCAGCTACAATGGCAGGCAGCTTTGCTGTGTCCATTCTCCTTGCAAATAAATTTTTAAAGAATTACAAAAAGAGGAAGAAATCTATTTTAACATTACATGGGGCTGGAGAGATGGCTCAGCTGTTAAAGGTGCTTGTTTGCAAAGCCTCAGTGTCTGGGGTTCGATTTCCCATTTACCCATGTAAAGCCAGATGCACAAAGTGGCACATGCATCTGGACTTTCCTTACAAAGGAAACGGGCCCTGGAACCCCCATTCTCTCTGTTTCTCTAAGTAAATCACATACTGACATTGCATATCATAAGCATATGAAGTCTGTTACGCAAACTGTGAAACCTACACTGGCATTCTTTTTGTTCTGCATATGTTTTTCTCTTGATCAAGAGAGAAATCAAATGCAAGAAAATGGCACCTGGTGAATTCTATTGCAGTCATCCTAGAAATGTCACCACATTACATCACCAGACCCTGTTAACCAAGATGTGTTCTTCACTTCCCCATGTTCAAGATGGTCAACTATGTTTTTTTAAAAAAATATTTATTTATTTATTTATTTATTTATTTATTTATTTATTTATTTATTTAAGAGAGAGAAAGAATGGGCACATCGGGGCTCCTACCCACTGTAAATGCACTGCAGACGCATGCGCCACCGTGTGTATCTGGCTTACGTGGGTTCTGGGGAGTAGAACCTGGGTCCTTAGGCATCACAGGCAAGTGCCTTAACTGCTAAGCCATTGCTCCAGCCCTCAACTATGTTTGTAGGACATCTTTCCCTTTCAAGGATATTCAAAGGGATCATTTGTAACCAGATTTCTGGGAGAATACTGGTGCTGGCATTTTTCAGGAAAGAAGTGAGGATGGTGCCAGGTGGTGCCTGTCACAAGGGTATTTATGAAAGCAGACTGGAAGACAGGGAAGGCCCTGGTTGTAAGACCCTTAGCCTCAGCTGTTCCAAAGGTAAGTTCAGAGGTGTCTGAATAAATAATCAGTGGGAAAGCTATGTCTGGTGGGGTCAGGGACCACAATGTCTTGGAGCATGAAGGGGACAGTGATCAAAGGTCTAGGCCCCAGGGATCAAGTATGTCAGCAAGCGCACGTGCCAGGTAGCGACTCATGTTAGCATCTAAGGCAGTAAGGGACTTCTCTGGGAAGGTGTCAGTAGCACTGGGAATGCTTTTCCAGAAAAGCAATTCATTAGGTTGTCCCAGTCTCTGATGTACCTAACCAATGCCTGCCTCCTCAATGGCACCTTTTCTAGCGGTGGGTTAGTCAGTCATTTTAAAAGACACCAGGAGGGCTGGAGAGATGGTTTAGTGGTTAAGTGCTTGCCTGCAAAACTGAAAGACCCATGTTCGACTCCCCAGATCCCACATAAGCCAGATGTACAAGGTGATGCATGCGCAAGGTCACACATGCACACAAGGTGGCACATGCGTCTAGAGTTCAGTTACATTGGTGGAGGCCCTCGTGTGTTAATTTTCTCTCTTTCTCTCTCACTCTTGCTCTCACTCTCACTCATAACAAAAAAGGCCAGTCTGTTGGGTTTGCCTCAAAAACAAACAAACAAACAACAAAAAAACCCAAAAGACCAGGACAGAGTGCCCATTTTTCATTGCCTCATCCATCTTGCCTTACTCTGTCTATCTGTCCTCCCTTCAAAAGCTTAGTGTAAAAGAAAAATCTCTTTTTTTCATGTGAGAGAGAGAAAGAGTTGCAGCAGGGGAGAGAATTGGCAGGCCAGGGCCTCCAGCCACTGCAATCAAACTCCAGACGCCTGGCCCCTTGTGCATATGTGTGACCTTGCATGCTTGCATCACTGTGCATCTGGCTTATGTGGGATCTGGAGATTGAACATGAGTCCTTATGCTTTGCAGGCAAGTGCCGTAGCCACTAAGCCATCTCTCCAGCCCAAGAAGAATCTTTTGATAGGGCTGTGAAGTAGGCTGTAGGGTTTGCCTCTGAATCCACTGATTGAACCTACCCTGGGTCAAAAAACCAACCCTGGAACAAAACATCACAACTCTACCTAACAGGCACCTTTCTCTTGTTTCCTAAACATTACAGAAGTACTAAGAGAGCATTAACATTGAGTTAGATATTGTAAGTAATCAGGAGATGTTCTCAAATATTCAGGAGATGCACAGGTTATAAGCAATCATCACATCATTTTCTTTTAAAAATATTTTGTCCATGATGTTTTTAATTATTTATTTATTAGAGAGAGAGAAAAAGACAGAAAGAGAGAGAATGGGCATACCAGGGACTCTAACCACTGCAAACGACCTTCAGATAGATGCGTCACCATGTGTGTCTGGCTTACGTGGGTTCTGGGGAATCAACCTAGGCCCTTAGGCTTTGCAGGCAAGCGCATTAACCACTAAGCCATCCCTCCAGCCCCCAACACCATTTTCTATGAGGGAACTGGGCATATATATATATATATATGTATATAGAGGTGCCCTGGGTATCTCCCTGCACATGAACAAGGAAGAACCTTACTTTCCCACTTTGGGGGGGAAGTAGCTTATGTAAGGAACTGGTTTTTGGATGAGTGTGAACACCAGAACTGAGTCACTCTCTAAGCCTTTATCTAGAGAAACACATCTTCACGGGGGGGGGGTGGGGTGGTCATTGTAAACAGCACTGCATCAGATGCTAATCCCTCAGCTCTGCATTTTCCTGCTGGGCATTTTGGCAGCACTCAGTCCCTCTTAACCCACTGTATTCAAGCTCTTTATCTCTTCATTGAAACCATGTTCCTTCTCTTGCTTTGGTAAACATCTCCCAGAAGTGTCACCAAGAAAGGAAAAAGGAGAAGAAAGGAAAGGTAACAGCTACATTGCTCACGATAAAGAATGTTTGCTTTTACGGAGAACCAAAAATATGCTTGATGGTGTCTACACATTTTTCAAATATTTTATTTATTTTTTGGAGAGAGACACACAGATAGAGCGTGAGCAGAGGTGCACAAACTCCAGACACATGTCCAACTGTGTATCTGGCTTTACATGGGTACTTGGAAATCAAACCTGGGCCAGTAGGCTCTGCAACTAAGTGCCTTCAGCTGCTGAGCCATCTCTCCAGCCAGGTGTTTGACACGTTTAAATTATTTTTTAGACTATGCTGAGATGAATTTAAATGGGTGTCCAAAGACTCAGGCAATGACCTGAATCTCAAGTTTGCCTTTTTTAACTTTCCAAGATGTCCAGCACTGCGAGCCTCTATTTGCGGTTTTATTCAGCAGAGATGTGAAGTGATGTCTGGCGCGCGTCTCAAACGGCATGTTCCCTCCATGGAGCTGTTCTTCCGACAAGCTCCTCCACCTCAACCAGTGGGAAGAGCACTCTTCCACTTTCCAGTCCGTTCAACTTGGAGGCAGGCTGCCTCCTTTCTTTCTCTTGTACCCACATCCATTCAGCAAGACTTCAAAAGACTGGACCCTCCCATGTCTGAAACCGTCCCTGTGACCACAGCTCTCGGCCTCACTGTCGTGTTCCTGAGTCACCACCACGATGTACTCCGAGTGGCACTCCTGCCTCCTTCCCTGAACACAGAAGCCATTCTTTGAAAACAAACTGATGTTCTTTTTCAACCCCATCTCCCCATCCTAGGAGCTTCCTACCTAACCGAAAGCAAGAGTCCCTCCAGTTGCCTAAGTGTGCCCTTGGGCTACCTGCCCACAGTTGCCTCCATATTCCTCTCTCCCTCAGTCACTCCATACTGTGCCTTCACGGCCTCCATTTCAGCCACGCTGACCTCTTTGGATCACTAAGACATGCAAGGTACACTTCTGCCTCCAGATCTTAACCCGTAACATGCCTGTTCCAGATATGACCTAGTTCGTTTTTACATTTTCCCTTAATTGTGCTCACAAAGAGACTTACTGGAGACGGCCTCAAATCTCAAAATGCCTTAAATACTAGTGCCCATTCCCATTTATAGAGTATTTCCTGCTCCTCTTGCTTAGATTAATTTTACCTATCAACTAATCACCACCTCTTTCCCACTTTGTTTTGTTTTGTTTTGTATATCCCCCAATATACACTGAATGATTTTTGAGGGTTTTGTGTTGGCTGTTCAATCCCAAAGGCCTGGAAACACGTTTAGTGTATGGAAAACACTGAATTCCTCACACACTGCACAGGGGAGTTCGTGCTTGACTAGTGTCTCATGGAAACGACAGCCACCCATTCCACAAGAATATTTAAGGATTAAGCAAACATCTTGCACAATGTTAAGTTTATCGTAAGGAAAAATAAATATGCATTGTTCTCACCAATCAGTCCATTCAGTCCAGAGCTGACTAAGTACTCTCATGGTTCAATATTTAACTCACAAGTGCAAAGCTAAATACTGCACAAGGGATATCTAAGAGGAAGTTTATCTGAGATTGTAATATCAGACACACAGACAGTAGAAAATCAGAATAGTATAGATGCTGCAACTGTGAAACCAAGGTGGTAAGTTCAGCTGTAGCAGGGCATGGTAGCACATGTCTAACCTCAGCACTGAGAGGCAGAGGCAGGAGGATTGCCACAAACTCAAGGTCAGCCTGGGCTACAAAGAGAGGCTCTGCCTCAAAAAAAAAAAAAAAAAAAAAAAAAAAAAAAGAAGAAAGAAAAAAGAAAGTTGAGCTCTAAGCCATTGGTATCGACATACACCCCAAGTGTCCCACAATCTTGTTACCTGTATTCCGAAATACCAACAGGGACTGATTCAGTTCCCCGTGGAGAAATGCGTTACCCACGCTCAAATAGAACGTAAAGACACGCAATTGACAAGAAGGAATTTGAGCAAAGCCAGGAAGTTTCTATCTCCATTCTGACTAGAAAACCTAAAACAAACAAATGAAGGAAAGAACAAAAGAAAGAGAAAAAGAAAGAAGAAAAAGGAACCTCACCCCAAAAAGAAAAGGCAAAAACAACTAAGAACGTCTACTTCTAAATGATGTGTTTTAATTTAGTTACATGCTTTAAAAAATTATTTATTTGTTTATTTATTTGCAAGAGGAGAGAGAAGGGATGTGGACGTGCCAGGGCCTCAGCCACTGCCAACAGGCTCCAGATGTGTGTGGTGCTTTGTGCATCTGGCATTATGTGGGTCCTGGGGAATAGAAGCGGGGTCCTTAGGTTTATAGGCAAGTTCCTTAACTGCTAAGCCAGCTCTTCAGACACAGTAATAAAATTCTTTTCTATATTTCCTATTCATTTTTTTTTTTTAAAGGCTCTCATGGTATAGGCCATGCAGGACTATGGAGTCAACACAGAGCCCATTTGGAAACTATAAATTGGGTGGAATCATAGGCTTGTGCCTACTTGTCTAGTCGGCAGGGTCCTTGTTACCCAAATGTTAGACCCAGGTCATGTCCACAAAGACTGAGGGTTCTTAGCTCAGGAGGATCTGTCCTGACAGATGTACTAATTCCCACTCTCTAGGAAGCTGTCCGTATCCAGCCGGCAGTTGGCCCAATTCAGAGCCACTATCTAAGAATGCAGGGTGATCAAGTTCAATTGCCTAGGTCCTTTGAAAGCCATTCTAGACCCAGTGTAAAAAGATCCAGTTCAAAAATGCAAACATTTAGCCCTTTCCAAATTGTGATAAGTAAAATAAACAAAAGTAGGAACCTGACAGAAAACTCCTGGGGGACATTTCAGATCTCACAGGAAACCTGAAGCCATGGAGGAGGGTGAAACCATTTTCACAGGAGCAAGGGCTTGCTCCTTTGATGTTACCAATCAAAATTGGAATTTCTAGAAGGTTCGAAAGCCACACAAGGAAGTCAGTGTGAAAACTCGGAGCTTTGAACTCCAACTAGTATGGACCCAAACATTACTGATTGTATAAGGTTGGGTAATATACAGAGAATTTGTGATCTCGATTTTCCTATCTACACAATGGACATGCTAAGATCCATCCTGCAAAATGATGTGAGAGTCACCAATCCTCTGAGCTGGGCCACAGCTTACAGATATTCCAGACCCAGGGAGTCTTAGGTATTATCTCTCCATTCCAGTTAAAACCATATGGCCAGTTATAGATGGGCACCTGGCTGCGTCATATCTGAAATGTAAGTCAACCAAAGGGACATTAACTGGTGAGCTATTCACCAATGGCCTTATTACTTGTTGTTTTTGTGGAAGATTTGCTTATGCTCAGTTCATAGCCTAGAAACATTGGTAAGATTATATGTAGTAAAAAGTCAAAATTCTATTTTAAGGAGATTTTTGATAAGGTGAGTCTTTTGATAATTCTAATTCTAATAATTCTAGAAGGTGGCACCCATTTACCTCCTGTGTATCCAGGATCTCATGCACATTGAACCCAGTGTGAATGTCTATTTTTAAGTAAGTTTTTAAAATCTTCCATCAACTAAAGTTTAAAGATTGTGGGGTAATGTACTGTTTCATCACAGGTTAGGCCCCCCCTTATGAGTGTGAAAGTTGACGATGTTGTCTTGGGTTTATTTTGGTTGATTTCCTCTACTAACAGACATCTTTCCAAGCACCCCTCCCTGTTCTGCACTCACTCTGGAGTCAAGTCATGACGGTGAACTTTTTAAAAGGGAGGAAATAAGATTGATATTCCTCCTGGGAGCTTCGGTGATGTAATCAGTTAACACACAGTACTCATAGAATTTTCCTTCTAGGTCCAAGAGGTGCATCAGTTAGAATATTCTCTGCCTCTATGATGTCACTTGCTGTTACGCCTGTGTTGTGAGTGTGTATGTGTGTGGTGTGTTGGGGGGGTGACATGGAATTTGGGCTGGTAAACATGTGATGTTTACCATGTGCTAAAGCAGGAACACAGTGGTATGGGGAAGTGGAACTCAGAAATGTTCTTCTCCAGAAACATATATACAGAAAAATAATATACCCAGAAGAGTTGGTCCTATGAATAAAATCCCCTGATGAGATTAAAAAAGAAAGAAAGAAAAAAGAAAACTGACAAAGAAATAACCAACACGCCAACATAAGAAAAGTATGACAGCCTGTGACGTCTACAAAATAACCACTTCTCTTATTGGAGAGAAGAAAGGGAGCAATTTTATAATGTCAAAGACTTTTTTGACTTAAAAATAGGGATTTGGTATCAAGTAGAGTTTGGAAATATTGCAGGTTCCTGGCTCAATATTTGTAGGAATATCAAAAGACAAGCTCTGCTGTAGGAAAGTCACAGAACTATGGAGTGTGGGGGGGTGGGGGTGCTGGTCCTGTCCTTGCCCTTGGCGATGTCTAAAAGCAGCTCTAGTTGTCACATGGAGAGAGGGTGCTATAGGCACCTAGTGGGTAGCAGCCAAGGGTGCTGATGAACATCTTCCAAGGCCCAGAAGGAACCCCACGAGTCACACACAATAAGGAATTATAAGGTGCCCATGTCAACAATGCCAAGTTGGGAAAACCCTGATTCAGATTTATTCAAAATCCATAGGATGCTCAGTGTGCCACTCCCACAAATGAGGTCTTCTACTTCCCCAGAAAAGATGCTCACTAGAGTTAATCTTTTTCAATCAGTCTCTCCCACAGTGACCCTAGATCTCCACCTCCTACACTGAAGTCTGACCAAATGCAAGATGCTAGGGGGTTGTTACACAGGTTCAATATTGCTTTTATCACTGATGAAGAAAGCTATGCTTAGAATGAATATCAAACGAAAAAGAATCCAACATATGAACTAACCAAGATGGCAGAATAACCCTACTGTCCAGAATGTGTGGAGGAACGGTCCAGTTACACTTAAACTATTTTTTATTTAACACTGATTGTTCCTGCCACAGTTTGCATGTAGAATGTCTCTTGACTGTATTGGGTGGTGACATTTGAAAACATTCATACTGCCTTCCACCCCTCTCTATCTCTGCCATTGCCGGCATGAGTGACGACACTGTTGCAGATTCAATTTGGAGAACCAAGTGTCAGTGGAAACCTTGCTGGGATTTCACAGACCCTGACAGCTTCCTGGGATCTCACATAGCGTTTGATATTCAACTCTCCAGAGAGACCTTCTAATGGTCCTCCTTTCCTTCCATCGAGAGTGCACCTGTGAATTTCAGTTTTGTCTTTGGGGTAGAACTTCTCTCTTTCTCTGACATCACAACCTTGGCACTATTTGGGGGACTTGGGGCGCTTTGTTGCATACTGTTTGTACATTCCTGTTCTCAACTCAATACCAGGAGCACCTCCATCCCCATGTGTAGTAGCCAAAACTGTCTCTAGTCATTGCTAAAAGCCCACAGGAGGATCAAGATTGTCCATAACTGACAATAACTGGATGCTCCCAAGACGCCTACGAAGTCCTTCACCTTTGCTCAAGTGGCTTGACTGCATGGGAGAGGTGGGCGTGGGGCACACACAGCACCATGACCTATGGGAGCTGCAGAGAGCCATCTGAGCATCACTAGCAAATCCAGGGACTTCGATTAACAGCTTGGGGAACCTTGCTCTATAGAGAACGTGACGTGCGCAGCGTGAAATTAATTGTCACGCGCGCCACAAGGCTGCCAGTTACAATGAACAGGCCGCTTCCCGGAGACAGCACTTCCTCCCTGATACCATCAGTGACCGGCCACCTAAGGAGTTCCTGGATATGTCATGTCCGATTCAAAGACAGCAACAGAGAAGGAAATATGACATCACTCTGACTCCTTCTCACAGACAGGCAGGACTAGATGAGCTTTCTGGGCGAGGGCTTTTGACTGCCTCAAAAGAAACAAACAACACACGGTTTTTTTGGGGAAAAAATCTCTTATTTTCAAAGGAATTTAGACTTCAGGCAGGAATGGATCAAAAAGAAAAGAAGACAGTGAATATGGCCAGTTGTTTATCAGAATTTAAAAGCATGCCTGTTCTGAAAGAAAGCTGGGGTTTTCCTGGGAAAGGGAGGATCTATATTTGTATATTTGTGTATTTCCCAGAGGCCTAGAGACTTTCAGTTGCAGTGAGTAGCAGGGAGCAGTGCAGGGAGGACGAGAGACTAGGAAAGAAAATTCGGGGAAAGCCAGTGAGGGTGGAAGGCAGACTTCCAGTTGAGCTATGAAGGCCAGAGTGGTTCTGTTGTTACCCAAGTGGGAAACAAACAGCTCTCTAAAGTGTGTCCGAAATTCAAAAGTCCTCAAACAAACCCAGACCTACTGTTTATCCTTCTATGAAAGAAACACACACACTCTAAGCATATTTATTTTTAAATAAAAGTTGAAGAGTAATGCATTTTGCAAAAGTTTAAATTTACAGAAAAAAAATTGCAATGCCCTCACCAACACCTCTGAGGAGCCCAAAATTGCCAACTTCTCCCCTCACTGGCTCCTCCTGTCTAAATAAGTGCCTTTACTATTTTGTCCTTTCCTGAACAAGTCACAACAAAAGTAAGTGGGCGGAAGTCAGTTTCTTTCTTTATAAGCAGGATCTCAATTCATTGGCTCACTGAGGTCTTTCAGAAGTGGCTTAGGGAGCATTACTTGAATCCTTTCTCACTTCAGTGCTTAGAGGACCCAAGGAGGGGCAGATGAGCCAGGAGATTAACGAGCACTTCTAAAACACAGCCCACCTGCTGGATGGCAGTTTAATTCAGGATGTGGGCGTGGGGAGGAGTTTTTGTCTGACCACTGTAAAAGGGAATTGGTGGTCTCATGAGTCAATTTGCAGCAAATTCTGGTGCATACATTTAAATTTCTGGTGTTGGTGGTGGGACTGCAGTAGGAGCTATGACTGTGAATGAATCTATAACGATTTTCTTAACAGAGGAGCAGGCTTGCGAGGGCAGCTGGTCACCATGATGGTAATGGAGGAGACCTTGCCACAGTTCTGTTCCTTCTGAAGTGTCTTGAAGTGACTGGGGTCATTGAATAGGGAAGGCTGCCTTCCTAAAACTTTTCCTTCAAAGAGACAACGATGGCTTGGGAGTCCACAGCCTATGAGGTGCCCACCTGGTATTTTCCACAAGTAGCCTTCTCCCTTAGGAATATTAATGGGGGCTTGGCTTTCCCACCCACTGCCCACATAAATATGCTTTCTTCCACTGTGAACCTACAGCCACGAGGAACTTGGGACTCTGAGACCCACAAGAGGAGTGTTTGTTTTAACAGCTGCTTTAGAATGAAGTTTGGGAGTCAGGGCTCTCAAGACGGCTGTTTGTGAGAACGTGTTTTTACACTACTCTTGTTTTTCCTAATGCCCAGCTGTGGCCCACTGATGTTTTGTAAGACAAGGGCGCGCATCACGAGAAGGGTAAGAGAATGCGACTTGCCAGGGACGTCGTGCGTAGGGACCTCTCACATGCTGACACAGGGCTCTTCTCTACCTTATTGTTATGTTTCATTTCTTGGCAAGGTCATAGCTAATCACCTGGAGCTGCCCATTTAGTGCAGCATCCCCCAGCTACAGGGAGCTAATTCAAACCTAGTGTCAATACAGCTACTCTTAATTTTAACTAATAAAAGAAAACAAATAAAACTTCATTGTGTCTTAGCCACATGGAGCTTAGGTTTGTGTGTGTGTGTGTTTTCTTTCTTTCTTTTGGTGGTAAGGGGACTGGACGAGGGTCTCTTGCCTATTAGACAAATGCTCTGCTGTTCAAATGTATCTCTGGCCTTTCTTTAAAATTTTCCTTAAATTTTGAGACAGGGTCTCACTATGTGACGTACACTGGCCTTGAACTTGGGATCCTTCTGCCTCAGTCTCCCAGTCGCTGGGAACACAGCCTGCATTAGGCCCAGCGTAGGGGCTGAGTGTTAGCAGTGTGTTGTTAGCGACCTACACTTTGAAAGAGGCGGACTCTTTCCGTCCTGTAGGAAGTCATGGGGCTGTATGGAGGGAGGGGTACCCTCTTCCTTACAGGAGAAACAGTGTGTGGACTGGGTTAGGCCTACCAAATTAACTTCCTTTCTCTCAATTGCACATACTTATCTTGACTGCCTGCTTTCTACTGGCTACCTTTCTGGAAAGGGACAATTTGGTCTCTGAAGCCATTCATCCCAATGAGCCTAGTGGAAAGGAAATGAGAAACACAGAAGATGGTGTGTAACCCACAGATTCACACTGGTTTTATTGGCATCCATTAAATGACAAAGGGGAAAATGTACCCTCAAATTACAGCTTCCCCCCCGTGAGGAGGCTTGGACTCTCAGCAAGGCGAGGGGTTAAGTCTAGTTCTGGAGACCTTGGCTCTCAGACCAATGAACTCACATTTGGGTTCCAATGTAGCAAATCAAAACAGATTCTCTAATATGCCTTTTCTTTTCTTTTTTAAGTTTGCATGTCCTCAGCCAGGGACATTTCTTATTAAAAATGAGTGGACAACTGCACATTAAAGCAGAGGGAGGATTGCTACTTTTTATTTATTGAACAGACCCCATCAGCAACCTTGACGCCATCCATCTAGTAGCAATTTGTACTTTTATTTATGGTGGGGGGGGTGGGCTGCAATAAAAAGAAATGTCAAGTTCTTTAATTCCATGAGTGTTATTTCCTTTTTCTTTTTTCATTTCATAATATTTTTCTTTGTCCTTTACAAAGCGTTACATCAATTTGTTGCTCACTGTGTCGGTAGCACCGAGAACAGCCCCTGTCCCACAGTAGGGATTTGAGAGTATTTATTGAGAAATGAATGCCTTGTATGTGGAAGGGAATAAGACGGAGGTTTCTGCCCCCCCCCCGCCCCAAAGAATAAATCTTCTGGAACTATCTTTGCTAATCTTCAGGTTCTTCCTGGACACAACCCTTATTTATCTCCCTTTCACATTCCATAGTTTCCAGTCCATTCCACCCCAGGAGGACAACTCCAGGATGTGAGTCAAGCACAGGACACAGTCACCTCTGAGCAGAACAACCCTTTGAAATTTGTGTTTTTTAAACTTCTAAACCTATACAAATAGGATTCTGCCAAACTGCCATGAAATGCCTGTGACAAGGCATGAGCGGAGTCTCTGGTAGGCATACAGTCACTGGTGAGCAGTAGAAAAAATAACATTCAAAGCCTGCTAAGTTTTATCTTCACTAAATGGGTACAGGCAAATGTTTTGATTGCTCTAAACACGTTGGACATTGGTATTTTATAGTTTTAATCTACACTGAGCTCAGAGACAGTGCTATGACTTTATAAGTCTTTCATGCTGTTTCGATTAAAACAAGAAAAAAGCCATTCAGGAGGCAGAGGTAGGAGGATCAGGAGCTAAGTCCAGCCTGAACTGTATACCAAGATGCTATCTTAGTAGCAAGACAAAACAAAATCTTCTTTTTCATACACCACACAAAAGAGAGACTGTTCATCTTTAAGTGTTAGCAATATGTTGATGATCTAGCTTCATTTTAGTAAAAATACCACTCCACAAAAAAAAATTACATTTAAGTGGACTTTTTCGTATAAAAAATCTTATATCATCACTGTAGTCTAGCCAAAATCAAATCTTTAACATAAAAGAGAGGGAAGTTTGCCAGTGCCTAAACATAAAAGTTGTAGGGTTTTTTTTTGACTGTTAGTTATGGGAATTTCCTGACAGCCATAATAAATTCGGATTTACTGATATTGGAATCAAATGTAGAATGTAAACATGAGCTCAGTAATTTTTTTCAAGGTGGGGTCTCTCTCTTGCCCAGGTTGACCTGGAACTCACTCTGTAGTCTCAGGGTGGCCTTAAAGTCACTGCAATCCTCCTACCTCTGCCTCCCGAGTACTGGGATTAAAGGCGTGTGCCATGGAGACAGCCAGCTCGAACTCAATAGTCCTGAGGTCTGATGATATTTTGGCTTTGGGCATATCTCTTACTGAATGCAAAAACAGGAGTCTCGAGCTTCACTGTGAACACAGGCGGCTGTTTTTACTTGGAAAGGTCACCAGAGTCAGTGCGTGACGGGGAGCACTATCTGTCACTCACGCACATCAGCATGATCCCCAGCTCCCTTGTGGGATGGCAGGAGGGTGGCATCATGTGCACTTACTTGGCATGGGACACAGTGCATGTTCAATAAAACCTAGTGGCTGCTCAACTCATTATCTGCTTTCACATGTTCTCTTATTTTGCTTCTTATTTTGGTGCCACTCTAAACCACATGGTGAAATGGAAGGGGAGTAGTGAAGGAGGAATCCCCAGTCTTTGGCGGTCATTTTTATTATGTATGCATGTATGTCTGACGTACAATCTGTCCATCCATCCATCCATCCACCCATCCATCCAGGTATCTATCATCTATCTACCCACCCATCCCACTATCTATCATTTACCTATCCACCCATCCAACGTATCTATCAATCCTCTACCTATGAACACGAGCTCTATCCTGAAACTTCCAAGTTCATTCATAGAGTATTTTCCTTAATAAGAGATACTTTCTGAAGTGCACTGAAGTTGAAAAATAACAAAACTGGCCAATGTAATTTGTTAGCAGCTACCTGAGCAGAAAGAATAGCGTGTAATCAAATTTATGCACATTTGTGGATTGTACTGCTATGCTCCGCTTCACTTCTGCACTCAGAACCATCTCTTCTAATCACCCTGGTGTTCTGTCTCCTGCCTGTGTTTCAGTCTTATCTGTAAACTCAGTTAAGTGGAGCCTTCATCTTTCAAAGTTGAGACTCAGTGGGTCAGGGCCACAGTGTTAGGAGACAAAAAATACCCAATAAAACATTAAGCCTCATGCATTTTTGTTTATAGAACTAAACATCACTTCTAATTCAGAAAGATTTCTCTTACGTAGTTCTTTAAAATGTACACTTTAAACTAGCCAATTACATGAAGTTTAACACTTGGCTACTCAGGTTTGGGGTGAGGGCAGCAACAGGTTTGGAGAGAATTTACAAAATTAAGATGTATCTTTTTAAAACCAAAAGAAACACATGCGTTTATTTCTAATTCACATACACTATTTGTCTTTACAGTCTGCAGATACACACTGATCATTAAACATTGCTTATAAAATTAAATAACATGGAAAAATAAATAAGCTTTATTATATAAACACAGAAATCTGTACTGCTCAAAATATTCAGCTAGGTGTGGCTGCTTAAAACTGTGTTCAGAAAATATGATTGTGATATTTACAGTCTTTATTTATTTTTTAGCAATAGAGTGAGGTCATAAAACACTGATGTCAAACATCTTTTCTTTCTACCTACAGAAACTGCAAACCTTAGCATGAAAATGAGGTAGACACATTCTTAAGTTGGCTGGGCCAGGCCAAAAGCACAGTTCCTTCGTGAGCTCATAAATTCTCATTTCTGAGGTTGGCAAGCATGTCACAAGCACCCGAAGACAGGCTCAGAGAACACGTTTTTAGGTTTGACATAAAAAACAAACAAACAATTTCTCCCAAGGACAGGAACGAATCTCTAAGGTGATAAGTGAGCACAGTGACGCAAGGCTATGCAACAAAAAATGTCACTGAACTGTCCTGGGCGGGTGGCATTCCTGATGATGTGACTTTTGCTACCTGGATGAATTAGCTTCCTCTAGAATGCTCCTGAGGCATAAGCTACTTCCTGCTTAGCACAATAGAGCTCTCTTTCCATTTTGTGTCCCTTGTCCCAGGACAAGCGCCTGCAAAACCTAGTGAGCGCCTGGGACAAGTTCAGGTGTTCAATGGAGTCGAAGAATCTCTTTTCACAAATTGTTAAAGACAAAGAGCCCACAGATTTTGAGAAGCTGAGTCACTGGAAGATATTTTTCATAATCATGGTTTTTCTTTTCTTTTCTTTTTTTTTTTTTTTTATTGTTTGACAGTCTCATTCTGAAGACCAGGCTAGCCTGGAAGTCACTATTATAACCCAGGCTTACCTCGAACTCAAAGTGATCCTCCTGCCTCAGCCTCAGTGCTTGGATCAGAGGTGTGAGTCAGACAGTCTAGTTTATAGGTCCTTAAACCTTAAGTTCCAAAAAGCTTCATGTAAGAGGCTCTGGAAGCCAAGCCAACAATGACTTGGGGTTTCTTTCCTAAGTATTGCCTCTTAGTAGCTGGTGTTGAAGGAGCCTAGCTCCACTTTGACCTTGGAAAAGGCCTTCCTTCCCTTGACCTTGACGAAGGTTGCCTCTCACTTGAGTAGCTGCTTCTCCATAAGACTGCCTAAGTGTGGAGAGCTTGTGGGCAAAACCCAGCTTCAGAAGGGGCCATTGCTACCCTGGGCCTCTAACCAACCCAAGCTGCTTTCTGTTGGAAGCAACATGTTAGCACCTCAAATGCCCTTTTGAAACAACTTAATGTCACTGAAGTTATAATGGCAGAGCACCACGGAACGGACTTTATGGCTGTGAGCACAGTTCAATGAGGTATGCTTTAAATGAAGAACGACGAAGACATCGTACCAAATAGCCATGGAAATCCACATAAAATTAACATAGACATCCTACAGTAAAGTCTGCAAGATGGCCCTCTCACACACAGAGGAAAGGGAATATATTACAAATGTGTCTATAGAAACAAAATGTTTTCCATTTAATTTTCTTTTAAGTCACAATTTAAAAACCTTGTAAAGGTGGCCTTGCTCTTAAGACTATGGAGGCATTTAAAAATATGTTTACCTAATGATTGCTTTTACAAAGGAAACAATGAAATCACATAGGCAGTAAAGCTATTTTTTAAATCCATATTTTGCAAGTACTAGGGCACTGGAATTTTACTCTCTCGCTCCTTTCTCCTGTCTTATATTTCATAAAACTGCATACAGCCCCAAGAAGGACAGTTATATCAAATATGCTTTATAATATCAAATAAAATAGCAGTATTTTAAAATCTAAGCACTTAAAATATCAGTAAGGGAGGGTGGTGATCTTGTGCAAACAAAATTAAACTATATGGAGACTGTTGAAGGAAGAGAAACTAACATATATACATACACACATACTATACATACACGTATGTATATATATGCACATAGATATATTTCTACACTAGATTTTATAATCCTCTAAGTCTATTTTATTTTTTAATTTCCCCAAGCATTTCTTCCTAGAGAGCAAACATGGGATGATTTTAAGGAGTTAGAATCTAGAGAAGAAAAATATAGATTTATTTTTTCACCAAACCACAGGAATATGCCGTGAGAAAAGTCATATAGCTCTCACAAAAGACCAACCAGTGATTTGTGGGAAAATTAGTGGCAGATCACTTTGGAATTCCTGAAATTAATGAAACTTAACTCTGGTGTGGCTGTTACTATTGGTTAAGTGAACCAGAGTGAGAATGTTCTGGACCTGAGGAAGGGACATGTCATGCAAAGTCATATGCCACAGGTGACTGAGGAGAGCTGGGACTCTCAAAGGCCTCCCCGATGCCCTTCACTTAGGTCTGGTCTTATTCAAGTGTTCACTTTGAGAGGGTGTCACTCTGTGGAGCAGGGAAAATACTCCCAGGGAGCTGTACATGGGACACAGGGCAACGTAGCTTGGGCACTTGAACAAGACTCTGCCTCCCAGCTCAGTGTCGTGGCTCGAGTGAACGCTCTCATTTTGCTCTGATTCTCCACTTCATACAACGTCAGTGGCCCTACAGCTCGCGGGCATGACCACAGACATGTCACCCCTTGACTCTGAGAAACACCAACAGCTATCAATCATGCCCCTTCCATTAATTTGCCCCTTACTTTCCCAGAGCCATGATAACTAAAAGGGTTTCTGGACATAACTTAACACTAAATCCGGCCTCCGTGCAATGAGCGAGTGCATTTACGTGGACCTTTACTCTACCGGCATGCGACAGCCCTGCTGGCTCCAGAATTGATGTCACAGCTTAACCAAGTGTTCTTTTTGACACAGTTGATCCTTCCAGTTGCCAAGAGCAGCCCTAGGAGGTTGCCCGCTATTATTTATGGTGGCAAACCTGTCTTGCCATGTCAGTCGCTGGCTAAGCAGTTAGCCGAGGAAAGCTAGATAGGATCAAATCTGGTCTCGGATGGGCATCTTTTTCTGGGTGGAGGAAAGTGGTGGTTTCGGATACCTTCAAAGGTACCAGGTCACTGGCTCCACTCTGGTCATTTACATTTTCAAAATGACTTGTCTTGTTTTGTGGGCACACTCTTTATGGGGATTGCATTGAGGTGTACCCGAGTCACAAAGTGACAAATTATACCCTCTGGAGGAAAATTTGCATTGGCTTCCATAAGCAGAAATCGTGCTCCGACAGTCTGAACTACCATGGCTTAGAAAGGCACAGGGCTGACCGTGGAGCTGTCTGCTTAAGTTAATACTGATGTCCAAGCATATAGTGCTTCCAGGCAAAGAAAGATGCTTCTTGGCATTCCTTCCTGTATAAGGGACATCCATTCTCTAAAGTCACTTTGGTAATATCATACAGGGCTACAATGGGAGGGAAGTAATGGACCGTTCACAGCATAGTTTCTAGGATGCCCCAGTGAGTCTGATTGCTACTTGTTCTAGGGGAATTCCCCAAGAATACCTTGGAATTAGAGAGTTTGGGTAACAAACATGAATAGTTAGGTCCGTACCGAGCTCCAAGGGCCAGTACTCCACGCAGCATCTTGTGGACAAGCATGTGTGTTACACTGCTCACGGTCTGGAGGCTTGTCGAGAACTTCGCAGCTCAGATCTGGGAACCGTTCGCCACTGGCTCGCTGACAGAGCACCAGTCGTGTCCTCATGCCTCCACCACACAGCTTGGTACACTAGGAAAGGGACCAGGACAGCTGCAGTTATTTTTTCTGAAAGGCCCCATGACACAATGACTTTCCTTTGTGGACACTTTGCTTTGGCTTCACTCCAGTATGTCTGACAGAATCCAAGCACACCCCCAACACTGATATAGTCAACAGACCGAAGTTCCCAGACTTGAGTGGTCGGCAACTCTCTGTGAGGATTGCCTTTACCATAGCTCTTCTCTAGTGAAGAACTATAGAAATGGTCCCTGAAAGTTTAGTCTTTATGTAGTTCTTCTCACCAAGCGGAAAGTTCTATATGCCCCATCTATGAAATAGAGGTTAAGGAGTTAATTAATTTAATCAAATTCAGCCCATTAGCAAGCAGCTAAGATAGGATTCCTTCAGGTATAGAGAACAAACAAGGAAGGTGGGAAAATGACAGCCAGTTTTGTTGCTGCCATTTCCTTCCTCCCTCCCTCCTTCCCTCCCTCCCTCCTCCTTCTCTTTCTCCTTCCTTCCTTCCTTCCTTCCTTCCTTCCTTCCTTCCTTCCTTCCTTCCTTCCTTCTTTTCTTTCTTTCCTTCCTTTCTCCCTCCTTCCCCTTTCTCTCTTTTTGTCTCTTTCTGGCTTGTCTTTTTGGGGTCAGACTTTCAGTCTATAGTCCTCATTAGCCTGGAACTATCTTTATATCCCAGTCTGGCCTTGAACTCATGATGTTCCTGCCTCAGCTTCCAGACTGCTGGCATTATAGGCAGGAGTAAGCAACCTCGCATGTTTCTGGAGATTGAATGCAGGGCCTGAAAAATGCTAGGCAAGCTCGTTACCGCTGAGTCATATCCCAGCCCATATGTTCTGGCAACCTTTAGAAGCTGGCTCTAACCTTTGGCAAGTCTCTGACTCCCATCACGACGCTGAACTATTTAACTCTATCTTCAAATCTTAGGACAACTACAACTTGTCCCTGGGATGACTAAACCGACATGGTGGGAACGTTAGCTGAAGTTCTGACTCCTGGCAAGATCCACACTCGTGAGGCAGGAACAAGTTGTATTTCTTGGACAGTGCTCCTAAACTCACATCCAGGAACACAGGCGTTTCGTTTCCCCTCTGTGCGAAGGCCAGCTCTCCCGCAGGACTTGGAAGGGCTCAGTCTGTGTTGATTGAAAGCATCCCAGCAAAATGCGTGTACTCTCCGGGCACGCATCCAATTACAGAAGCTTAATCATGGGCCCCACTGGACAGAGCTTTGGGAAGACCTACACTACCCGGATCTCAAAGCCTCACTTCTCCTTTCTTTCCTTTAGCAATGCTATCCGCATGATGTCACTGTCAAAAGAACGTCAACAAAAAATTCCTGCTACTGTTGCATGCGACTACTAGGTTACGTGTATGAACCCAGGATGCAGGATCCCATCCAACGAGCCCATCCAACTCATTTCTTTGTCTTCCTTTTGGCACTGGGCTCTCCCAGGCATTATCAGGTTTTATGTGGTAACATTTACAGTCAAGATAGAACAACATGGCAATCGTTAAGTTTGTACTTTTCTTGCAGATAGAACAGTAGAGAGACCTATTCTTGGTTAACATAAAACAAGAAGTATATAAGTCCTGATACTAAATATCACAGAGGCTCAAAACCCCATTGAATAGTAGTATGATAACAGCTAAGTCATTATTTTTAATATGAATGATATAGGTTATTATTACACTATAATAGCAGTTGACTGCTTGAAGGCTGTATGTTAGGCATTAAGACAGGCTCCATCTCATACAACAGTCATAAATACTATGAAGGTGGTGCTATTATTATTCTCCTTTGCAGATGGTGACGTGAAAGCTGGACAAAGCTATGCTACCTATCAAGGTTACAGAGCTGGTCAGAGCCACAGCAGGGAAATGGATCCAACTTTGCACACTCTAAATATTGTATTGCATTACCAGTCAAAGCAGGCCACTCTGGAGTGTGACAGTTGAAGAATTTCATTATTATTATTATTATTATTTTGGTTTTTCAAGGTAGGGTCTCACTCTGGCCCAGGCTGACCTGGAATTAACTATGTAGTCTCAGGGTGGCCTCGAACACACAATGATCCTCCTACCTCTGCCTCCTGAGTGCTGGGATTAAAGGCATGTGCCACCATGCCTGGGCCCCATTATATAGCTTTTAAAAAATATTCTTATGCATTTACTTGAGAGAGAGGGAGGGATAGAGAGAGAGAGAGAGAGAGATAAAAGAAGAGGACAGAGTTAGTATGGACATAAAGGGGCCTCTTACTACTGCAAATGCACTCCAGGCACATGCACCACTTTGTGCATCTGGCTTTATGTGGACACTGGGGAATTGAACCCAGGTTAGCAGGCTCTGCAAGCAAGTATCTTTAAGTTCTGAGCCATCGCCTCAACCCGAGTATATAGCTTATTATTCAATTAATGTCTTCTGTTCATTTTTGCTCGTGTATGAGTGTTTATATGTGGTGGGTGCGTGTGTGTGTGTAAGTATTTGTGCGGAAGCATGTACACGCATGTAGAAGACAGAGGATGACCTCAGGTGTCATGTTCAGGACCGCTGTCCGCTCTCGTATGAGGCAGCACCTCTCAATGACCTGAAGCTCACTGAGTAGGCTCGAAAAGCTGGCCAGTAAGCAGTGGGGTCCACCTGCCTCTGCGGCACTGGAATTATAAGCTGTTATGTCTTAATCATCAGAGGTTAATTAATACATAGCTGAAGTCTGTATCTATGGGCATTCCTTCTTAACTTTTCTCCCCTTATGTATTCAAGCTGTCTCTTGTTGGTAATAAGTGAATTTTTAAAGCAGTATGGAATTATGACAGGTCTCCTAAGAGACCACAAGTCTAGAAATTTCTACTAGAGATAACTCTTCTTTAAAATAACTTGTAAAACATAACAGCAGGCTGGAGAGGTAGCTCATCAGTTAAGGCACTTGCCTGCAAAGCCTAAAGACCTGGGTTCAATTCCCAGTACCCACGTAAAGCCAGATACACAAGGTTGTGTATGTGTCTGAAGTTTGTTCAGTAGCTAGAGGCCATGGTATGTCCAATCTCTCTCTCTTTCTTTCTCTCTCTCAAATAAATAAATAAATAAATATTTAAAAAAATAACAGTGAGTCATACAATTCCTCTTTTTTTTTCCCAAAGGACAGACAGCTACATGGTTGGCTCTTACCTCTCCCCAGCTGCCATAAGCCCATTGGGGACAAGGGCCGGATTCACAGGCTCTTTGTTCATCTGGTTTGATTCTCTCCACACAGTCGTTGGCAGTGTACCCATTTTCATCCTGACACACCACCACACGCCTCTGGGACCCGCCAGCACAGGTGCTAGAACACTAAGCAAGCAGATGAGCCAACAGGTCAGTCCTCAGCTCCGTCCAGTTGAAAGGTTAGAGGAAGAGGGCAGTTGGAAACCCAGCAACCACTTCCCAAGGTGGGGCTGTTTACTGTGTGCATGGATAGCGGGCTGGAGGGGACAGGAGCTCTTCCCACATCTCAAGCTCTCAGTAGGTGCTCACTCACAGCCTAGGGAGTGGTAATGCCTTGAGACCTCCAATGCTGCCCCATTTATTGTTCCCCTCTATCCTTTCTGGGAGGGGACAGAAATGTCATTCAATGGCATAGTAGACTTGGAAATTCTTTTCAAAATGTCAAGAGCTTATTTAGAACGAATGTTTGACTTCTCTTTCAGCAAAGGTCAAACAAGCAGCTTAGTGAGTAGCGGGTTGTAGAACTTAGGATTCCCAAGGAGCCCATTCAGTGGTTTCATAATGGCACCCAGGAATGTGATCTGGACATTGTTTCCTAGCAGGTGAATAGTCCCACCCCTCGCTTTACAAGAACCTGTACTCCAGAGGTGAATGCTAGCAAAGTATGCTTTGTTTATTTGATTCGTCCTTCCTCAATGAACTTCATTGAATTCCACCCTGACAGACCTCTTCAGCCACATTTCAGTCCCAAGGTTCTCACTCTGTTTGCACGTCTGTTTCAGTTCCCACACACTTCTCATAGCTCATTCAGGCATCTACAGTTGGAGGGTTTTCTCCTTCCAGAATTTTCTTATCTTTTTAACCTGGTGTGTTCACTCACATAATTTTACACTGCCTTGCCTATAAAATTACCATTCAGTCCTGAATGCAATGCAACTCCTTCCAGTTAGCAAGGGGGGTTTCGGCTTAAGTTGTAGGTTCTGTTTTATCTGAGACAGTTTCTCACTATGCAGCCCAGGCTGGCTCCAACTCACTCAGGATTCTCCTGCCTTGGCTGCGGGAAATCACAAGTACCTGTCACCTTCTTCTTGTGGTTTCTGCATCTGTGTTTCCTAACCCCAGCTCACATCAAAGTGTTCAAAGATAGTCTCAGACCTTGCTTCTTGATGGTCTGCTCAGCTGTATCAAGATGCAAAAATATTTTGTTGCTGGTTACGCTGGAGTACAGCTCAATTTCTCAGCTGGAAAGCAAGTCTTTTTTTGTCTTTTCTGGTCAAATTATGAGTGAAGCCAGGTGTGGTGGCGCATACCTTTAATCCCAGCACTCGGGAGGCAAAGGTAGGAGGATTGCCATGAGTTCGAGGCCAGCCTGAGACTACATAGCGAATTCCAGGTCAGCTTGGGCTAGAGTGAAATCCTACCTCGAAAAAAAAAAAAAAGTGAGTTAAAAATTTGTTTTATTTGCTATCTATACTCTCATTTTATATTGGCTAGCTATTTAATCACAGACCAAGTTAATAAATGTATTGGCTCCATGTGAAAGGCATTAAGATGTATTTGAATTTATAAAAGTTCTACCTCTTAGCCAGGCATGGTGGCTCATGCCTTTAATCCCAGAGGCAGGGGTAGGAGGATTGTTATGAGTCTGAGGTCACCCTGAGACTACGTACTGAATTCCAGGTCAGGTTAGAGCGAGACAATACCCCAAAATTACTGACTGCTGCTCCCATAATGCATAAACCACAACCCCACAGGAAATACCTGCAACTCCACTGAGGAGCATCCCCAATGGAATGGGGGCAGGGATGAGGGGAAAGAGGGTACTGACACATGATGTAGCCATATGAAATATGTTGTTAATAATAATAATAGATTTAAATTTTTTAAAAAAGAAAATCCTACCTCTTTTCCTGAAGTGTCTGATATATTTATTCTAAACCTAACAATATTTTTTAAATTTTTTAGTTTGAAATGAATGAATATATAATTTAAAAAACTCAGAGAACTATTATTTTAATTAGCTGTATTTGAGGAGCAGAATTTCAAATGTTAAGAAAGGCCTTCCATGTTGCAAATGCATTTGTAATGTGGGTTTTAGCCCCTGAGCTTTTCTTTAGATGACAGTCTCAGATCCTTCCTTTAGTATGTCACCTGTGAACTTTTTGCCCCACTAGAAGGACAACTCAGTGCTGTAAGTTGTGTCCCAAATGGTTTGTCACATACAAAGCAAAGGTGCATGTAAAAAGTTCACTTTCCTGGGAGTTCAGACAGGACAACATGAGGCAGGGAAAAAAAGATCACAAGGTCCAGCTTAAGCCTCACTTCATTTAGGAAAAAAGAAAAGAAAAAAGTAAACTTTAAAAAAAAAAAAACATCATAATGAAAACAATGGTATTTCCCATTGTTGCCAAAAGCTTATCTAATCTCCTTTGACTGGGGACTCTGCCTAAGGGGAGGATCAGTCAACCTTAAACAAGTATGTCTTATCCCATAGGGCCTTAAATAAAAATAGCATTAAACCATGAAAAAAAGCCACACATACACACACACACTCTCTCTCTTTCTTCATGGTATCATTAGGATACACATGAGTGATTCCTGAATTATTTTCAACCAGGAAAAGCCATGAAATATTGAGCAATAATTTTCCTGACCACATTTTATTCCTCAGAAGCCAAAACATTTCTCATGAAGACTGACAGAGCCATAAAGAAGGGAGGCGGCTCTCACTGCTGGCTTGACAGCCTTTTCCAGGAGGAAGACAGTGGACCCGACCGACCCAAAAGCCATCAGAGCAGAAAATCAGAGGCCGTGAGGAGCTCACTATTAAAAGGAGCCTTGGAACACGTCCTCCAAGACTCAAAGAACATTGTGCAAGAGGGGGAGTGGACCGATCATAAGAGCCACTGTGCGGGAGGGAGTATCCCGAGGCATTGTCCCTCCCCCAGAGACTACGTGGTGTGTTCATGACCCCACAGTGAGTACCAATGACCCCATGGAGGAGACTCTCAAGGGACTAGAGGTGGGGGAGAGGGGATATAAGACTATAACCCAATGGGACTATGACCAATATTCAATATGTTCATACAATAAAGTTCTCAATTTAAAAAATGAATCCTTCTCAGCAGAGAAAGCAGGAGTAAATGCTCTCATCACCTTTCAGGTGAGGAAGTTGACTCCCAGAGAGGAGGGAGCCTGCCTCTATTAAGAGCTCCCTTTCAGAAAAGTCTCTGATTTCTTCCCTCCAGCTGTGACCTGAGTGACCCTCCAGGTTCAGTCTTGAAGACTTTCACAGTATCTTCCAGGAGGTCACCTGGTCATGTCACCCAGCACCGACATCCCTTTCTCCCACCAATCATGGTGGCCGAGAGGAGCCAAGGGACAGGATGATCGTAGGGTGCCCCTCTAATGAACCCATTCCATTGTGCACAGTGACAGCAAATGCACGTTTGTGTCTTGCAAGGGAAATCCACTCCAGGGGCAATTCTAGTCTTCCTGTCCCCAAATCCACCCCCCCCCCGGGGACAGAAGAGAAGCATGCAGAGCAGAGGCAGAGGCGCTTTCTGGGATACTCACTGCTCCCCAGGGGCCGGTCCGCCACTGGTTTCCTCCAAGCACGTGGGTGCGGCTCGGGTTGGGGCTCCTGGGTCGAAAGTCCTCGTTTTGAAAAGAGTGCTGTGCCAAGCCAATGTTTGGAGTCCGTTGAGGGCACGGCGACATGGAACAGTCCTGTTCAGTTTCGGGGACATAATCTGGATCACACTCACTCTGATCAATCACGTGGTCATTGTAGTTGACGCATACCACTTGCCGGGTGGCCCTACCTTGCCCGCATGTCACAGAACACTGGTGAATGTTCAGAAAGAAACAGGATGGTCAGTTGGGGATCCGATTGAAGGCCTTGAATGTATACTTCTTGAAGTGGCCCACCAATGTCCCAGTTGCTGAGCCAAACGACTTAGAATCACTTTGAAGTGACTTGAAGTTCTCTTTTCTTCCCTTCTAGTATGCATTTCACCCCAGAATTGTGTCAAAATATATCCCAAATCTAACTCCTTCTCCCGGTTTCCATCCTCATCCCCCTGTCCAAGAAAGACAGGATCGATGCCATGGCTACCAGCTGGGTTTCTGCTTATGACTCGACATGCCCCACACACGGGTGTTGTCAACCTGTCAAAGACACCACCCTTTACACCAAGGCAGCTCATGCCTACATCTGCACCTTCTCAATTTACTTCGAATGATACTCTCAAATCCTAATCCTGGCCTGCTCGGTCCCTTAGTACAGAGTCACTGGTAAGCATTCCGACCAGTCCGTCTTTCTTCCCACGCCGCATCTGGAACACGACTGGAACACCCCCATTCCATGACAGTCCTGCTGCTGGCTGCACCCGTGGTCTCCTCCTTCTCTGCACTTAGGTCCTGTTCTGTGACGGACCATTTCAGACCACCCTGATGATGACGACTTCCCATCGCTCTATGCAATTACTGTGCATGTATTCTTTCTCAGTACCTTTGGGTCCCTAGTACTAGTATCACGTGTTTATCTGTTCTCCGGTTGGATGCCTCTGATGCAAGCCCTTGACTATAAATATTGACTGTCCCATCTCTGGTACAGATACCTGCTAAAACAGACAGATGGACCTGATAGAAAGATGAACTGGTGGATGGATGGATGGAAGGATGGATGGATGGATGGATGGACGGACAGATGGATCGATTGGTGGATGGAAGGATGGATGGATGGATCGATTGGTGGATGGAAGGATGGATGGATGGATGGATGGACGGACAGATGGATCGATTGGTGGATGGAAGGATGGATGGATGGATCGATTGGTGGATGGAAGGATGGATGGATGGATGGATGGACAGATGGATCGATTGGTGGATGGAAGGATGGATGGATGGATCTATTGGTGGATAGATGGATGGATGGATGGATGGATTGTGGGTAGACGGGTGAGTGGATAGATGTTTGGAGGCTCAAGGCATGAGGGTTAAGATTATCCTTCATTTATTAATGATCTACTTCCTGCTAGGCACTTAACATCTATGATTTCAACCTGACAAATCTCATCAAACAGAGATGATCTTTCCAAAAACAAGAAAAAGTGAAGCGCAGAGACGTTAGATTGACCAGCATCATGCAACCAATACATGACAAGGCTGGGGTTTCTCCACAGCACTATTTTACTCTCCGACAAATATTTCGATATTTCCTGATTTTTTTTTTTTTTTTGAGGTAGGGTCTTACTCTAGCCCAGGCTGAGGGCTTGAGCTCATGGCCATCCTCCTACGCCAGCCTCCCAAGGGAGTGCTGGGATTAAAGGGGTGTCACCACACCCTGCTTTCCAGGAATATTAATCTTCATTTTCCTTAACCCTGTTTTTACCTATTCTAAGTTATTTCTTGGATTCTGGGAGTGCAGCAGGGTAGGAAGCAGAAGATTCTAGAAAACAAAGGCTCATCAACATTTATAGAAGCCCAGATGGTGCTCATATGCTTAGGGGCTGGGTTCACAGCACTAGAAGGAAAGTTCCCACTGCCCACTCTTGGAGGAGAACCCAGAGAACCTGGGGGCATCAGACACAGTCAGAACACTCCCCGACTCTTCCTTCCCTGCCACTTTTGGGGTTCATTATACTAACAGGCTCAATACCCACTCGACAAGACTGGGCTCAAGCAGACTGTCAATTGATGTTCGCAGTTTCTTCTTAAATGGACACTCCTTGCACCTTTGACTAGCCTTTCTTTTACACTTAACTAGATGCATGTATGTGGAACTCTTTAGCCCTCCCACTGTCTCCCACAATCCTACCCAATCCCACAGAATTCACTTGTTTACCGAGCTCCAGTCCAAAGCCTTCCACTGTCCACAGGGTGTCACAGAGCATTCGTCCTTTGCCACGGGTCTGGGTAGGTTGGCACAGGCGCTCTCATCAGCCACAGAGCCATCCTCGTCTCTGCAACTGACGTATCTCATCCGGGTACCTTTCCCACAAGTAGCTGAGCACTGGGTGTTGGAATTATACAAGGCAAACATGTAATTTCAAATAGCTGTTTCCCGTTGTTTTTTTTTTAAAGCTCAGTTTCTTAACATTTCTTTTTTATAATCTTTTTATTTATAATTTGCAAGCAGGGGGTAGGGGTAATAGGCATGCCAGACCTCTTGCCACTGCAAGCAAACTCTAGATGCATGTGCCACTTTGTACATCTGGCTTTATGTGGTACTGAGGAATTGAATCCAGGCCATCAGGCTTTGCAAGCAAGTGCTTTTAACCGCTGAGCCATCTCTCCAGCCCCAGTTTCTGAACATTTCTTAGCTCATATTCCACAGTCTTGTCAGAGAATATCCGCCTTTCCTTTAGCCCTCCTGCCCTCCCCACTTCTCCCAGTCCATTTCTTACTGGAGTCCAAGACCCAAATCGCCACTGAGTTCTTGGCACATTGTGTGCGTTTCTCCTTGGCTCCAGGGGTGAAAGGGAAGGGTAACAAGATGGCAGATCACAGTCCTAGATGTGAAAGGAAAAACTGTTACTTGTAATCTAACACATATTTAAATGGTCAGAGAGCACAGCACACCACAAACTTTTAATTGATTAATTAATTAACTTATTTGAGAGACAGAGAGAGAGACAGAGAGAGGGCACACTAGGGCCTCCAGCCACTGCAAATGAACTCCAGATGCATGTGCCCCCTTGTGCATTTGGCTTATGTGGGTCCTGGAGAATGGAACTGGGATCCTTTGGCTTTGCAGGCAAACGCCTTAACTGCTAAGCCATCTCTCCAGCTCCCCACACTAAGAATTTTTAAGCACACAGATGTCTGCACGTTTCTACAAGTCACACAACCTCCCCCTCTACCCCCATCTCTTCAATTGCAAAATGGGATACAATTTGAGTCATTTGGGGGATGCCTTATCACAGGGCAGGGTCTACATAAATGATTGTTAAAGCTATGTTTATTCACTTGTGTTCATAGGAAAAGACAGAAACCATTGTGAAGTAGTGTGCGTATCTGGGTAATGTTTAAAACTCACTAACTGTTATTCTCAAGGCTAGACTGTGTTCTCCCATTTCATGTAGTTTCCTAATCAGAATTTGCCAATCGTGAATTTGTTTTCCCAGTTTACCTAAAGATTAACGCCTCTGGCCCCGAAGGTCAAATCTAGGTTTAAAAGGTGTTTTCAGCAGATCAACGCAGAGAATTCACATCACAGCCCTCCACCACTGGGAAAGGAAAGTCACTGCAATGGATGTAGCCATCTTGTGTGGATGCTAGTCCCAGACTGATAGATGGGGAACAAAAACACACACCTACTCATAATTGTTCCCAGCCTCAGTAGCTGCCAAAGGCTCCTGGATTTAACACATTCCCGTCAAATGCCTAAGAGTTGCTAGGCATGGAGCAAAAGCACCTTGCACACGGATGGAATGAGACTGAAGCTTCCGTCCCTTCAAACCTCACCCGTGGGGTGGGCGATTCTGTTACCAGGTTTCACACCTTGCCTATGCCTTTACCGGTGGACCATAGGAAGTCACCAGGGGCTTTTGCAAAGTGGAGAATATGGGGACATGATGTCACTGTGGGAGCTTCCCGAGGGCCAAAGGGACTAATAGTAGACTAACAGAGAGAAATCACATTTTGGATCTCTAAGAGATATGCTGTTTTCTCTTGATTCTTGTGTCAGATCATATGGCCAACATTTTCTGGGTGGTTATTAACTATGCTGTCATTTTGGCCATTTCAGTAAAATGATAAAGACACAGATAACATAACACGGGCCACTGCCCTTGGTAAGTGAACTGATTGGCAGCATGGTCAACAGCAACATCGTCATCTTCACTACTTTGAGATTCTCTGTAAATTTTTTTTGTTAACTTATTTGAGACCGAGAGGGGGAGAAAGAGAGAGAGAATGAGACACTGTGGGTGTGTCAGGGCCGCTTGCCATTGCAAATGAACTCCAGATACATGTGCTACTCTGTGCATCTGACTCTAGGTGGGTGCTGAGGAACTGGACTCGGCCCATGAGGCTTTGCAAGCGAGTGTTTTTAACTGCTGACCTGTCTCTCTAGCCCTATATTTTCCATTTATAATAATAGCTACTTTAACCTCAAGCTTACAAAGCCTCTGTAAAATTTATTAGTTTGCTCTTGTGAGCTAGTGCAACCTAGCCTCAATACACATTTTCTTACTTTATGACATAAATTACTAAACTCTCCAAAGAAATCACTGAAACATCTGAGCTCACAATAAGTAGAATAAGTGACATTCGCCACTCAACAAGAATCACAATCTCACTTAGGCAACCTTATGTAACTGAAGAAAAACAGAATACTATTAGATTTGGGGCTGAGGAGATATGCTCTGTGGTTAAAGGCACTTGCTTGCAAAGCCTGCCAGCCTGGGTGTGATTCACCCACATAAAGCCAGATATATAATGTGGCACTTGCCTCTGAAGTTTGTTTTCAGTGACAAGAGGTGCTGGCACACCCATTCTCTCTCTTTTTCTAGTAGATAAATAAAAATACAAACAAGTAAAAGATAATAAAACATTTAAGCAAATCCAGATAATTTTGGTCCATCAGTTACTTAGCTATATGCTTATCTATGAAAATACTTCTGAGCCCACTGGGGCATTTAGTCTCTTAGTGCCCAAACCTAAGATCTGAAATGGTGACAGGAGACTCGCCTGGGTATCCGTGGGTCTGGTGGCGGCATTGCAGTCATTGTCATCAACCACTGACATATAAGGCCCAATGATGCACTTCACTGCTCTCAGCTGGTACCCATGACCACAGGTGACACTGCACTGGGGGAGGAAGGAAGACCCGACACTCAGCAAGTTCTCTTTTTTGCTCACTTGCCCACAGCATTGTGCAAGAGGAAAACACTTTTGTCACAGTGGGCCATAGAGAGTTACCCACAGAAATTAGGTAAAAGTAGACAACTCCCCCCCTTCTAAATATACGAATTGTTTAGTATAATCACACTGCTTCTCCTGAAGTTGTCACTGTAGGGTTTAATGCCTCCACTGTGAACTTCAGGAGAGATAGTAGCAGATCATCTCACATCTTTCACACTCTACCTACCAGTATCATGGCTAAAACACATGTGTAGCAGACCTCTGTGAACTTAGCTCACTCTTATAAAACATCCACACATGTGGGGAATAACAGAGCAATGTAGCCACTACCAGGCACACTGTTAAATGTTGTGGTTCAAGAAGCAGGAATTAGGGGTGGGTGGCGTCCAAGTGGGGGTGGGTGATGTCCCAATGGGAGTGAGTGAGGTCCAGAGGGAATGAGTAATGTCCTGGTGGGGGTAGGTGACTTCCCACATAAGGTAGAGTAAGAAGCTGGAACAATTGTGAAGCTGGCCAAAATCGGTAAAATCAACACATCTGTTGATTTTAAAATATCTACTATTTTAAAAAGTGACAGCAACCAGGTGACTACTTCACAAGGAATGGAGCTGGCCGACTTTGGTGACATGTCACAGCACTTTTTGCTTTCCCACATTTTCTAAGCTATGTAACAAGTGGGACCTGACTGGTCTCAGTGCCTGAAAACAGACCAATAACAAAAGCAAAAGTGGACGGATCCCAAGGACGTGGGACCTGACACTTCATTCTTCACCAAGCAGTCAGTCAGGGCACCAGTCGGAGTGACACTGGGAAACCTTGAAGGAATGAACATGGAGAGAAAACGGAAGAAAATGTAAGGGGTATGGTGACAACAGCGGTCAAAGGACACCGCTGGCTGCATGTGGCCATGTGAATAAGGACAATCTCACAGCATGGGGCTGGGGAGAGTGATTAAGGTGCTTGTCTGCAAAGCCTGACAGCCAGGGCTCGATTCCGCAGTATCCACATAAAGCCAGAGGCACAAAGTGGTGCATGTGTCTGGAGTTCATTTATGGTGGCAAGAGGCTCGGGTGCCCATTCTCTCTCTCTCTCATAAATAACAAAATAGTCTTTAAAAATTAGGCAGAGTAGAATTGCAATGCAAATCTCAAAAACATTAAAGCAAAATTTAGAAATGTTATAGACATAAACACTGCAAGGTGTTGGCTTCCTTCTTCGTGCTCTATGTAACGCACGCAATGTTTCCTATGATTTACAATTCTTTAGTAATAGAAGCCATGGATACGTTGCACAGCAATATCAGTGAAAGGAAGAACAGGCCTGTGGTGAGAGAGGAGCCCAGGACGGCCTGGTGTACACGCGATGCAAGCTAGGCCTGTCACTTTCCACAGATGCTACGTTCATCTCTCAACAGGGGCCCTCCCTGAGTTCTGTCTTGCTGGCTTCTTAGTCCCTAAACATCATGAAGATTTAGATGCCTCCGAGGCATGACTTTGGAGGATAAAATGACTCTCTCTTTTATTCAGACACTCTGGACACTGGACTAGTCTGCTCTGAAGGGGACCACTCCAACAAAAGGGGGACGGCAGAGACGGCAGCCAGGATGCCGTCATGAAACCTCTCCCTGAGCTGCATGCACGTTTGCAGATGACGTCAGAGGCTCCAGGACAGAAGGGCCTGTGGCTGGTCAGAGTGGAGGGAGAGCAATTCTTCAAAAGATTACGTAAGTGACAGCAGGCAGCTGCCCCAGCTCGACCGGGAACACGGAGTGCTGCTTAAATCATTCTCAGGCCGCTCTTGCTTCTATATTAGGAAAGACTCCAGTCCCAGAGTAAACTGGAGCCCGAGGGAGACTCGGTCTCACTCTCCCCCGCCCCCCCAATCATGGCTGCAGTTAACGTAGAACCTACACACTGGAGACCAGGGAGAAAGAGTCTTTCTAAGTCTGGTTCTGCACGCTTTGATCTGACTTATTTATGAGAGGCAAGCTTTGGATTCCAGTCCCTGGCAGCCAAAAGAATATCACTTCCAAATTCCAGCTCAGATCCTCCAGTCAAAACGGGGCTGGCGTGGGATCATATCCCCTCAACAAACCTGGAGAGGCACCGGCGGAGGTACCAACAGCAGGACACCACGTCTGGTGTGAATTTGTCTCAATGTGCGCAATCGAAATCAGAGGCTGGACCCCTGCTCGTGGGCTTGTAATGGGAGGAATGACAACCTGCCAACGGGGTGCAAGGGTGGCTAGCTGGGAGACCGCATGCTTGACCCTGGTCACAGAGATGCAGTGCATGCCACCCAGCACGGTGGTGCAACCTCCTCGCCGGAATGCCCCTCTCCAGATAAGCAGCAGCAAAGAATGCAGTTAAGAATCTTATCGGTTAGAATACCTGTCCCCAGGGACCCGCCTGCCAGGACGCACATTCCGGCTGCTGACACGTCTGCATGGACGCCAGCTTGGCCTCGGGGTCACACATCCTATCATTTAATCGATCTTCGCCAAACTGACACCAGACCTGGCGGTGCTTCTGTCCCTTTCCACAGGTGACCAAGCACTGGAATAAAAGCAGAGGCGGTCAGGGTCACTCCTGGTCAATGCGCTGGGTGGCTTGTGGGGACCTATCACCGAGTAGGAAGTACAGCTGGTCCTTTGCCAAAACCAGCCTCTCTCACCTGTGCGGGCTAGGGCCTGAATCCACCCAGCTTTCCTCTCTGTCCTCCCCTCTCCCTTATCTCTTTTCTCTCTCTACCTGTCTTCTCCTCCCCTCCCCCTTTCTCCTCCTCCTTTCTCTTTGTCCTCTCTCTTTCCCTCCCTCCCTTTGCATCCCTCTCTCCTCCTCCTCTCTCCTTCTTCCTCTGGGTCCTGGTCCTCTCTCTTCTCTCTTTTCTTCCCTCTCCCCGCTCCTCCCCCTTTCTCTCTCTCTCTGTCTTCTCCTCTTCCTTCTTTTCCCTCTCCTTCCCTCCCCTTCTTGCTCTCTGTCTGTTCTCCCTTCTTCCTCTCTCCCCGCACCCCCTGGGCGTCACGTGTAGACTATGTGGCTGAGAGTGACCTTGAACTTCTTCCTGCTTCAACTCTTGAGTGTTGAGTTAGGCTGGGTTGAGTGGTGCTGGGGTTGAACCCAAAGCTTTGGGCACGCTACCCAGTGCCCTTTATCCTCAGCCCTCTTCTCTTCTTTTTCTTTCCCTCCTTCTTTATATAATGCCAGCATAAGAAAACATTGGATTGCATTACAAATGTTCGTACGTAGGTATCATTGCCCTTGGCTCAGTTTTCCCTCCACTATTCTCATCCCTCCCACTATTTTTCTTTCTGTGTTCTTTCTCCTCCTCTTACTGCTCTCTGTGTTTATAGTCTCTGTACCAGTTTTAAATACACAGTGAATTCAGCAGAGCAACATGTTCTAAATGTTGAGTTGAGAAACGACAGTCACGTATTTCATAGCACAGAGGTTAAATGGGGGGAGAATTACAAGAGAGACCAACTTGAATTTTAATCCCTATATAACCAAGTCACATGGACTCTGCGTCTCAATATTTTTTGCTATTAAAATGGGTGTAGCAATTGTACTTACTACAGAGAATTGTAAAAGCTAAGTGAAGGAAAACAATATCCCAGTGTAGTGGTTAGCATGGTGTTCATTCAAAAAATGTTAAATGTATCATATTTATGCTCACTTTTAGAAAATTTGAAAAATGCATAAAAGACATTAAGATTATTCACTGCTAGAGTACTTTTTTTTTTTTTTTTAACACTTGGCTGTTTTCTTTCCAGATTTTTTTTCTCTAGGCCACTCTGAATCAAACTAAAGCTACAGTTTGATTGTCCCAGCCCCCATTCCATCAAGTATTGCTATGAAAGTTTGCCACTTAATTCTAAATGACATTTTAACTAGCATTAGCAACCTAGGTGAAGTTTAAAACCACAAACTTCCTTCTTCCCTCCTTTCTTTCCTTTTTCCCTCTCTCCTTCCCTCCCTCCTTCCCTTCCTTCTGAAATACAAACATTTAGTGTGTGCCCAGAATGAGAGCACTAGGTGTGTAGATCACTGGTCCAGGGGTCGGACCAGGTGAGGGCAGACACTCCTTTCCCACCATCCAGGGACATTCACAGTTTCTTTGCAGAATTGCTCACTGGCGAAGTGAACAGTTGAGTTGTACCACATGGCTGAGATAAGGACAGGCGTGTAGGCACACAGGCTGTGGGTCACAGCTTCTCCACACTGCTGACTTGCTAGTGAACAAGAAGGCGGTGTTTCCCACCCACCTGCACCCCGGAGGGATGTGGATGGAGTCTGCCTGTGGGCGAGGACCTCCCGGCTGTGTGAACCCTGGGCTGTGTCAACTGTGAATGTGATTACTGCAACAGGACCAAGAAAGCAGGCACTCGTGATCATCCTCCTGCTGTCCTGGGGTAAAAGCAAGCATGGCTTTGCCTGGGATTCAGAAGCAAGGGGGTGAGAAAGGCATCCATCTCGAATGTTCAGCCTGGTTCCAAAGAACCTGGATGTGTAAGTCAAGTGGGATCTCACTGGCATCTAATTTCCTTTTCCTTTTTTTAATAAACATTTTATTTTTATTTATTTATTTGAGAGAGAGAGAGAGAGAGAGAGAGAGAGAGAGAGAGAGAGAGAGTAATAGGCAGAGAGAGAGAGAAAGAGAGAATAGGCATGCCAGGAGTGAGGGTGACCTGAAGCCACAAACACCCGCCTGTCCGTCCGCTCACCTCTGACCACTCTCCTGATTTCCAGTGGGGACAAGGCAGCTCATTGCATCTCTGCATGGTGACTTTCTCCTGGTGCGCGCAGTCGCCGTCGCCGAGGACGTCATTGCGGGTGTTGACACAGATGGCCCTTCTCCTCTGACTCCCCCCGCCACAGCTTTGGGAGCACTGCAAATACAAGAAATTCAATCAGTCCTTTCACAAGGCCTGGGCTCTGCTGTTTCTGTAAACCCCTGAGAACCAAACAGCCAACCCAAACCAACTCCAGTTTTTATTTAGGGGAGATTTGTTTTCCGTGCTACCATTTATCAGGTTGATACACAAGTCAATACTATCTCATTGGCAGAGGGAAATGAAAATTGGGGTCTAGAAAGGTAATTGATTTGTTGACCACTCACATTTTTCTGTGTGTTATACCCATGTCAGACATTACAGATCAATCATGCTTTTCCCTCTCTCTCTCTTTCTTTCTTTCTTTCCTTCCTTCTTTCTTTCTTTCTTTCTTTCTTTCTTTCTTTCTTTCTTTCTTTCTTTTATTTATTTATTTATTTATTTTTTTTTCCTTCCCTTCCCTTCCCTTCCCTTCCCTTCCCTTTCCTTTCCTTTTTTTTTGGAGGTAGGGTCTTGCAGAGCTCGCCCAGGTGGGAGGGGTGGGTCAGGCATCAAACATGTTCACTTTTCCATACAGCCTAAAGGGCTTCAAAACACAATCCTGGGGCTGGAGAGATGGCTTAGTGGTTAAGGTTGTTTGCCTGCAAAGCCTAAGGACCCAGGTTCAATTCCCCAGTACCTGTGTTAAGCCAGATGCACATGGTTGCGCATGCATCTGGAGTTCATTTGCAATGGCTAGAGGCCCTGCCATGCCCATTCTCTCTCTCTCTCTCTCTCTCTCTCTCTCTTTATATCTCAAATAAATAAATATTTTTTAAAAAGAAACACAATCCTAGAAGGAACCACCATCAATCAACTCATCACACTTGGTATCCAAGAAGAGTCTGGGGTGAGGAGCGTACCTCTGTCCAGGCTGAGTAGCGCCATCCTCCCATGCTACATTCTCCAGAGCACTTCTCCTGGTTGCTTGGTTTGGGATGACTGCCACAAAAACTTTCGTCAACCCTTTCTGTCTTCCCATCCAGCCGGCTGTACTTGGCACAGTAGATGTCTAACGTGCGGTAACCCAAACCACACTGGGCACTGCATTCACTCCTGCTGGCAACGTGCCATCTACGCAGAAATTATGAGGGAACACCAACATTTCCGTTAAATATACGTGTCATATCCAACTAGCATGAAAAACAAGTTCCTTTTCTTTTCCCGATTCTAATATGATGAAGGTCAAAGCCACAGACAGTTACTAAAATCCAATTTCAAACTGACGTAGCCGCGTATTTTTCATGGCTACCAGTGTATGTGGAAGTCACAGAACCACAGCCAGAGGCTTCATCTCTGTGAAGAATCTCCCCGATACAATTTGAAATTCAAGTAGCTAAAAAGATTTAAAAAAAAAAAAAGTGGTGTGGGGGGGAGAGATTTGGCAGAGCAAGAAAAGCAATTTTATATTTAAGAAGTTCATGCAGCTCTGCACTTCATTTGACTTCTCGGAACACAGCACTGCTCTCAGAAACTCACCCTCAGAATACATCCCATCGGGGTGATCTGTGTTAGAAAGTGCTCAGTGAATAACCTGAAAATTAATTCAGCAATGAACGATGTGGAGAATTTCAACTGTGCTGCTCTGGAGAGATAGCTCAGCAGTTAAAAGTTCTTGCTTGCAAAGCCTGATGGCCAGCATTCATTTCCCAGTACCCACGCAAAGCCAGATGCACAAAGTGGTGCATGCATCTTGAAGTGGCAGGAAGCCTTGGTATGACCATTTTCTTTCTCTCTCTCTGTCTCTCTCAAATAAATAAAGATATTTAAAAAGACCATAAATTCCTTGAAGACAGTAGCCATGTTCTATGAAACTTCGTTAGGCACTTTTAAAATTTGATTTGAATCCATAGTCTTTGCCACACTTGTATCCCTAGTAGCCAACACACAGTAGGTGGTCAGTATGTGCTGATTAATTATCTGGCACTTTTAACGCACCAGGAATGTAGCCAGTCATGCTGAAATTTAAAGAAAGAAATGAAAAGTTCAGTTTAAGTTGCTTAAATAAGTGATCTTGAAATGTATGTGGAAATTTTAAAAAACCCACACATTTCAATCTTCAGTTAATTTCGGTTTCCATTGTTAATTCTCTGTTGCTCAGGAATTGGGCAGTCTGCCCTGTTTCCCATGTTCTAAGAGTTCTTCCACACACACCGGTCCAGGGAGGAGCTGGACAAGCAGAGGACGCGAGCCGACACCTCGCAGCGCAGTTCTTGGCCATACTCAGAAGTAGGTCAGAGTTGACCGTGGCCAAGTAAAATGGGCCGCCGGGCTCTTCCATTGGACTGAAATAGCACTGGGGGATTTTGTTCTACCATGTTAAATGAAGGTTTGTCAAGCAACGCTTTATCTCATCCTGTCACACCGTGCACTTGGGGCAAACACTCACTTCCTGCCGGAAGTGAGGCAAAAATGTGGGTCAATTCAATGAGGCATCTGGAACGCTCATCCGCCCTTTGATTTCTGGCTACCTTCTCCTGGGCTTCATCACCGTTTCCCCGTGGAAAGGTTATGTTCCATCTGGGAGAAGGGAAGCAGGCATCCTGCCCCCTGCAAGAAAACATGTAGGTAGCCCAGCCTGCCGAAGTCATTTCCCTGAGAGTCACAAACCCCCCAGGGTCTGAAGGGTCTCTGGGAAGGTCATGGTGTTGCCTTAGAAGAAAATCTCCTCGCATGTTATCACGTGTTTTAGATTCTCCTTCTGGACAGTGGTCGCATGGGAAGTCAAATAAAAGTGTATTTAATGACTATATTCCAGAAAAGCATATTCCGGTCAGGCGTGGTGGAACACGCCTATAATCTCAGCAGGAAGACTGGGAGTTTAAGGCCAGCCTTGGCTACATAGAGAGACCCTGCCTCAAAACAAAACAAACAAACAAACAAACAAACAAACAAACAAACAAACAAACAAAACCAAGGACTAGGAATGTAGCTTGCCCAGCATGCAAAAAGTCTTGAGCTTCTGGCCACAACACTGGGGGCGGGGTGGGGAAGCATACCCCAATGTGCTAATACATGGAAATTGTCTATGTAGGAGTTTGTTGAATACATTTTGATAATGACTAAATTAAACAGGTTTATATAATGTCTGTCTTTTTTAGGACCTTTAAAAGGTTAATCAGTGGGTGATGGCTAATTATTGACGTCAACAAGTCAGCACAGGAATCAAGTAAGAGAAACAGCTCTCGCGTGGATCTGAGAGAATTATCGGAGGAAGACTTTGCCCCAGAATGTTCAGCTCTTCCAGAGGCAACCTATATAATGCATGTATATATATATATATATAATTAAGTGTTATAATGTCTACTCACGCTACCTGCCTGTCTCTCTAGTGATCAGCATTGCTCATTTACAAAAGGAGAAAGCTATTTGGATGGGGCTTCTCAGACACCCGGGGTTGATCAAGGGTGTCTCACAGAGCTAGTTACTCACAACAAGCTTTGGGGGAAGCTACTTTGGAGTCTGGCCATTTGTAATGATCCTCTTTCAGTCTCTTGGTTTTGCACACGGCTACTGGGCTAGGATAAGTATACATCATGATTATACTGCCTGTCCAGCTGACAGAAAGGACAGCGCGTCTTCTTTAGGCTCGATTTGTGTCCGTGTTTTAATGGATAGGCTTATTTCTCTGATAATCACTAAAAGCTGGCAAAAGATGGATGAATTTGAGTACTGACCAAAAGCCACAATTTTCTACTGACTTGTGGCATGAACATACACTTATCTAGTTATGAGGTCTTACAAGCTAATCCTAAACTTCTCTCTCTCTTTTTTAAATCTATTTGCTTTTTAATGCCTGCCCACAATAGTCTGTCACTTCTATCAAAAGACATGTCTACAAGGCCCTTCACCTGCTTGTCTCTAGTTATAGCAGTGGTGCAACTCTCATCAAAGCCCAAGCCCCTGGCTGTTGTCCTTACTGGGTCTCAACAGGGTTTAAAAGAAGATGTTAAATGCTTTAAAAAGTTGAGTTCAGATGGGAATTTGAGAACAGCACATTGACTGCACAAAGTGAAAAGACAGGTCCTGACTTTACCTGGGTATTGTAAAATGAATGTTAACAACAATCTGGGTGTGAGTTAGTCAGCAAATGTTGGGTGGGAATGGCAGCTCTCACCCTCATCCTCGTGAGTGGAGAGGGCCGCTGTGACTCACTCACCTCACACGTGACACTGGGTAGGGGAAAGGACTGCTACATAGGATCATTTGGGAGGGTCATTAGGTGGAACGAGGTATGTGCAGCATTTAACGCCTATGAAAGATACTCAAGATAATTAGATATTAATATCCATTCATTCATTTCTCCCTTTTTTGCAATGCTGAGGGTTGAACCTAGGTCCTTACCCATGCTGCTTCCCCAGCTGCTGACGTTCTGAGACAAAGACTCATTCTATAACCCAGGCTGGCCTCCATCTCTCAATCCTCCTGCCTCCACTTTCCTACTGCTGGAATCATAGGTATGTGTCACTGTACCCAGCTACACCAACAGACAGGGAAGACTCCCGTGCAATCCACACAGCGAATGGAGCCCTTGCACCTCACTAACTTGGTAGGACTTGTGTGAACACTGTGTCTCATGGCTTTGAAAGCAGGAGAAACTTGGGGTGAGCAGCTAATCTAGCCCCAACATGTACCCTGCATGTGGCTCACATGGCAAGGGGTTCAGAGAGAAAAATACTGGTTTCTTGAAGTAACATCTCAAACAGTATCCCCACTCTGAAATAAATAAACAAACAAATGAGTGAGTAAATAAATAAATATTTCTGAAAGGACAGAGTAAGAAGCGGGGTGATATGTTTGATTTACTACAAATCATCCAATTAATATGGAGATTCAATTTTGTCATTTATTTGCATGTGTATGTACATGTAAGGATCTGCTGTAAATCCACTCCAGGCACATGCACCACTCCTCTTCTACAATTATGTGGGTGCTAATGAATGGAACCCAAGTGAGCAGGTTTTGCAAGCAAAGGCTTTAACCACTGACCCATCTTCCTAGCCCCAATATGCAGATATGAATGGTAAAATAGATAGCTGTTAAAAATAGTTCTCAGCTTAGTAAGACCCTATCTCAAAATAACATGTGGAAATACCATTATTATTAAAATAATAATAATGGTAGTATATACCTTTAATAATAGTTCTCAGCTGAGTAAGACCCCATCTTAAAATAACATGTGGAAAGAAGGCTTGGGAAAACTCAATGAAAAACCCTTGCCTAGTACGCAGGAATCCCCATGTTCAACCTATGACACAAACAAAAACAATACCCACCCCAATCATCAAACTAATAAAACCCAGTTCCCATATCTATGGCTGGGCATGGTGATGCACACCTTTAATCCCAGCACTCAGGAGGCAGAGGTAAGAGGACTGCTGTGAGTTCAAGGCCAGCCTAGGACTACAGAGGGAGTTCTAGGTCAGCCTAGGCTAGAATGAGACCTTACCTTGAAAAACCAAAATAAATAAATTTATTAATTTATTTAAAAAAAGAAATCTTTCTCTGATCATGATTTCTTGCACAATGGTAGAAGATACAGTGAAAACTGTATATACGGTGTCTCTGAAAATGCAATCTTCCTCAGGTTTTTAAGGCTGTATCTCAAGGAAGCTGTCCATGAGTTCTGTCATCATCCAGATTAATCCAGTTTAATAGTCACTTTTATACTTTTTTTTTCCTGAAAGGACCTGTAATTCTGACTTAACTAATTAAACTCAGCCGACTGAAGCAAACAGACTTAGAAGACATGATCGGCAATGAGAACACTGTCCCATGGTTATGCAAAAGTCTACCTTCTGATGTCTTGTTTGACAGTGACTTTTGCTCATGCTTTCTGGAAGCCAATGAGCAAGCAGGTCAGTGACAAGAGGATACAAAGTGTGGTAAGGTGGAGTGGTCCTGGCTTTGAAGTCAGAACCTCACTCAGGTCAGGACTTGTACAGGTATGGCTCACATGTCACCACTGCCCCCCTGACTCCCATGGCAGCCGTTACTACTTGATCCCAGCTCTCTTCTCTCAGAGCCTCACGAGGGCCTTACAATCTGTACTTCGGCACTTCAACTCACCAATGATGCTTGAAAGGACCCGCAATAGTGACGTCGACCCTTGCAAAGGCATTTGTGTTCACTCTGCTACTCAGAAACGCAAAGACCTCATCACATTCCATACCCTCACTCTCTGCTGATAATCTCCTCTCCAAAGGAAAGACACCAGCCATCTCTCGGACGTGCCCTGACCTGGCATGTGGATTACACAATGCGACCCTCCAGCTACTGAATGAGTATGACACAGTCAACCTTGCAGGCAAACGAGAAAGCTTTAGGGTGTTCCACTTGCTCAGTATCTCCTACCTCGGATGTCAGACCTTCCTTAGATACAGAATTGTGTGAATACCTAGACAATCACATATGGATTTTCTCCTTGTTCCTTCTGTGCCTCTATTTGACTTTCATGTGCCCAAGAATTCGTCTACTGGGTAGTGTGTACTCTAGGTAGATAAAGAACATCATGGTTTTTTTTGCATGTGTATATGGTGTGCATACATGTGTGTATGCATGTTCATATGTGTGGGTGTGGGTGTGTCCGTGTGCATGTGGAAGCCAGAAGCTGACTTAAGGTGACCACCATCACTTCTCTACTTTCTTTTGTAAGACAAAAATCTCTCGCTGAACTAAGAACTCCCCAATTCTGTTAGCTAAGCTAGCCGGCAAGTTTCGGGAACTTCTTGTTTCCTCCTCCCCAGTGCTGGTGGTTATAAATGCCCGCTACCATACCCACACTTGCACGTGAGTGCTATGGGTACAGACTCAAGTCCTCATGCTTGAACTTGCCAGCAAGTGCTTTACCCCCTGAGCCATCTCCCCAGCCCTCACCATGGGTATTTGTGCATGAGGTAGGTCTCTACCTGTCCAGTGAGCTATGAGGATCCAACGAGAATATTTTCTGACACGTGCCATACTCTGTTAACTATGGTTAATTATTAGGAGATCAAGATATCCAGAGACATATATCTGAAAGTTCTAGAAGGGTGGCTGAATAGCGTGTGTGAGGGAAACCCAGAAAGAAAGGGTTACTAACCTCCCCATCCCCCACACAAGCCCACTTGGCTGAGAAGTAAAGACTGGGAGGACAAAAGGGGCCCACCTCAGGTCACAGTCTGTGCCGCAGGGTTCGGTGATGGGTCCTGGCTGGGGCAGGCCCTCACATCTTTGATCAGAGACTGGAAGCTGGTCAGATTCCCTGGTGCAAACAGGTTTTCGTCTCCGCTCCCCTGAGCAGAGAGGGAGAAAAAAAAAGAAAGAAAGAAAGAAACAATTACCCAGAGGAAATAACCTATAATATAAATTACTGAGACCAAAGACTTGCCAACATTTTCTGTAAAAGGCTAGACAGTATGCATTCTCAGTTCTGTTGGCCATATGATCTCTGTCACACATCAAAATATTACAGGGCAAGAGCAGCTGCTCATAGGCAGTAAATGGACAAAGTGGGGTGTTTGCAGTCTAATAAAAGGGAGGGGTGGGCTAGATTTGGCCCTGTGGCTGTAACTTGCCTACCCTAATTTTTTAAAAAAATATTTAAATTTATTAATTTGCAAGCAGAGAGAAAGAGAGAGAGTGAGGAAGAAAGAGAGAGAGAGAAAGAGAGAGAAAGAGAGAGAGAGAATGAATGAGCACACCAGAACCTCCAGCCACTGCAAACAAATTCCAGATGCATGGGCCACTTTGTGCATCTGGCTTTATGTGGGTACTGGGGAACTGAACTTGGGTCATTAGGCTCTGCAGACAAGAGTCTTAAGTGCTTAGTCACCTCTCCAGCCCCATTGCCTATCCTAATTTAATAAAACAAATGATGTTATATCTACTGAAGCCATGTCTCTGGAAAACTGAAGTGGCAGAGTCAATTTTGCTCTGCACGTGCGAACTAACCTGTTAAGATGAGGAAACCCAAGGTGACTGGGATTCCTTACAAAGCAACATGTCAGCCCCAAGTGACCAGAAAGCCCCAGATACTAGAAACGAAAAGATGCCTATAAGCAGAAGTAGAATGGCTTGCAGATGCATGCATGTTACTATCTTTAAAAAATAAATGAGGAAAGTGCAGAGTCTTTAGGGTATATGCCCAATAGCTCTTTTATAAGTGGCAGAGAAAACTGGGGAGAATGACAAGAAGAGAAAGCTGAGTTCTTAGCACTGGAAGAGTCATTTCTGTCACATCTGCCAGGGCCCAGGCAACATGACAGAGGAAGTGGAAGATTCACCATAAGCACTGCTCTCACTGCTAGCCTGACAACCTCCTTCAGGGACATGGCGGTAGACATGAAGGAGAATCAAAACTCATCACAGCAGACAATCAGAGGCTGCTGAGAGCTCAGCACTAAAGGAGACGTATAATATCCCCTCCAAGGCTCAGGAAACATTGTGGAAGAGGGAGCAGAAAGCATGTAAGAGCCATAGGATGGGAAGGTGTGCTGTGAGGCACTGCACTCCTGTCATGAAACACCTGGTGTATTTATGACCCCACAGTGGTTACCGACGCCCCCCACAAGTCCTGTGCTGTTCTGAGCCCCTCAACATTGTGACATGGAGGACAAAAGAAATGAGACAACAAAATAAAGGAAGGACTACCTTTCAAGAGGAATGGGGGTAGGGGAGAGGAGACAAAAGAAGATAACATGATAAGAACTTGGCCAAATTAATTACACTATGTTCATATATTAAAAGATCCCAATAAAAATTAAAATACAATAAGTAAGCAAGTTAAAATATATTTAAGCACTGGGCATGGTGGAACATGCCTTTAATCCCAGCACTTGGGAAGTAGAGGTAGGAGGATCGCTATGAGTTTGAGGCCACCCTGAGACCACACAGTGAACTTCAGGTTAGCCTGGGCTAGAGCAAGACATTAACTCTAAAAACCAAATATATATATATATATATATATATATATATATATATATATATATATATATAGAGAGAGAGAGAGAGAGAGAGAGAGAGAGAGAGAGAGAGAGAAATATATATCACACATATCCATATGTTTAACCACTCCACAGTGAAACACTGAGTGATACCTTGGCAGGGTCTGCTGCATGCTTGCCACGGCCCATGACTGTTCCAGTAAAAGTGCTGGGGCTTGTCCTCTATGGGAATATTGAATGAGTAGCGTACATCCGGGTTGTATAGCTTTCCCACTGACAGCACCTGCAGTGTGTGGACAGAATGGAGAGGACAGTGCAGGCTGAGATCCCCCGACCCCGAGGGAGGGAACAAAATTCACTGGGCGCGTGGTGCCCTTTTTACCTGGAGCAAGAGCTCCTCCTCGATGCGGTCCGTGGAGTTCACTCTTTCCACCACGTTGTCGGACCCACTGTATTCAATCACAGCGTTCCCCACGCGGATTTCCCTTTTGGACATTGAGACAACAAAGTCTCCATTTAGCAAGAATTCACCTCTACTGTTTGATAAAGCTGTAGATGAGAAAAGAGAATTCGCTGACCTGCTGTCAATGACCAGCTGAATCAAAGAGGAAGGCATGTTTTGAAAAGGTAAGGGGGGGACAAAATATTGGGGGATTCTAAGCCAGACTGGCATGATTTCATAGTCATGAATGCCCAGGTTAGTGGTGTCACTTGAGCATGGCACTACTTACCCTCTTTGTCTCCATTTATTTATTTCTAAAATGTTAATTTAAAAAGACCTACTTGTATGATACCTGTATAAACTAAAAAAAAAAATATATATATATATAATACAGGGAACCCAATTAGCATAGGGTTTCTTATATAATAGTTTCAGTTACTAAATTATAAATGGAGGCAAAAGTATTATGATATGACATGTTTTATGACTACTGAGCCCTCCTATGTTGTTCTCCATGTTGAATTCTGAAAATTGGCAGCCACCTTTCCAATGAAGCCCACAGAAGCTGGCAGCAATCATGCCCCTCTCTCTAGAGTCCCTCTGGAAGCTGCTCCCATGGTACCCAGGTCTGACAGAAACCACTAGAATACTGAGGAAATAAAGAAGATGATTTCCAAGGCCAGATTAAAGGCATTGTGTTCCACCTTGCAAATCCTTGAGGGGCCAAGGGAGAGGCCAGTTGCTAGGCTGCAAGGACATCCCCTGGAGGGAAACATCAATGACAAGGAGAAATGGGGTCCTCTGTCAGTAGGCTCTGAGAGAAGCATATGGCGGGAGACCCTCCCACTCCAGCTGGGCCTTTTGATGACACCTCCATCTTAACTTCCTTCCCTTCTCCAACCTCATGACAGACCTCAAGCCAGAAATACCCAGCCAACTCCACTGCTACCCCACTAGACACAAGAAACAGAGACGGAATGTACCGGATGCTCTAAGACATGTCTTGAGAGACTCTGTTACATAGTCCAAGCTTCACACATCTACCTAGACCGCTTCTTAGAAAACGGCAAATGCTGTCCAAACGTCTCCACTGTCCGACCTTAGTTTTTCTCTGTGATGTCTTAGGTATAAAGAAGAACATGAGCTTCGTGAGGGCAAAGACGGTGGTTTACCCACTACGCCGCTCCAGTTTTATGTTCATTTTTTATTTATTTGCAAGGAGAGAGAGGAAAGGAAGAGAGAAAAGAGATAATAGTAACTATGTAAAATGGCAGTTACGTCAATTAACCTGGTTTAGGGGAGTACTTTACAATGCATGTCAAAACATCAATTTATATTTCTTAAATACATATGATTTTATTTGTTAAATATCCCTCAATAGGGTTGGAGAGATGGCTTAGCGGTTAAGCACTTGTCTGTGAAGCCTAAGGACCCAGGTTCAGCTCCCCAATACCCATGTAAGCCAGATGCACAGGGTCATGCATGCATCAGGAGTTCATTTGCAGTGGTTAGAGGCCCTGGTGTGTCTTCTCTCTCTCTCTTCCTCTCTCTTTTTACTCCCTCTCAAATATAAATAAATAAATAATTTTTTTAAATATCCCTCAATAAATCTAAAAAGCAAAAACAAAAATTTAACTAGGAGCGGGGCTGGAGGGATGCCTTAGCGGTTAAGGTGTTTGCCTGTGAAGCCAAAGGATCCCGGTTTGATTCTCCAGGACCCACGTAAGCCAGATGCCCAAGGGGCACATGCATCTGAAGTTCGTTTGCAGTGGCTAGAGGCCCTGGCATGCCCATTCTCTCTGTCTGTCTCTCTTCTATCTCTCTCTCTCTCTCTCTGTTTGCAAATAAATAAATAAATAAATAAATAAATAAATAAATAAAATTAACTAGGAGGATGAGACAACTCCTTCCTGAGAAAGGACTCATGAAACGGGCCCTTCTAGGAAAGTTAAGAGAGGCCCAGAAAAAAGCTTGTTTGCTTTTGTGAGACAGAGCCTTTCCACTGAGTCCTGGTTAGCTTGGAACTCACTATGTCCTGAACTTGTGATAGTCCTGCCACTGCCTCACAGGTGTTGGGATTAAAGATGTGAGCCACCATGGCTGGTGTCCTGGAACTGATTTTGCTAAAATAACTGCCTTTCAGATTTTAGAGTTAAATCTGAGCATTAAGTGAAGAATATACTATTTTGCTATCATATGATTTGACTGGGCAACATATGCAAAAATATCTATGAAAAACTTTGTTTTCCATTCTGGAACCTTCTCTCATAAACAAAATTAAAACCTAATTTGGTTGGATACAAAACATTTTCATATTTTAGGTTAATTTTTCAAGCAAAAAATTCTAGTGATACCTTTTCCTTCTAAGACTTTTTACCAAATTTTGGTTTTATTTTACATGAGTCAGAATTTGGTATTTGGGTGTCATTCCTGTACAGCCAAGCACTTTTGTGCTCTCCACCATGGCAAACTGTAATGCCTGTATACACAGTGCCTCCTTATCACACCTCGGTGAGGCTGGTCTGTTATATACGCTGAACTCAGAAACAAGAAAAACATGACTTACAAATTACTAAATTAATCTCTCAAGGCCAGGTGGCTTCTAATCATGCCAACCTAGCTTCAGAGCTCACTAAGCACTGAAATTTTCCAAGAAGATAGTCAGCAAACGTCTGTCACGTGAGCAAAGTAATCCATGCATTTTCTTCTGTTCATAAATAGAAACAAAATATGCTTGGATTTGGTACCTTTAACAATTTAGTTTGCTGTGCTAAGCTGCACGAAAAAAAAAAAATTCAAAATTCACCTTTGGAGTTGGGAGATGGCTCAGTAAGCTCCAAGTTCACCGAGAGAGCCTGTTTCCATAAAATAAGGTGGAGCTGCAGAGATGGCTCAACAGTTAAAGGCACTTGCTGGCAAAACCGGAAGAACTGGGGTTTGATTTCCCAGTATCCACGTACAACTAGATGCACAAAGTGGCACATGCATCTGGAGTTCATTTGCAGTGGCAAGAGGTCCCAGCAAGTCCATACTCACTCCCTCTCTCTCTCTCTCTCTCTCGCTCTCAAATAAATAAACAAACAAATCAAAATATAAGGTGAAGCCTGGCCCGATGCGGCCCATCTTTAATCCCAGCACTTGGGAGACTGAGGTAGGAGGATGGCCGTGAGTTGGAGGCCAGCCTGGGCTATGACAGGGAGCGCTAGGTCACTCGGGGCTTTCACCAACAGTAAGAAAAAGGTGGAGAGTGATTGAGGAAGACACCTGACATCAGTACCTGTCGTCTACCCACACGTGTGTGCTCATGCATATCTGAACCCCCCACACCCATACACACGCAAGCATGTCTTTTTAAACCCAATGCTGCCTTTAGTGGGCGTACGAAGAACCAAATTAAGAGGCTGGAGAGATGGCTCAGTGGTTAAGGTGTTTGCCTGTGAAGCCTAAGGATCCAGGTTCGATTCTCCAGGTCCCACATAAGCCAGATGCACATGGTGGCTCATGCATCTGGAGTTCATTTACAGTGGCTAGAGGCCCTGGTGCACCCATTCTCATTCTCTCTCTCCCCCTCTTTCTGTCTCTAATAAATAAATCAATAAAATAAAAGATTTTTAAAAACGAATGCTATTAGAATGAGTGATTGGAGCTGACATTCGTGACAAAGCAAATAAAGTGCTTCCTCCCAGATGCCTGTATCCTAGTGTAAACCTCAGGCAACCCTGTCTTGCCTGCAGTTCTTGCAATGGGACACCGGGCAGCCATGCGCGATGCAGGCCTTTCCCTGGGTCACTGACTAGGAACAAGGTGGTTTCCGGGGTCCCTCGGGCCTCCTGAGGCCATCCGCTAAGGCGGGTCACTTACGTGGCGACAGCGTGATGTGCTGTCAACAAAATCACCCAACCCAAGTTAAGACGCATGCTTCACTAAAAAGAGGGGAAGCGAAATGTCACATGTCAGCTCTAAATTAAGCAGTAATCTGGCTTTGTTCACAAAGAGCGATGGTCCCTTCTGGGTTAATTCCAGGGGTCTTTTCCCATGACTTCAGGCTTCCTCTCGGGCTTCTGCTGACTTGGGGGCATTTCACCCTTCACTGAATGTCCTTTATCCCTGTCCGTGGTGAGAACACGATGAGACAGGGGCTCCAGTGACAGAAGACCCTTCTTACGGATTTGCGCGGGTAGGAGGTTGGCCCCATGTCCATAAAGTCATCAACAAGAGAAAATGCTGGTTTATATTTTTTTTCCTCATACAGAATCAATTTCTGAATTCCCATCACCACAATTAATCAAGGGCTAAGGATCTTAGAGATAAGTAAGTTTCATAGAAATGGCTACATGTTGTTGTTTTTTTTTTTCCTAAAGAGATAGGAACATGGTGGCTGGAGTACACAACCTGGCTTTACCCCAACAAGAAGGAGGGATCTTCAGGAAAGGGCGACCTTTGACAGGCAGACTTTCTGCTTCGGTACCTTGTGAAACAAATAGCTTCCTGAAACCTCGAGTCTCCGGCCTGACCTCGAGCTAATGCGATTAGGGGAGCTAATTTCCTGGTTGCTTTCCCTCCCATCGCACCCATCAGAATGGGGTTGCCCTCTCACCTGGAAACCATTCCCTTAGCAAAACCCACAGGAAGAGCGGGGCTCCACTGACCTTTACACAGCCATTGGGGATAAGGATGAAGGTTGCTTAGCAACACAGCAGCAGAGGCTGGACTCAGCCAAACTCAGCATGGGCTGTAAAGTCTCCCGAGGGCTCTGCTAAGGGGCTTCAAGCCAAGAATAAACATTCACACACCAGACTGGATGCCATCGAATCCTTCCCAACCTCTTAAAGAGCCACCGCGAGGTTCAAAGGCTCTGCCGCCTCAGCTTTCACACTCAATGGACTGTGACTTGTGATCAACGTGGGCACACTTTCCATTTGCTTTCAGAGAGACTTGCTTGGGCCAACAGGTGACCGTCCCAAAGTATCCCAAAAGGAGAGTCATGGTAGCCCAGACTGTCAATCCCTGTGACACACAGTCTCTGATTTTGTTGTCCTTCTTTAAGGGAAGATGACAAAATGTACAAGGAAAACCCAAAGATAGATTATCAGGAGACCCTGTCTGAATTCAGATAACTGACATGCACTGATTAAGTTGAAGGGAACTGAAACCACACAGATGTCATTTTCCCCTAGGAAAATAAAAAAGAAACCTCCTGGTGACTTTTTTTTTTTTTGAAGCAGAAGAAAGGAAAACCCAAATGTGGCTTTCAGGTCTCAGGATATCATTTACAAAAGCTGCTTCATGACGCTTAACTTAATTATTAAGTGCTGTTACATGCTGAAATTTATAACCAAGAATATACATAAAAATGTCTGATCTATTTGGACCAGTGGCACAATAAGATTCTCAAAAAAAATTTTGAAGGTGTGTCTCAGAACCTTAACTGTGTTATTTTCATGTGTGTGTGTGTTTAGGGATTGAGCCTGGGACCCTGTGAATGGTAAACACATGCATTGTCAATGAGCAATAGTGTCAGCCCTGCTAACTTTCTCAGAAAGCTGCCATTCAGCCTGATAGTTGGGGATGTTCAAAAGCATGAGGAGCTGAGTTTGATTCCTCAAGTGCTGGGATTACAGGCCTGGGCCATCACGCTGTGTCACGTGGCACTGAGGATTGACCCCAGAGCTTCACGCAAACTCGGCAAACACTCCATCAACTGAGCTGCATCTCCAGCCCCATCCTTCTTTTCCTTTCACACACCATGTTCAATCCATCAACAAACCATGAGTGACCACAGTTCAAAAGATACCCACAAGGTGACCACATGCAATCACTCCACACCCCCCCTTGAGGCCAAGCTATTCGCAGTTCTCTTTCCAGCAGGCCCCTCCTTGGATTTTTTTTTTTTTTATTTTTCAGTTTTCAGTTTCAATCACGGTCCATCTGTCTGAGCCTCCCCTAGTGCTGGGCTAACAGACATGTGCCACTGTGCAAGGATTCTCTTGGATCCTTGAAATAATTTCCTAACCCATGTCACACATCCATGCTCAACCTAACAGCAATCAGGTTTTTTTTTTTTTTTTTTTTTTTTTTTTTTGAGTTAGGATCTTGCTCTATCCCAGGCTGACCTAGAATTCACCATGTAGTCTCAGGCTGGCCTCAAACTCACAGTAACCTCCTACCTCTGCCTCCCGAGTGCTGGGCTTAAAGGCGTGTGCCACCATGCCCACCAGAGAGCTCTTTTGAAAACACAAATACGATTATATCACATCCTACCTGGGCTTATCACCACAGTAGCTCCCTGTGTCTCTCTGAGTTCATGTCCAAATCCTACAAAGCTTACATGGTCCTATATGATGTGTTCTGGCTTAACCCCAGCTAGGACTCTCTTCCATAAGCACCCAGAAATAAATCCAACTCCAAATGCCCTGCCAAGACGATTCCTTCCATCTGGAACCATCTTCCTTAAGATATCCCACTGTTTACATGACAATATTTCAACCCACTGTCCCCAAGTCGTTCTTTTAAAAAGCATTTTATTTATTTATTCATTTGCAAGCAGAAATAGAGAAAAGAGAGACAGACAGCATGGGCGCGCCAGGGCCTCCAGCCACTACAAATGAACTCCAGCGGCGTGTGCCACTCTGTGCGTATGGCTTTACATGGGTAGTGGGGAACTGAACCCAAGTTATTAGGTTTTGCTGGCAAGCGCCTTAACCGCTGAGCCATCTCTCCAGCCCCCCCCATTTTATTCTTGAATCTCCATTTTCCTTCTACTGTTTTCATTTCTAACACCACTTACCACCTTCTAACAGTACAGAGTTTGTTTATTGTGTTATCACTTCATTGTCTTTTTCATCCCATGGACTGAAAGGGACCTAAGAACACAGGGACTTTCCAGAAAAAGGTTTGGTCTATTTTATTGATTGTGCTAAAACTAATGCTGGTGCATATTAAGTGGGTGAATTCAGGGAGGAATGGTGATACCCAACAGAAAATACTGTGAGTCATGGATAAGTAAGCATGATTAGCATGCTCGGGTGAAAGGTCATTGTCCATGAATGAATGAGTGTCATGAAGACATTTCCACATGCAGATGGAGGTTAGAATTTGACTCAACAAATGCTCATTAACTGGCCCAGCACGTCCAAATGCTTGGATTAAGCCGCCATAGGCGATATTCAGATGGATAAATAGAGTTCCTGCCTGGACATTATAACAGGGAAAGTGCATTAATTTCGTTAAAAAAAAAATGACTGCTCAGCAAGACAATCCTGATTTCTTCTAGATCCAAGCACAAACCCAGCCAGACTTTGTGGCTTGGTTGTACAGAGTGACCAATTCAAACTTTTTAGTCATCCCACAGTTCCCCCGGACCCCCTTTTACAAAGAAGTTGGGCACACTTCATGATCACTTAATGCAACTTAAAAAATAATAATAAATTCAAGTTGATTTGGGCAGTTTAAACCACTAAAAGCCAACATAGTTTTGTATGTGTTGTGACTTAAATACAAGAAATAGATATGAATCCTTATGTAGTTAACTATAAAGAATAGAAATGAATATAAGGAATAGATATGAATTAATTCAGGGAAGTTGAAGAGTCTGTAAAAGGAACAAAAGAGACCATTTTCATAATAACCTCAGGAAAATAATGCTGATGCATAGCAGGCATAATGAAGTATTGAACAATCCCACCAGGGGTCTGCTTCTGCTTAGAGCTGATAACATAAGAGTTAAGTAATACCTCCAATAATACATTTGCCAGTCAGTCACCCACGAGGCAGAATTTCTGAAAGACTCACTGAGTATCATGATTTTATGGTAAGCTTCAAGAGTGAGTACTTTCAACATTGGGCTGGCTCCTTTTTTCATTTGTAAGAGCCACAGAAAATCCTTGGATATTGAATTATGCAACCACATAACCCTTCAATCAATTTTCCAAGGGTATATGCAGTAGCGCAGAATAAGAAGATAGTGAATTTCAAGATCTTTTGTGACAGAAGGTTGCTGCATGCGACAGGGGAAGGGGAATAATAAGTGCAAGTTGTTTCAGAAAGAAACCAGAACTCCTGCGGGTGGCAGGGGACCTGGCTCTCACCTAGGTAGTTGTCATCCTCGGATTTCCCTGAGTAGCTATGCTGCCGTACATCGATACTGGTAGCACCAGCTGGAATTCGGATTACAGTGTTGTAACCTGCAAAGAATTTAGCAGGAAGTCAGTACCCCACTGTGTGGCTCACACGCTCTAAGAACAGAATTCCCACTAGCAGATGTTTCATCTAGGTTGTCAACTTGATGGGCTCTTGAGGACACGTCTGTGAGGGAGTTTCTAGAGGAAGTTCATTGAAGTGGGCAGACCTACCCTGGCTCTGGTGGGCATCATCCCATGGGCCGGGGTGTCAGACTGAACATAAAGCATAAAGCTTGCTGAACCTCAGCATCCATCACTCAGCCCCTGATGGTGCAGTGTGACCAGCTGAGTCACGCTCCTGCCCCCATGTCCTCCCCACCAGGGTAGACTGTAATTTCAAGCTATGAGCCCAAATAAACCCTACTGAAGTAGCTTCTATGAGGCATGTTGTTGCCGCAATGAGCAATGTAAATAATATACTGTCTCACAGCCGGAGGGGTAATACACCGCAACAAAACTTATTTCACGCTTGGCGTTAATACTTTTATGTATTACATGCAGTTAACAATGTTGAAAACGTTTCCTTCCCCTGGCTCTTGGGAGCAGATACTTACCATAATGAACTGTGTTAAATGTTCCTGCCACTGTTTTGCATGAAGAATTATCACCACCACAAACCCCACATTTATCTCTCCGGGCTTTGGAGTTTAAAATGTGATCGCATCCAGCTTGCTTTTAAAAGGAAAACATTTAAAATCAATGGTAAGTATTAAAGAGATAATAAAATGGCAACATAATGTGTGTCTTTCATGGATGTGCATCCAAAAAGGACAGGAAAGTGATGTCCCTTAAGACTTGCAAGGTTGAGAACTTTTGCTCTCTAAAATTTGGTCCTCAACTCTGTAGTCACGTAGCTTCATAGATGCTGTGAGGGGTGGAAAGTGTCTGAGCCCACCAATCATGGCTGAATCAGAGTTGGAAGTTTTAAAAGTCTGAAATGCAGTGGTCTACAAATGAGCAGAATAAATGAGAAAAACTGTTCAGGAATGGAAAGAAAATAAAAGTTGAGGCCTGTAGCCCAGGAGGGAGCTTGAGCACATCTTAGAGGAAGACAAGCTGTTTCCCTCCAGGCTCCTGCAGCCACTTAACAACCAAAGCCCAGTGCTGACATTTTCCAGACTTTCAGGAGAGGCTGGGAAATTCGATTGGATGTGAGATCACCAGTGTTTAGATATTGGCTCTGAGCGCATTAAGGGTGCTTGGCTCTGCGACTTCCTGACCTATCGAGATAAAGAGGCAGAGGCCGTGAGTTCTAAGCAGATCGGTGGTAATCCCAAAACGTCAGCAGAAGAGAGCCCAGGGTCTTCGTCTCCATCTCTGTGCACACTCCTCTTTGAGGGGAAACTCAGTAGGCTGAGATGGAGAGGAATGGCGCGGGAATTCTCAGGCAGGTGCACTCTGGGAGGTAAGCCAGCATTGTTTGGGCTTTTTCAATGAAATTCGATTAACCAGAAACTCCAGTTGGCCTTTGGGCCACATGTAATGAGCTCATCGATCAGACCAGAGCCTGGCTGAGTCGGCAGTGATGCATGACCCCTGAAAACAGTACGAAGCCCTGGGGAGATCGTTCTCCTGATGTGTGGCTCTCTGCTGGGAATGCCTCAGTTTACCTTCCAGGAATAAAGCGTGAGCACATCTTGGGATGAAGCAACTGTGGTTAAAAGAGACAAGGGACTGGAGGTATGGCTGTGGTTAAAGGTGCTTGCCTGCAAAGCCTGATGGCCAATGTTAGATTCCCCAGGACCCATGTAAAGCCAGATACACAAAGTGGCCCATGCATCTGGAGTTCGTTTGCAGTGGTAGGAGGCCCTGGTGTGTCCATACTATATCTTTCTCTCCTCCTCTGTCTCTTAAATGAATAAATATTTTAAAAAATCATAGAGATGTCTGAATGAGGCTAGTCTTCTCCTTTACATCTTTCTCAAATATAGCTATTCAACCTAAAAATCGAAGATTCATTTGGGTTTAATCTTAAGTGTTCAAATGACAATAAAAGAATATGTGTGTCAAGTAGTATAATTACTATTCAAGGGGATGTTTTGTATTGGTCCCCACAGAAATTAAACTTGTCAAGAAAAACCTAGGGCAATATTGTCAAACATTGTTAAGAGCAGGTATTGGAAAGAAGGGCGTAGATGCTAATGTTGGTCCAGGAATCACACTTTAAGGAAACTTCCTCAGAGCCAGTGTGCACAGTGACATACCCGTCATCTTATTAAAGAAGCCAGCCTTTAATCCCAGGGAGGCAGAGGTAGAAGGATCTCTGTGAGTTCAAAGCCAGCCTGAGACTACATAGTGAATTCCAGGTCAGCCTGGACTAGAGTGAGACCCTACATCAAAATAAATAAACAAACAAACAACAACAACGAAAAGCCACAAACCTCAGCTTGCCAGTGTGACAGCTCTGCAAAGGACATGCCACCCAGGACTTACCCGGCAAAGGCCTTGGACACAGATGTCATTTGTGTCCTGGCCACAAGGAGTTCCGTCAATCACTCTGTCCCGCAGCTGGTAGTAGGCCGTGTTCCCTGCCACTCTGCAGAACAGCTTACACCGATCCTTCATCAAAACTAGACAGGAGAGTCATGACAGGAAGTGAGTCCCATGCCTGGACCTACCGCCAGCCTTCCAGCCACAGGCTCCTGCCCCATGCACTTACTTCCGCTGTACTTTGGGACCCAGCGCACAGTGGGCAGTAAACCGTTGATGTTAAAATGCTTGCCATCAAAGCTGGCACACTGCTCTTCCCGGAAGTCTCGTTTCTGCTTCAGGCAGGGCTCCGTGTTACAGGACTTAAATTTCATTCTCCGCCCTACACAGTACTTCCCACCATTTTTTGGCCTGAGGAGATGTAAAGAATACGTGTGACGTGCAACCTGTTCAGATTATACATGTATAATGTAGATAACCTGTTTCTCAGCACATCATTCCCTCACTCATGACTTCCTGTTTCCAAGGGAAACCAAGGTTGACAAATGATAGAGGGAAGGACAAAGGTTCCAGGGTCTAGGTTTGCTTCCTGCCTTCAAGTCTCTGAGAGTGATACTTGTGCCAGCTGGTCAACCTTCACCTGCCTTGGCATTTACATCTGTAAAATGGGATGCACGGCCATCATGTAAGCCTGTCTGAAGGTTACAGAGGGAAGCACAAAACACAAACAAGCCTGAGTGTATAAGGCCAGGTTTTTTTTTTTTTTTTTTTTTTTGGTCTTCTTTGTTTCAAACATTTATAACTTTCAAAGCACTGAAGGGAAATATTCTATCTTAGTTATTATATCGCTTGTTATCTGTCTTCCACACCTTAACCCACTTGTGAGAGACCATGGGAACCCGGACCCTATCCATACCTTGAACTCGGCCCCTCCCTGCCCTCTTTCCCAACAAGCACAGCTTTGGTTTGACTTATTGTATAAATAAAATGAACACAGGGCACGGGTCTACCTTTTTTTTTTTTTCCTTGGTTTTTCGAGGTAAGGTCTTTTTCTAGCCCAGGCTGACATGGAATTAGTCTCAGGCTGGCCTTAAACTCACAGCTACCCTCCTACCTGCTGGGATTAAAGGCTGTGCCATCATGCCCAGTGTGTCTACCTTTTGACTCAAGTGGAGGAGCGCAAGGAGCACGCTGGTTTAGTCCCATGCGTGTGACTCACTCGAGGAGACTTGTGCAGCACCACAGAGCAAAATGACTCTCGGCATGCAGCCTATACATGTCTTTTCCAGATGTGACCGGGAGTGTAAATTACACAACACATCCCCCAGCTGTCAGCAGCTGGCCAAATTTGTCATGGAAATGGGGAAGACTCCAGGATTATCAGACTTCCAAGCTCAGCCACCAGGGCCTGACATGCCCAGGACACACAACTTCCCCAGGACACCATGGATCTCACTTTTCTTTTTTTACAATGAATTTTTCACAGTAATCCTAACTGTAAGAAGTGGGCTTTCCCATACTTGTTACCAACATTCCCCCAAGACCTGCACTATCGTGAGACCATCAACAGGAAGGACAGAGGATTGAGGAGGACAAAAGGATTGAGAAATCAAAACAGAGGAAGGACAACCTTGCAAGAGGAGGGTCCTCAGTGGAATGGGGGTGGGAGAGAGGGGACAAAAAAAGGATAATGGAACACATGATAAAATTATAGTATTTTCACCTACTAAATTTCTCAATGGAAGAAAAGAACTTAAGAATAGATCAAAAAATCACAAATGTGATTTTTAAAAAAATCATTTTATGCATCATCTAAAAATGAATTTATTTTAAATTTTTAAAAAGAAATTATTTTAGGGCTGGAGAGTTGGCTCAGAGATTAAAAGCACTTGCTTGCAAAGCCTGATGGCCTGGGTTTGAGTCCCCAAGAGTCACATAAAGCCAGATGCAATGCACAAATTGGCACATGCATTCAGAATTGGTTTGCAGTGGCAGGAGGCCCTGCTGTGCCCATATACTCTGTCATATATATAAATATTTTTTAAAGAAATTATTTTTAAAAGTGGAGTTTGTGTTTTCAAACAGAGGTTGTACAGAATGGGAACTACATCCCAACCACAAAATGAGGGCTCAGAGCCTATTAAGAGTCCTGGAGTTGGATTTTAGCTCCAGTCTTGTCCTCTCCTTGCTATGTGCTTTGATCTAACTCCTTGGACTCTCTGAGCTCCAATGTTCCTCTTCTTTAAGATGAGCATTCAGGGCTGGAGAGATGGCTTAGTAGTTAAGGTGCTTCCCTGCAAAGTCTAAGGACCCATGTTGGACTCTCCAGGTCCCATGTAAGCCAGATGCACAAGGTGATGCAAACGCAAGTTTGCACATGTGTACAAGGTGGCGCAGGTGTCTGGAGTTCAGTTACAGTGGCTGGAGGCCCTGGCATGCCAATTCTTTCCCTCCCTCCCTCCTTCCCTCTCATATAAAAAGGCCAGTCTGTTGGGCTTGCCTCAAAACAAACAAACAAACAAACAAACAAACAAACAAACAAACAAACAAACAAACAAAAACTGAGCATGCATAATAACTGCTGGAGAATACTAGATGCTGATACTGTATCTCAGTGCTATCCAGCGTCAACCAACCTTCTGCTGGTTTGGGTACCAACTCTGGCCAGGGCCAGGTAGTGCTCGTAGAGGATCCCTGGATCTTAGGAAGGGTCACGGTGGGGAGAGGTTTCCCGACACTGTTATCCGAGTGCTCCTGACCAGCAGTGTGCAGAGGAAGGGAGGAACGTGGACTTCACAGTTCTAAGATGTGGCGCTGGATAAGCGTCCTGGCTTCTCTGAGCTCCATCACTCACAGGGCCGCCAGCCTGGACGCTGGGCATGTTGGAGGCTTGATGTGGGTGGGAGGGGCGTGTCAGTCTGATGCACATAGGCCACCACTACCATGAAGAATCTGACATCTGGCCATGTAAACTGACATGCAGCACCACGGTGTCTGTGTTTGAGCGTTTCCCTATTCAATACAACGAAGTCCACGTGTTTTGTAGCTACACCGTGTCACTGATAAGCCACAACTTGTTCATTTCTGGCCCAAGATAGGGACAGGTGAGGCACTTTTCTATCGAGCCACAAGAGGTTCAGAGACATTGGTTACTGAAAGTCCAATAGTTAGTGAATGATCCGAGTGGGAGCTGGAACCCGAGCTGCGCTGATTCCTACTCTACGATCTCTGTGCACTGTTATTCGGGCAGTGAGCTCCCAAGACATCTGTTCCCTCTTTGGAGGTCGTTTAGAGATGCAGCCTTGGTTTCCTGATTATCAACGTCTTAGTGTTAAGACACTCAAAACGCATGTATAAAATTATAGATTGCACATAGAAACCTGATCAGGGGACTGGGGAGATGGCTCCGTGATCAAAGTGTTTGCTGGCAGATCCTCAGACCTGGAGAACAATTCCCTGAGTGGTGCTTGCACGTGGAGTTGGTTTCATTTACAGTGGCAAGAGACCCTGGCCTGCCCATTTTTTCTCTTTCTCTCTCCCAAATAAAGTTAAAAAAAAATAACAATCTAATAAGGCCTCCTATATAATTGCTCAGGTGAAACTTGTTTTAAATGCACCGCAACGAAGACTCTTTTCAGCTTTTCCTCAGGGAGAATTATCCTTACAGAATCTTTAAGGGTCTAACATGGGGATGGGGTAAGGGGGAGGAAGGGGCTGTGGCTTAGTGAGTAAACAAGCTAAGCCCCACAGCTTCCCTAAGGATAGGTAAAAGCACAGTTCCCTAGCATTAAAACAGTTTCCACCCCACAAAAAGGTCTAACTTGACTGTGTTAGATAAACCATTTATTTATTGTCCAAAAAGATCTCAAAGTTTCTTTGGACAATTTTTTTTCTGTACATCTGTGTGGTGTATATATCTATATATGTATGTTCATATATGTGTGTGTGCATGTTGGAGGACAGAGAATGACCTTGAGTGTATCCTCAGGGACACTGCTGTCCTGCATGGTGTGCATGTTGGAGGACAGAGAATGACCTTGAGTGTCACTCCTCAGGGACACTGCTGTCTACTTCTTTTTGAGATGGTCTCCCATTGACTTGGAGGTCAGAGAATGACCTTGAGTGTCACTCCTCAGGTACACTGCTGTCTGCTTCTTTTTGAGATGGTCTCTCATTGACTCGGTGGTCACCACTAGACTAAACTAGCTAGAGAGATCCAGGGATCTGCCCGTCTTTCTTCCTGGCACTGGGATTGCAGATGCCACCACACCTAGCCACATACATGGGCACCGGGGATTCAATGCAGATCCATACCAAAAAAAAAAAAAAAAACTTAAGGGGCAGGCTGGTGAGATGGGGGGTACAGTTATGGAGATTGGACCCCTGAAGGTAAAAAGGCAGGAAAGTCTGCACTTGCTAGAAATCAAAGATGATCTGACTTCTTATCTCTTGCCTAGTTCCCTAGGTCTGTTTTTCCACAAACAACCAGGACCCCTCCTGGGAGGGAGGTCTTTCATAGGATTTAAACATTGCGGTTGGGTCAAGTGGCCCCTGGAACTTGGTGCCAGGGCTAGCCTCTTCCTGAGACAGCCCCTAGTCCTACCAGCTGTCCCTCTGGTACACCTGAGCCAGAAGATAGCCCACCACTATAAGGTTATAAATACCTTGACAAGGGGAGGGCAGGCTCTCTGACCACTTGGGAACTTCCAGCTATAGAGAGTTTTTCCTCTGCTGGCCCTGGGCTGGCTCGGTAGAGGGCCAGCTGGGAGGCCCCCAGCTCTTACTCTCCACATGGGCTCCTTTATCCCCTCCATCTCCCCACATGGCTGGAGCGCCTTGAACTTTCTTTTCTCTTTTCTTTCCATGCTTTTTTCCCCAGGCCTTCCACATGGGATCTCTAGCCTTGTGGGTGCCTTTCCTTGGCTCTGTACTTCCCACAATAAATATAATAATTTAATAATTATCCTTTTCAGTCTTCTTTTTTATTCAATTCTTTAATTAAAATTAGAAACAAATTTGGGTTTGGGGTTCAAGGACTTTCCTAGACCCCTAGCCCCCGTTACAAGATGGCTTAGTGGTTAAGGTGCTTGCTTGCAAAGCTTAAGGACCCAGGATCGATTCTCCAGGTCCCACATAAGCCAGATATACAAGGTGGTGCATGTGTCTGGAGTTTGTCTGCAATGGCTAGAGGCCCTGGCATACCCATTCTCTCTATCCACGCCCCCCCCCCGCCGCCTCTCTTTCTCTCTGTCAAATAATAAAATAAAATAAACCAATAAATAAATAAATAATTTTAAAGTTGATAGCTTCTTGGTACTTTATATAATAAATCTTAGCTGACTCTTAAATGCAGTAGATATTTAGACTATAAATAGCTCTTCCTTGTAGGAGGACTCCTTCCGATACAAGGGTTTCCACCTTTGCTCATTCTGACTGTGATAAAATGGAAAAGAACATTTTGGGATTTTTTTTTTCTATGAACAATACACAGAACACACTCTATGTGAGAGGCAATACCGCTGAAAGTTTTAAATACGGACTCTGAGAACAAAGGGTCGGAGTCCTGATGCTGCCACTAATAGTGGTGCTATCTCATGCCAAGAGAGTGTGTCGTTCTCTCTTCTGTAAGAGGGGACATATTCACATCTTCCTCAGGGCTGTGGAGAGGGTTGGCCTGGTCACACACACATAGCACTTAAGCCAGGACTGGCATGCAGTAAGGGCTTCATAATCATTTAGCTATTGCAAAGTTCCATCAAATACAGGCCAGGAGCTAAATCTGGCCGAATGACTGTTTGGTTTGCTCAAAGCTAAGAATGATTTTCACATTTGAAAAGACTTGAAAAGAATTAAAAGGAAAAATATTAAAATGACTTGTGAGAACTAGATGAAGCCCACATGGCAAATGTCTATAAATAAAGTTTTATTGGGACATAGCTATGTACACAGTGTCCATGAGTGTCTCTCACTGAACTGCCGAGGTTGTGGCCACATAATTTGCAAAGCCTAAGCTATTTACTTTCTTGAGCTGGAAGATGGCTCAGTGGTTAAGGCACTTCCCTGCAAAGCCAAAGGACCCAGGTTTGATTACCCACGCCCCACATAAAGCCAGATGCACAAGGTGACACATTTGTCTGAGGTTCGTTTGCAGTGGCTAGAGGCCCTGGCACACCCATTCTCTATATATCTGTCTCTATCCGCCTCTTTCTTTCTCTCTCTTAAATAAATAAACAACAATATTTAATTAAAAACATTTGCTCGCTCAGTCTCTAGGGAATAAGGTCACTGGTTCCAATGCTATTCAGGAACTCTGTATCTGGAGCCATGTCTCAGTTCCTATCTCAGTGCCCAAGCATCCCAGGGGAGGTAGGCACATGTGGGTTGGCATGTAACGGAAGGAACCAGAGTCAGACATGCTTAAAGCACCCAGCCTACCCTGACCCATAGCTCATGGTCTGGCCTTGCTTCTCCAGTCTTTCTTTTGACAGGCCTCTGCATATCAAACTTAGTCTATGACTTTATTTGATTTTTAAAAATTTATTTATTTGCAAGAAGAGAGAGAGAGACTGGAAGAGAAAGAATGAAAGAGGGAACAGCACGTTAGGGCCTCCTGCCACTGCAAATGAACCCCAGACACATGCATCACTTTGTGCATCTGGCTCTACATCAGTACTGGGGAACTGAAGCCAAGGCAGTCAGGCTTTGTAAGCAAGCGTCTTTAACCATTTAACTATCTCTCAAGCCCTCTTTGATTTTAATGTAAAAGCAGATTATAGTTTCTTCCTTAGCAATGCACATGACTTTAATGAATTCAAATGTGCCCTTCTGACCTCTGTGGCCTTTTTTCCTCTCCTAGACAGCATGGCTTCTGGCTAAGGGAAAGGTACTGTGCAATAAAATGAGGAAAGTTTTAGCCCAGTGAATGGACCTTTCAGCATGGAAAAAACAAAAAAACAAACCTCATAATTAAAACATTCAGTTAGATATGAGAACTTTTTCCTTTGTAGGCAGATACTGATAGGAAATTCACATTTAAAAATAATATTGGCCACACTTTCCAACTAGTAAGATTCCAGAGATATCACGGGCCAATCAGGGATGGAAAGGAGTTAAGAAAGTTTAATTACTATTAGGTGCAGCCAACTGGAATCTTCCCTTCAAATTTACCAGGCACAACTTGGCCTCTTAGCCCACAGGAAATTCGGAATAATGCGTGATCCAGGCTGCAAAGGCATTGTTGGCAGAGGCCTTCACAGGTGTATTGTACCCTTAAGGAGTGCGGAGGATTGATCTACATGTAGGTTGGAACAGAAATATCCACTTTTCTTGTTGTTGTTGTTTACTTATGAAGGGGGAGTGCAGTCGGAGTCAGGTTAGCGTACATTTCCAGTGACAGAATGAAATCCGAATGGTTCCTGTGCTATCTGTGCAGTCTGATGGGTCAGTGGACAGAATCCTGAAAAAGGTTGTCACGGCTTCAGTGAGAAGGGAGAGAATTTTATCCATCTATTTAGTGATGCTTCAAATGGGGCAGTCTGGGGGAGTTTTTAACTTTTTATTACTTAGCAGAAACCTATTCTCAACACTTTGAAAAGACACCATCAAATTGAGTGCTTCCCAAAATTTTTTTGTTGCATCTTTAGTGCCAAAAATGAAAATTTTTTTGATGAAACAGAAATGTTGACTTTTTAGCGTGTTGTTACTTTAAAAATTTTTTATTAATTGATTTATTTTTTAAGATTTCATAAGCAGTTGCTATGATTGGATCCTATGTCAGAGATAGCTAATATGTAATCCTCTTTTCCCAAACAAATAAATTCATTATTCATTTTACATTTAACCTATGTCATAACTTACAAAACAAAATAGACATGGTAGGAAAAGAAAATTGTTCTACTCTTTCTAAAGACTTAGGCTATTTTTTCTTTTCTTTTCTTTTTTTTTTTTTTTTTTTTTTTTGATGGATTTTAAGAATTTTGTACATGTTTTCTTCTTGTTACCAGGAAGCTCAGAGCCAAATTTGAACACAAAACCATAAGGAAGGCCCCATGGCCTGCTGGAGCTTTTCTCTGCACCAATACAAGGTCTTGTTTGATACCCCGATGTGTGGGCTCTATTTAAATTTTATTCTATCATATGTTTCAGATAGGTCAAGGGATCCTATGACTGTCCAATCTCAGATACTTTAAGGGAGAAAATGGGAGCTATTAATGCTTCTCCAGAGGAACAGACAAAGTCTGAGATGGTCCTTGCAAAGCAGAGCTTATCTATAAAAGCATGGCTCAAAGCCGAGATTGAGGGCTGGAGAGATGGCTCAGCAGTTAAAGGCGCTTGCTTGCAAAGCCTGCTGGCCCAGGTTGGATTCCCCAATACCCACATAAAACCAGATGCACAAAGTGGTGTGTAAGTCTGGAGTTCATTTGCAGGGCCTGGAGGCCCTGGTGTGTTCATTCATTCTGTCTCTTTTTTTTTCTCTCATTTTTTTGCTTTCAGGAGAAAAAAATTCTAAAACTATAGAATAAAAAGTCTAAGTGTATTCTTAAATGACAGCAGTACTGTGTGTGTGGGGGGATCCACTGTCTTTAATAATAAAGACATACCTTGGATCCTAAAACTGCCGCTGATGTCCTCTTCTTAGAGGACTGAGTGCATGCCCAGTGAGGGGGACTGCTCCCCTCAAACTCCTTTCCCAGGGCCCAGCATGAGCCTCGGCTCCAGGGATGTCCCGGAGACAGTGTTCCCAGGGAGGTGGAGCTGGTTTGAACTGTTTCCTGCTGTCCCTTCCCCTTTTCAAACTGATCCAGGTCCCAGGTCCCTGGCTAGCGAACCCTCCTATTCAGAGGCTGACTTCCTCTTCCATGAACAGGGACACACTGAAGTGCAGTCACTTCAAGGGGTTTGGTGGAATGACGTCAGGCCGGAAGCTCCACCAAGGGGAATGCATTTTCCTTGAGCCTCTCACACGCACAGCAAGGACCAGGGCCTCTAATTGAGGTCTTTGCTGGTCACTTCTTAACTTCTGAATGCTGGGATCTCTGCTTCCCTTTGAAGCTTAGGACCCTTTCTGCTGAGAGCTTCACACTGAGATTCTTTGTCTATCTCATCCCAATTATGTGGTGTTTTATCTTTTCCCACTCTTCGCGGTACTTCTAGAATTGCTTTAAGACAAAAAAAAAAAAAAAAAAAAAAAACCTCAAACAAACAAACAAACAAAAAGGTGCCAAACATGAATGGGATCTTCTTGAAACAAATTGAAAAAAAAAAAAGACATTTCTAAAGTATATAAAATAAGAAACTTGATCAATATAGATACAAGTAGTTTTTGATTTGTAAAAGTGATTGTATTTGCTGTCTGATTAAAAGGTTTGATATAAACTTCAACAAGCAAACAGCTAAGTTATGCAGTTGAGTTTAAAAAGCAGTGTGATCCTTATTTTAAATAATATGACACATTATGCTATATATACTAACTACATCTAAAATCTTCTAAAATATTTGAGCTGACATACAAAAAGTTATTTTTCAGGCATGATTTCTTGTGGGGAGTATTTAAAGGGAGAATAAAAATAATTAAGCCCAAAGTAGCATGACAAAATGATGTCAAAAATATTTATGTCATATAGTTTTTTGTTTTTGAATTTTATTGAAAATGAACTATAAACTGGAGGGATGACAAATTGAGAAAAACACCATTGTATATGTGTAGGATGAAAATGTTATAATGAAATCATTAGTGTGTATAATACCTAAAGAAAAAAATACAAAATATTGGCTATCTAGAAAATCTAAAGCTTTTTCATCTTTTAATTAAGTAGAAACTTTATGTGAACACATCATGTGTTGGTACCATCATTTCTCTCCTCCCTGCCCCCATTTCACTGATTCACCATGGGGTTGTGGGTGATGAGTTGTGAAAGCAGCACTCAGTCATTGCAAGAGGTCATTTAAAAAAATATGTTATATATTTACTTGCAAGGAGAGAGAGAGAGAGAGTGAATGAGAGAAATGGGGAGAGAGAATGGACATACCAAGGCCTTCTGCACTTCAAATGAACTCCAAACACATGTGCTCCTTTGTGCATCTGGCTTTATGTTAGGCACTGGGGGATCGAACCTGGGTTGTTAGGCTCTGCAGGTAAGTGTTCTTGCCTGCTTTTGAATATTTAACCAAAGCTATGGTATCAGTTTACACAGATTCTCTTTCTCAGGGGTCTTCACTTGTCTTCCTTTGAGACATTGATTACATGGATATGATATCAGATTTAAAGTGTAAATAAAAGTAAATTAACTTGCTCACCATTTGTAATTTGTTCTACAGCATGTATTTGCAGGCTTGCAAACCAATGATCCAGGAATTTTTTTTTGCTGCTGCTGTTGTTGTTTTCTTTTGTTTTTGCTTCACACAACCCAGATTTTGTCATAGACCAAAGATGCTGTTAGCATGAGGGTCCTTTCCAACCTGAATCAGCCCGTCTGTATACACCTGCACCACTTAATGGTTTCAATTCACTGTAAACTTTTCCTACACAAGACACTCACGCCTTTACTTCCTTCGTGTGTGCTCCTTCTATAACAGACTTCGTCACCCTAATCCAAACTGCTTTTAAAAGCAAGTGTGTCCTCCCCGACAAAATCATTTTACACAACCTCAGAGAATCTGGGGACTGAATACATTCATCAGGAGTTGGTACAGCACAGTGGTGTGCACCTGGTGTGTTAGCCATTCAGGAGGCTATGGCAGGAGGATGGCTTATTCCTAGGAGTTTGAGGTCAGCCTGGGCGACATAGCATCAACTTGCCTCACACACAAAAGAGAAATGCTGGCTTACACATCGATGCCTATTCTATGAAGACATGACTCTATACAGCTTCAATGACAAGGATGAGAATACGCCTTACAAACTACTGTTTGCTTTGATCCCTCTCGTATTATTTTCTATTCCCTTAAACATCTTGAGTCCACACAGAATAGAATACTATTCCTCAAAATCATGGTGGACATTGATTACCAATAACCCCAACTAACACATGTCCAACATGACAAATGCCAGAAAAAGAAAACAAAATCCATTGGCCTTATTTGAACATGTAATTCCTAGCAAGGTTGGATTGGTGGAGCCTGCCAGATAACCTCCAGCCTGCAAAATGTCAGCATGGACTGGGAGCCTCAGTATCTCACCTGTAAAACAACTAGACTGACTGGAAAGCGAATTGTCTCCCTGGGACCCCAGATCCCCTGGGATCTGTTAAGGTCACCTTGAGAGAACTGCAAGCCCTTCTCAGCATTTTAGTAGCTAGCTGGAAAGGATGTGTTAACCTACAGGTGAATGAACTTGTCCATTTCTTTCTATATCCTCATGCAAATCTCGCTGCTCACTCGTTCCAGGAACGTGCTGTCCCAAGCTCTAGGAATCAACGAGATACACCTGGTTATCAAAATTGGGAAAAAAAACTCCAACCAATGCAAAAGCATCAGTTGCGACGCGTGTCATCTACATAGTCAGGGCCAGAAGGACCAGGCTGCTCATCGCACATCCCTGGGGACCCGTTTTTTAAAAACTATTTATTTATTTATTTATTTATTTATTTATTTATTTATTTATGACAGAAAGAGAGAGAGAGAGAGAATGGGCATGCCAGGGCCTCCAGCCACTGCAAATGAACTCCAGATGTATGCACCACCTTGTGCATCTGGCTTACGTGGGACCTGGAGAATCAAACCTGGATCCTTAGGTTTTGCAGGCAAGCACCTTAACCACTAAGCCATCTCTCCAGCCTGGGGAACCTACTTTTTACATATGCCAGCAAATACTGGGGAGTTCAAGACCCATGAGAATGACAAGAAAAAGCCGAGTGCCTAGCACTGGATGAATCTTCTCTTTCACACCTTCCAGGACTCAGTAAACATTACAGGGGATTGAACATGAGCACTGCCCTCACTGCTAGCCTGGGAACCATCTCCATGGAGATGGCTGTAGACACTGAGGAGACTCAAAACTCATCACAGCAGGAAATAAGAGGTCACCAAGAGTTCAGCACCTACAGGAGACTTATGCCCTCCAAGCCTCAGGGAACACCAAAGAAGAAGGGGGTAGAAAGAATGCAAGAGCCACAGGGTGGGAAGGAGGACTGTGAGGCACTGTCCTCCTAAACAGACTGGCGCATTCCTGACCACACAGTGAGGACCAATACTCCTACAAGACCTGAACTATTTTGAGCAGATAAACATTTGACATAGAGGACAGAGGACAAACAACAACAACAAAACAGAGGAAGGATGACCTTGAAAGAGGGGGTCCTCAGTGGAATGGGAGCAGATGAGAGGGGACAAAAGAGGATAACGTCATGGGAACATGACCAAATTATAGCGTGTTCATATAGTAAAGTTTCCAATAAAATATTTTAAAAAATGGCCAGGCGTGGTGGCGCACGCCTTCGATCCCAGCACTCCGGAGGCAAAGGTAGGAGGACTGCCGTGAGTTCGAGGCTACCCTGACACTCCATAGTGAATTCCAGGTCGGCCTGGGCTAGAGTGAGACCTTACCATGAAAAACCAACACATACATACACACACATATATATAAAATCTAAAGAAAACTTGAAGTTTCAAAAGACTTCATAAGAACAAACATTTTTGAATGAATATAAAACATAGCCAATCGAAATTAATAACACCAGAAAAAAACTAAATAAATGGAGGAATAAGCTATGTTCATAAGCTGAAGGACTCCAAATGTTTAGGGTGTGGTTCACCCCAATTAATCTCTGGATTTCATGAAGTTCTAATAAAACACCCAGCTGGCTTTTTGGTGCAAGTTGAAGTGATTAAAATTCATTTGAATATTAAAAAATAAGAGACACCAATTGTTTTGTAGGCACACAGAATTCATAGCAAAGGATATGATAAGAAAAAAAAAATAAAAGCATGAAGTGAGGTACTTGGGCACACCGACTTGGGGTACCTTTGAGTCCAGCCAGCCCTCTCTTCATCATCCTCCACACTAAAGGATTCCTTTTAGGAAATTTTCCCTCCTGCTGCCCCAGCCATACCAGCAGTATCTTCTGGACTTACTCTGGTCTGTTGCATTCTCTGATGGCTGTTTTGATTCCTCCTCCACAGGTTCTCGAGCAGGTTCCAAAGTGACTCCAACTCCCCCAGGATCCATCAGTCTCGGGGACCTCCATTTCTTTGGGAACACAAAACCCAAACTTGCAGTGCTGTATTCAATAAGGGGAAGAGTGAGGGAGAGCGTCACAGGACCAGCCGTCCCCTTCAACACACCGCACTTTCTGCTGCTTCCCACGGGCTGCTCTGAGACACTATAAATGCGCCGTCTACATGGACATGGGCTCTGCAGGCATTCACACCCCATGAGTACTGATTTTCAGTCTGTCTTCATTTTACACCTTGCTCTGTAAAAGACTGGCCAGGGCTGGAGAGGCGGCTCAGCAGTTGAAGACTCTTGCTGGCAAAATCTGCCAGCCTGGGTTCAATTCCCCCAGTACCCTTGTAAAGACAGATGCACAAAAGGCCCTGATGTATCCATCCATCCATCCATCCATTCATTCTTCTCTCTCTCTCTTCTTGCAAATAAGGAAATAAAAATATTTTTTAAAAATAAATTAATAAAAGACTGGCCAGTGAGTGATTGATTCCAGGCGACTGGGTGACTCTGACGAAGCTTTACAACTGCTCAATTACTCCACATACTTAAGAAGATAAGCAGTGTAAATGTGGCAGACAGGAACTAAAGTGAGCTGAGAATGTGTAGCGTGAATTTCCATTAACAAGGCTTAGAAATGTTACAAGCCTACTAAACTATAATGCTTTCTTGTTCCCCATGGTTTGAAACACTCAGTTTTAATTACATGGAGGGTGGGAGCTAGTTACAGGATTCCTATAAACTCACTGCACGAAAGCTCTTAGGATCAGACTAAAGCAAGAGGGACATATTACAGACAGTCCTCAACTTTACTATGTTTTTGTTACTATCACTTTCAGATTCTTCACCCGGGAGCAGGAAGAGGGTCATAATGTTAAAAAATAATAATAACCCCCCCCCAGAAGGACAGGGAGTGGATAAGCCCATTTCAGCTCTCTGTCATTATTGGGGTGTCAAGTCATGACACAAAGCCCAGGCCACTGAGCAGGGACAAAGGAAGAACTGTCCCAGTGGCTGCAGGAGGGTGGTGTCCTGTGGCTCATTCAGATCTCTGAAGTGGAGCCATGGCGTTGTCTGCGGAGGACTTAAGGGAGGGGAGTGGTGGAGGCAGGCGATGGAGGGAGGAGGCAAGACAGGAGACAGATAAGGGCCTTGCTCCTCTCCCCCAAGAGCCAGGGTAAGAAAGGAAGGGTGCCATTGGGCTCTCTCTAGTTACGCTGGCCTCCTCCCCTCTCAATATGCAATGTGCACCCAGACAGCAAGGCCATCAGCATTTCTTAGAATATACGTGAGTGAAAGTAAGAGGTAACTTTGCCTGCAGTCTCCTTATCTAGTAGAAATGGAACATGAGCCACGCTTGAGAATCTCTAGAAGTGACTCCCGCAAGCTCTAAAAAGCTCAAGTTACTGTTAATATACTTTACTTAGCCCTGTCCAAACACTATTATTTTTACATGCAAAGAATGTAAAAATTCCAATATTATTTCTATATGCAATCAATATAAAAATTACAAGCTCCCCATTTATCCACACCATCACTTTCCAAGGTTAACCATAGTTAACCATGGTTAGAAAGTTTTGCATGGAAAATTCCAGAAGTAAAATACTAGAAATAAATAATTTATACATTTTTAAACAATTAGAAAATTTTAAAGTTGATATTTTAACTAATATCAAAACAATATTAATAACAATATTTTGCTTGTTTTAACATTCTGTTTTGTCACTAGTTATCAATATTAATAATCTCTTACAGCGCTTGGTTTGTTGAACTTTATCACAGATCTGTAATATAGGAAAAAGTATAGCATATACAGGATTGTGTAGGTATATTATATAGTATCATATTCTATATTGTATCTGTACAGGATAAGAGGGGGTTACTGTAAAGAATCATTTTTAATAGTCTTTTATTCATACTGAGCCTTTAGCACCTACTTTATTTATAAGTACATGGCCGGTCACAATGGCACTGAGTGCTCAGTGGCCACACCACACAAGGCAGGTCAAGCGGGTCAAAGGTCAGCAGGTTAAACCAGTTTGGCTTCAGAGGTGGCTCTTGCATAAACTACATGGCCTTGGGCGAGTCAATGAAGCCTGTTTGCACAGCTAACAACTAAAGAGCTACCTGCCAAAGTCTTCCGGAGTATGACGTGTGACAGTACATGTAAGTGTCACGCACTCAGCTTAGCACGCAGGAGACAACGTGAATAATGAGAGTAAGGACGGCGACAAGCATGTACATTACACTTCACAGTGCCTGGCACTGTTCAAGCAAGTTGGAGCACTCCAGTATAAAACCTGAAATGCTCTAAGATCCAAAACTTGGACCAGCATGTCACAAGTACTAATGTCACATCACATCTCATGTGATGGCATGGGTCCAAACAAAGAAAAGTGATGTCACATTGTTGTTACACTTTGTGCATTGGGTGTGGATAAGCACGAATGAATTCTAAGTTTTCACTTGGATGCCATCTCCCAGATACATCATTTTATATATATATGCAAATATGCTAAAATTCAAAAAAGGTGAAAATTGGATACTTTTTTTGTTGTTGTTTTGAGGGAGGGTCTCACTCTAGCCTAGGTTGACCTGGAATTCACTGTGTAGTCTCAGGGTGGCCTCAAACTCATGGCAATCCTCTTACCTCTGCCTCCCGAGTGCTGGGATTAAAAGCATGTGCCATCACGCCTGGCTGAAAATTGGATGCATTTCTGATATTAAGTACTTTTGATAAGGGATACTTAACCTGCATATGCTAACTTAATTCTCACCTACATCCTAGGAAGTGGCACTATTGTGTCCTCTTGTTCCAAGGAAAAGAAACTTGAGGCAAAGAGGGGCTAGCACTGACATACGGTGAGAGGTGAGACAAAGACAGGGACAGCTAGACTTCACAGTGCATGCCCCTGTGTGCGGGAATGCATGTTTGTATGTGTGTATGAGCAGGTGTGTGTGTGTGTGTGTGTGTGTGTGTGAATGCATGCTTGTATGTGTGTATGAACAGGTATGTGGGTGTGAATGCATGCTTATATGTGTGTATGTGCAGGTGTGTGTGTGTGAATGCATGTTTGTATGTGTGTATGTGCAGGTGTGTGTGTGTGAATGCATGTTTGTATGTGTGTATGTGCGGGTGTTTGTGTGTGTGTGTGTAGGCCAGAGGTCAATGTCAGATTCTTCCTCAGTATCTCTACACTTTATTTTTTAAAATATTTTATTTATTTATTTATTCATTTATTTGGAGAGAGAGAGAGAAATGAGAAAATGGGCACACCAGGGCCTCTGGTCACTGCAAAGGAACTCCAGATACTTGTGCCACCTTGTGCATCTGTCTTACGTGGATACTAGGGAATTGAACCTAGGTCCTTAGGCTTTGTGGGCAAGCACCTTAACCCCTAAGCCATCTCTATCCCTCCACTTTATTTTTTGTTTTGATTTTTCGAGGTAGAGTCTCCCTCTAGCCCAGGCTGACCTGGAATTCACTATATAGTCTCAGGGTGGGCTGGAACTCACGGTGATCCTCCTACCTCTGCCTCTTGTGTGCTGGGATTATGGGATTAAAGGTGTGCATCACCATGCCTGGCCTTTTATCACATGTTTTTTCCATTTTATTTTTTCAGACAGGGTCTCTCACTAAACCTTGAGCTCACCAGTTTGGCTAGACAATCTAGCCAGAGCCCCGGGGACCTCCCTGTCGCCACCTGCCCAGTGCACATTCCACCGTGACTGCATTTTACCAAGGATTTGGTCTCAAGTCCTCGTACTGGCATGATGAACAGTTTACCTACAGAGCCACATCCCAGCCTTAGCTGACACACTGCGCCTGTCAACGGGGCCCAAATGGAGCTCACTAATGACACCCATGGAAAGCCTGAAATTCCTACAGAAGAGAGGGTCAGGAATGTCTGAAGCCTAGAGTCTGACCTCTACTTCTCCTTCATCCTTTACCTCAGAACCTGCATTTCTCTGCGTTTTCCTACAAATAGAAGTGGTCAAAAAGACACCAGTGGAATTCCCCATATCAGATTCAGCAGGAAGCCCCGTTATTCTGTAGGCTCTGACTTCATTCAGGGGCGGAGCTGTGGCAGCCCTATTGTGACCTGGAGGATACAGTCAGTTCCACATGTTTTGCTTAGCTCATATACTAGTTTATTGCATGTCAGAAAACAATCAGTGTGTTTATCCCATAGCAGCCAGCCCTGATCTGAACAAAACTCCTAACCAACATACAAAAACGCCAGAGCTGATACCCAAACTCAGCCCTCAACCCTCGCTGCTAAGTACCCTTTAATAAATTCTATAAAATGGGCAGAGAATTCCTACAACTAGTCCTGGATTTCAGCCATGACAAATGTCCTGGAAATGTGCCTTTTCCCTCTCGATTCATCAGACTGCAGCCCGTGGACCTTTCTCCTCTCTAGACCTCCATCTAAAGCATTCTCATTAGGTGTCACCACAAACCTCAGGGCAAAGCCAGGATGTAGGTTTATCAGAATGACTTCCTCACTGTTCTGACAATCAACAGTATCCCAAAATGACCTTGGAGCAAGAGGCTGGCTGTGGGGGTTGTTTGGAAAAGATGCATGATGATGATCTGCTTTACTGGGCAAATGTGCCAAGTTATGATCACACATGGGGATGGCCGTTACACCTGACCAAACACGCGTGTCTGGTGGAGTCACAGGTGACGTGAAATCAGCACTTCTTACAGAGTCCAACCCTGACATTTTCCATAAATGCATCTGTTTTTAAAAGGCTGGAAAGGGGATATGGAGGTCAATTTTGTTCCGAGGAGGCTTGAAACACAAAAGACTGTTCCACCTCAGGCTTACAACCAGGGCTAACATGAAATGTCCGTGGAGAATGGAGAAAATAAAGAGACATTAGTGAGTCATTTTTCAAAATAACATTGTGTCAGCACCCCAAGATAGATTGCTGCTGAAGGAGCGCAGCAGAGAGAAGGGGAAGAAGCAGATGAAGATGAGCTGTGTGGTGGAAGGATGAGAACGAGGCACACAGGTAAAAGATGCCACAATCACCTGTGAGAAATTGACATTAAACAACAACAAAGTCACACAGAACTTCTATGCCAACACACACCACATGTGGCATCTGTAAAATGCATAAATACCCTTCAGTGTATTTATATATAGTCACGTCTTGAATAAAAACTGTTCGAAGTGGCCACATTTCTAACAACTGAAAATAGATCTATCATTTTCTCTGAATAGTTGTTTTTCTTTCTTTTTAAAAAAATATTTTATTTAGTTGAGAGAGAGAGACAGAGGGGGAGAGAGAGAGAGAGAATGGGCACACCAGGGCCTCCAACCATGGCAAATGAACTCCAGATGCATGTGCCCCCTTGTACATCTGGCTTATGTGGGTCCTGGAGAGTCCAACCGGTATCCTTTGGCTTTGCAGGCAAACGCCTTAACTGCTAAGCCACCTCTCCAGCCCTGAATGGTTGCTTTTCTAGAACTGTTCAGAGCCTGCCCCGTGGAAGGCTCAAGTCCATGTTCGAGTTGACCAAAAGCACCTGAGACAGGCTCTTCGGAAAAGTCCCCCAAGACTTCCCACCTCTGAGAAACAACTCCTCTTCTTCTCATTCTGCTGCAGAAACAGAAGTTTAGGAAGAAGCCAACCTGACCTCCTTCCAAGTTTCTCTGACTCCAGAATTGGGGGGGGGGGAGACCATAGCTACACAGAGCTTGAGAGCTGCTACAGTGGGAGTCAGCCATCAAGATTCTCGGGAATTCTCCTCTGCTGTGGTTTTTCTCATGAGAACAAGGGTCAGAAACAAGCTGGGTGGGTGGGTGAGTGCAGAAAGCTGACTAACCATGCCAGTGTTGACATCAGACAGATTCAATGTGAGTGACATAACTGGTTGGCTCGAACCTAAGCCAACTAAGTTGTCAAGCAGGCGTCATCTTCACTACTGTCTCTTGTCAACTGGCAGCGGCTGTCTGGTTTACTGTGTCTAGAAATATTCTTGTCTACAGGGTCACATCTTGATGACTGTGTAAGAATGAGTGTCCTTTGAGTTTTGTTGCTGTTTTTGGTTTTTCAAGGCAGGGTGTCACTCTAGCCCAAGCTGACCTGGAGTTCACTGTGCAGTCTCAGGATGGCCTCGAACTCATGGCGATCCTCCTACCTCTGCCTCCCGAGTGCTGGGATTAAAGGCATGCGCCACCATGCCAAGCCTATTTGATTTTTAATGAGTGACATGCAAGCCCAAGAATCGTATTCTCCCACAAACCTATGAGCCTATGGTCACCAACACACTAAGCTAAACATCCCAGAAAAGATACAAGATTTACTTTTTGGACAAAAAGACATACTTTTTGTTTGTTTGGTAATCTAGTGAACGTTTTAGAAGATACGGTGCCTGTGTCCCTGTGTGGTTTTTTTAGGGTATTGCCAGGGAGAGTTTACTTTGAATGAGTAGCTCAGGTCCCAGCTCCAGGGGAAATGAGAGAAGGAACTAACTTTGACATCAGCTAGAGTTCAGTTCAAGATCATCATCATCAATTTAACAAACCTCGATTTCCTTGTATCATAACCATGCTAAGAGGTGAGTAAGGAAACCGAGCATGGCCAGTGGACAAGGAAAGGGCTTGGGAAGCTGAGTTAAACTCACACACAACCCACTGTCCCTTCCAAAGGAAGGAAAAGGACTATGGTGGCGTCAGTCGGCCCCAGAAGGGTGTGGGGAACCTCTTCCCCAAGGATTTGAGTAGCTTTAGATAAGACATTTAGGTTTTTAAAATTTTTATTTATTTGTTTACTTATGGTCTCCTATGTATAAAATCAGAGAAGGGAGAATAAAATGCTGTCACCTCTTAGAACCATTGCCAAGGAACCACTGTGCCCTATATTCTATAAGGTGAAACAGAAAGAAAGGGTGCCTTCAAAGTGGGTATAGTGGAGCATGAGAAGAGAGAAGAAAAGAAATATATAAAGAGGACAAGAGTCTCAGAAATATAGTTTAGGGATTTTAACACCGGTAATGACAAAATCATATTGATTAAACTTACCAGGACCTAGAGCTGAAATCGTTTGTTGACAAATTTTGGGGGTGAGGATAATGATGACATCATTAGCATACCCCTGTTACTTTTTAGACGCATGCCATGGCAGGTGCAGAAGGTTAAGTTAATCATACCCCAGGTGCGTGGGATGCTTGTCACTGGCCCACACAGACAGCAGGTTTTGTTTAGTTATTAACAAATCAGTGGGAACCATCAAAACAGGTTCATGAGAACCTGAATTTAGATACGTCCCTGGTGATGTCATAGAGAAACAACACCCTTGGTTAAAAGCCTGGTGGATAGTAATGAATGCAGTAGGTTCACAGGACTTTTATCATTCTTTGATTCTAAAATGTGTTTCATAGTTTTCCAGCACCACCCTCAGAAGAGAGCAAGAAAGACGAAAACAAATTCATTTATTGACAAGTCAACTTCACAGCTTTCAATAGTAAGACAAACCTTCCTCCTCAATTTTTTGTACTGGGGCTGGAGAGATGGCTCAGCTGTAAAGGCCCTTGCCTGCAAAGCCTGCTGGCCTAGGTTCAGTTCCCCAATTCCCACATAAAGCCAGATACACAAGGCGACCCATGTGTCTGGTACATTGGCAGTGGCAAAAGGCCTTCTTAGCATGCCCATACACACACTCTCTCTTTGTCTCTCAAATAAATATATCAAACTATTTTTAAAATATGCATGCTAAAATTATTTTATATGCTACCAAATTATTTTACGTGCTACACATTACGCTGATTACCCAGCCAACTCAAGTGCATTTCTGACTCAGGACAGACAGACAGACAGACAAAGCAGGGTACCACTTGCCTTTCCTGCCTCACACTCGGTCCCATCTGCCCAGGGCGTGTGCTGAGTCCGGCAGCCCTTGTGCGCACCGTCCATGTTATTGCACCAGAGCCGTCTGCACTGCATCTGCTCGGTTGGGGGGATGGGGTGAGACAACGACGAGATGCTGATCAGACAAGGCAAGAACCCCTTTCACCCAGCACTTTGCCTGTGGGAGCCCGAAGAGGCATGCTTTTTCTTCGTAGCATCAATGACAACAGATTCCAAAGCGCAGCCCCTGAGACACATCTCTATGCAGGTGAGACTCACTGTGTGCTCAAAGGGGAGCTGCTGTGCACGTGAGCCATCCCCCTGCATCATTTGGTTGTCTGCCACAGCTCTCCATGTGGATGAGGCTTGGAGAGATGACAGGGCATGTGGGACATCACAGCATTGTGTGAGTCGTGAATTGTGTGATTAGCTGTGATATGAAGTGTGGCTCGTCTGTGTGGTTGGTCACAAGTGTTTCCATTAGTCACATGAATGCATGACCATGCTATCAACAAGTCTAAGATTGGGCTGAGGAGACAGCCAGCAGTTAGAAGTGCTTGTTTGTAATGCCTGCTGGCCCAGGTTCAGTTCCTCAGTATCCATGTAATGCCAGATGTTCAAGGTGGTGCAGGAGTCTGGAGTCAGTTTGCGGGTAGCAGGAGGCCCTGGAGTGTCCGTTCTTCTCTCTCTCTAGTAAATATTTATTTGAATTTTTTTTTTTTTGAGGTAGGGTTTCACTCTAGTCCAGGATGACCTGGATTTCACTATGTAGTCTCAGGCTGACCTTGAACTCACGGAGATCCTCCTACCTCTGCCTCCCGAGTGCTGGGATTAAAGGCGTGCACCACCACGCCCGGCCTGTTATTTGAATTTTTAAGGTATTGAGGGTTGTTAGAGGAAATATAGGATAGAATCCTGTGATGGTATTCGATCATGTTAAAAATATAATTAATGGGGATGGAGAGATGGCTTAGCAGTGAAGGCACTTGCCTGTAAAGCCAAAGGATTCAGGTTTGATTCCTCAGGACCCACATAAGCCAGATGCACAAGGTGGCGCAAGCATCTGGAGTTCCGTTTGCAGTGGCTGGAAGCCCTGGCACACCCATTCTCTCTCTCTCTCTCTCTGCCTCTCTCTCAAAATAAATAAATAATTAATTTAAATCACATAATTAATGGATACTCAGGCACCCATCACTCAGCTGAGGAAAAGAACAAAACGTGGGTAAGCTGAAGTTTGTCTGCTCAGCCTGGGTCTCTTTCCGTCCCTCTCCCCAGAGGTGCCCTGGTCCTGAGAAGTGCTCACTATCTTTCCTATGCTTCTCTACAAGTGCTTCAAGAGCTATGGGTATTATTTAGCACGTCGGCGTCCTACAGATGGGTGTGCCCTCCCTCCTCGATGCATCCTTTCATTTGTTTGTTTTCAAGGTAGGGTCTTTAAAAAAATATTTATTTATTTATTTGAGAGAGAGAAAGAGGCAGAGAGAGAATGGGCCTCGAACTTATGATCCTCCTATCTCTGCCTCCCGCATACTGGGATTAAAGCGTGTGCCACCACGCCAGGCTGGACATTTCAATTTTGTTTGTTTATTTATTTATTTATTTATTTATTTATTTTGAGACATGGTCTTGGTACATAGCCCAGGCTGGCCTTAAACTCTATCAACATGCCTCAGCCTTCTGATCCTGGGAAAACAGGCATGAACTACCTTACCCAGCTAGCTCAGTGACTTAATTTTTGCTCTCATGAGTAGCTCAGAAATAAATATTACTGTGGTTGAATTACTTGAAATTTTTCACCATTTCCACAGAATTATTAGGCTTCCCAATTCACCAAACCATTCCTGAAGTCTCTCTCAACAAAACAAACACATTCCCCAAAGACATTGCCTGGGGCACCCTACCCAAGCTGACTTCCATTCACCTAAAATGTATTGGCACGTACATCAAAACATTTCCTGCACCAAGTGACCTGGAGAGGCGAGGCCAGGGGAGGGGAGGTGAGGCCCTGAGTGGTCACAAGAGGTAAACCTGACAGGCTGAGACAGGGAACCAGGCTTCACAAGGATTCCCTTTACTGATTCTGAAAAAGTCTCTGGGAGTCACGTCACTTGGGCAAGTGGAAGGAGATAGGGGAGGAGAGGAGAGGAGAGGACAAGGGAGGAGAGGAGAGGAGAGAGCACTCAGTGCTCTCATTACCAGCTCTGCAACCTAAGCTTTGCCAGCTCTCACGTGCTCACTGACAAATGTAAGACAATGGCTTCTCCCTTGGGAGCCAACATCAGAGAGGACGAGGAGAAATTACAGGCAAAGCGCTGAGACCCTGAAACTCCTTGTAAGTGCCATGATCATTACCAGCTGATTTCATCCTCAACTTCTCCTTGAGTCATTTATGAGAGTGAGAATCCAGTGGAAGACAGGGTGGCAGAATAGTCCCGAACACTTACCATGTATGGGCACACCTGAGAACCGGGTCCAAAAATCAATTCACATTGTTTGTTCACGTCGTAAAGGAGGCCGGGCAGTTGGGAAGGCAAAGGGTAGGTTCTGGATTCAGGTTCGTTCAGCAAGCACTCTCCGTATCCAGTGCTGTGAAAGCAGAACCGTGCTGGTGAGAACCCGGACCGACCGCCAAGGGCTCAGGTAACAGAAGACCACACGAGGCACCTACACACCCTCTACTCTCCATGCTTTATTCTTTTCAAAGCAGAGGTGACATTTCTGGTTTAGTCGTTATAGCTCCATATGCTATGAATATGATATAGCCAGGGCAGACATAATATCTGTAAAAGCACTGATCATCTTGGAGGAGAATTACCTACTTAGTTTTACGTGTGTGTGTGTGTGTTTGTGTGTGTACACACGCACAGGTGTGTGCCTACAAGTGGAGGTCACAGTCAATGTTGGGTGTCTCCAGATATTGCTTCTTCACTCATTTTTATGAGACAGGGTCTCTCACTGAACCCAGAACTCACCGGTGAGGCTAGACAAACTAGCCCACAAGCCCTGGGGAATCATCCTACGTCTGCCTCCGCACGCACCAGGATGACAGGCGTGTGGGTGGGTTCTTGGGGAGCTGAACTCAGGTCCTCAATCTGCATAGCAAGCGTTTTACACATGGAGTCATCTCCCCAGCCCCTGTTTATTTTTGATCATCTTTCCCAGTAGACGCTAAGCTTCTTCAGGCCACAGATAGTGTTTGTTTCTCCACATGCAGGGCGGGTCTGGTTAGCCACAACAGGTGTTCATTGTATGGTTGCTGAAGGGATGAGCAAGGGCTCGGCCACTAGCAGCAAGAATCACACCGCCTGCTTAAGGAAGAAAAACATCAGCCCTCCAGTTCCTTCATGTTTCTGCAAACAACTCTCTCGGAAAATCCACACTGGGTAGGTTTTGATTAATAAGCCCCCTCTTGCTTGTGCTTACAAAAACCTACAGCCAGTGACTTGAGACAATCATTTAACCTTCTGTACTTCGGGAGAGGACAGCAAGAGTCTGCTACACAAGGGCATTGTATAATGTCATTGGATCCTTGACTGGCCTAGCAGGAGGGTAAGCAAAACAAAACAAAAGCAAATAAAGATGGGAGATGTCTTGGTAATAAAAGCCCTTTACCATGTGAGTATGAGGAGTGAATTCAGATCCCCAGAATCCACATAAATGCTGGTCCTGGTGGTTCAGGTCTGTGCTCCCAACACCACAGAGCTGTGAACAGGGACCCACGCCCTGCTGGCTAGCTTGTGCAGCTGGATTGGTGAGCTCTGGGTCCAGTGAGGGACCTTACTCAGAAATAATGTGGCAAGTGACTGAGGAAGACACACATACTTATATCCACAGGAACACAAACATGCATATATACACATACCAAAAAACCAACCAACCAACCAACCAACCAAACAAACAAACAAACAAACAAACAAAAAACCCACACACACAAAGAGAAGAGGAAAGAAGGGGAGAGAAGAGAAGAGAGACAGAGGAAGGAGGCCATGTCCTTACTTCAGCCTCTGGGAGGGTCTGCTGCTGTTTCTGCCCACCCACATACTCTCTTTTGGGAATACTTCGATCTTCCAGTGTTTTCCAAGCCAAGATTACTAGGTTAGCAGTAATCCTAGGGCCTTCATGTGCAGTCACAGTCAAGCTCCCTTTCCAGGGATCTGAACAAATTTCAAAGCCTTCCCCAAACCCAGCAACATCTGCATATTCCCTTTATGATCCCACCCTTTTCTTTCTTCAGGTCAGCTTGTAATCTTCCAAAACGGGAAAAGCTCTGAACTACACCGACCTCACAGAGCAATTTTTTTCTCTCCTCCAGAGAATGTCAACAAAAATGGTATCTCAGGAGGAATGCTTGGCTCTGTATTTTCTTTTCCACAAATCTTTCACTCCATGTAGGCCAGACACTACAGACGTCCATGCTCAAAGAAAGCTTCATCAACTGGGCAGATGGCTCAGTGGTTAAAGGCACTTGCTCACAAAGCCTGCAGGCCTCGGATTTGATTTCCAAGCCTCCCACGTAAGCTGGATGCAAAAGGCGGCACAAGCCTCTGGTGCTCATTTGCAGCAGCAGGAGGTCCTGTCCCGCACACTCACCCCACACAAGCAAATCAATCAATCATTTCTCTTTTAAAGGAAGTTGAAGTCTTACTCTAAGAACTCAGTGATATATTTTCGACTACACTTTGACCACATCCAAGGGTTGGTGTAGAAGTTCAAGGTAGGCGCCATGACATGCTGGGGACTCTTAACGCCTTCTTCTTTGCACTTATTGTTGTCATCATGAGGCATGTTAAACCTGGACACGAGACAATGACGAGGTGGTCAGCAAATGCCAGCCTATCACGCTGGAACCATACCTTCTAGAATGTACCCAAGGGGCTGGAGAGATGGCTCACCAGTTAAAAAGACACTTCCTTGCAAAGCCTGCAAGCCCTGGTTTGATTCCCCAGTACCCACATAAAGCCAGAAGGACAAATTAGCACACATATGTGGAGTTCATTTACAGCGGCAGGAAGGTCTGGAGCACCATTCTCTCTCTCTCTCTCTCTGACTGCCTCACTCTGTCTCTTCCTCCTCCCTCTCTCAAGTAAATAAAACGATTTTTAAAACATAACTGATGACTGCATCATGGATAAGAAGTGAAGTTTGTTGGGCAGAGTAAAATTTTAGGCAAGTCAACATGGAGTAGAGAACAAGAGACTTTTCACCAAGCTTAATATAAGGTATCTTTAGTTTATAAAAAAAGGGGGGGCTAGAGAGATGGCTTAGTGGTTACACACTTGCCTGTGAAGCCTAAGGACCCCGGATCAAGGCTCGATTCCCTAGTACCCATGTAACCCAGATGCACAAGGGGGCGCATGCATTTGAAGTTCGTTTGCAGTGGCTGGAGGGCCCAGTGCACCCGTTCTCCCCCCTCTCTCTCTTCTTTTTCTCTTTCTCTGTCACTCTCAAATACATAAAAATAAACAAAAATTTAAAAAAATAAGCTAGGAGTTCTGTCATTTATTTGGTGTAAATACGTTGTTTGGAATTGCACAGGCCCTGAATGTACTGTGGTTGGAACTACAATATCCAGCTAGCATCCCTTAGAGTGAAGGCTTTGGCAAGTGGAGTTACCGTGGTGAATATAAAAGTAAGTCAGTGTCAGACAGTGAAGGCAAATGCTTCGTAATAAAAGGCATTGTAACCAGGGGCCTCAGCGTCCCCTGGGTCTGGGTCAGGGTGGCAAATGTTACATCGATGTAGGTGCAACATGAGGACATTTGCCAAGAGCACGGCCAGTAAGCGGAGAGTGCTGGGTGATCATGCCACCATGTGCCCATGGATCCAGCCAGCTGGGTGCAGAGAATGGTAAACATGTTCATGCTTCTTGCCAGGGCCACAGTTCAGTACCGGCTTCCTGAAAAGTCAGGATTTTTGAGTTCTTCCCGATATTGTCTGGGAGGAGACCGTGGAGGACTGCCAGCGTCCTCTTGGGCCTGGGCGGAACTCAGCGGCTGCGCTCACTCCCACTTTCCAAAATGTGAAAATCTCCTCTCTGCCCACATGGCCTTCCAGCCCAGGCAAGTATGCACCTTGGGACAAGGTTGGGGGGGGTCACCTATCCTCGCTGCCAGTCCCAGAACTGAGCCTAGGGTTAATGGACGGTAAGAGAGGAACTGCCTTCTCTGTTCACACTGAGCACAGGAATACGTGAGTGACACAGATAGAATGGTGTGGACTTGCTTCCTATAAAAGAAAATGCTACCCTGTGTGTCTATTTCACTAATTTTTTTTTGTATCTTGTTTTGTTTTCTTTAAAAAAAAATTGCAAGGGGGCTGGAGAGATGCCTCTGCAGTTGAAAGCACTTGCTTGAAAAGCCTGATGACGTGGGTCTGATTCCCCAGCACCCACATAAAGCTAAATGCACAAGTGGCGTGTGCATCTGGAGTTCATTTGCAGTAGTCCTGGTGTACCCATTCTCTCTTTCTCTTTGCATATAAATAATAAACAATAAAACAATGTAAGCTTCTTAGTTTGCCAGTAGAGATGGCAAAATGTGATCTGTCTTGGCTGAATTTAGTAAAAGCTTTAAAATCTGTTTTTTCAAAGAGAGCCTGTACTGATTCTAGCTGCATGGTCTGCGCAGTCTCTCCACAAACAAGGAAATCATTCAAATCTTACCTCGATTCCCTGTGGCATAAAGGAGCTGGCCTTGATTGCTAAGCCCACCATAACTTTGTAAAATTGAGCTTATTGCATCATATAAATAAACAGAAAATGTATTTGCATTTAAACATCAGTCACGTTTGCTTATTGCATGAGCTAACTAATAATAATTTGTGGAACCCTTACTAAACAATAATAACCAAGAATGCTTGGCAGTGGTGATATGCTGGGATGAATACTCAGTGCTTTACCTCCATGACTTCATCACTCATTTCACATAACGAATAGTACAGTTGGCCCACCACATCTGTAGGTCACACATCTGCATGTTCTAATTGCAGATGGAAAGTATTCAGGGGGAAATCCTCCCCAAACTGTCTCTAGTAAACACATGCACTCTTTCTCCTGGGTGACAGTTTCTCAGCAATGCAGTAGCCTAGCTCATTGCACAGTATGAGATATCCCACGTCACCTCGAGACGATGATGGAATGTGAACAGAAAGGTGGGCATAGGTGAGATGTAAATACTATGCCTCTTTCCACAAAGGGCTTAGCACCTGTGGATGTCGGCACCCATGCCAGGTCCTGGAACCAGTGCCACACTGATAACCAAGGATGACTGTGCTAGTACCCACACTTTGTAGATGAGGAATTGATATATATATATATATATATATATAGTCATAGGGCTTCCCAGTGACGGAGCCAGAGTTGGAAATCTCTTTTTATCTATCTATCTATCTATCTATCTATCTATCTATCTATCTATCTGAGGGAGAGAAGGAGAGGGGAGAAAATGGGCATGCCAGGGCGTCTAGCCACTGCAAACAAACTGCAGATGCATGCGCCACCATGTGCATCTGGCTTACGTGGGACCTGGAGAATCAAACCATAGACCTTAAGCTTCACAGGCATGTGCCTTAACTGCTAAGCCATCTCTCCAGGCCCAGAGTTAGAAATCTCTTTGAGGAGCCTCTGCATCTCATGAAGATGTCTCAGAAGTCACAAAAACAGACAAAATGGGGCTGGAGATGGCTTAGCAGTTGTCATTTGCCTGCAAAGCCAAAGAACCCAGGTTCCATGTGTTCAGAGTTCATTTGTAGTGGCCAGATGCCCTAGCATGCCTATTATCTCTAAATATATATCTGCTTTTTTTCTCTCTCTCAAACAAATAAATAATAATAAAACAACCAACAAAATGTTGACTAAACTTTGTAAATTGAAAGCCACACCCTGACAATGCATCCTTGGAAGAAAAGAAAATGGGCATATTTTTAAACATGGTTAAAAATTACTTATATAAAAATGTATCCATGTAGCCTGGCATGATAGCACAAACCTTCAATCCCAGCACTCTGGAGGTAGAGGCAGGTGGGTTGCTGTGAGTTTGAGGCCAGCTTGGAACTATATAATGAGTTCCATGTCAGCCTGACCTATAGTAAGACCCTAACTCAGAACACTCCCCACAAAAATTATTCATGTTTGGGCTGTGAAGATGGCTCAGCAGTTAAAGGCACTTGCTTGCAAAACCTGTTGACCCTGGGTTCCATTCCCTGGTACCCATGTTAAACCAGATGCACTAAGTGGCGTATGCATCTGGAGTGTGTCTTTCAGTGGCAGGAGGCCCTGGTGTGCCCCTGCTCTCTCTTGCTTTCTCATGCTTTCCTCTATTTTATCTCTCTTGCACATAAATAAATAAATAAAATTTTAAAATGTAGCTGTATTTGTGGAGCTGAACTAGAGATGGCTGTGTGCACATACATATGTGTATGTGTGTGCACACATCTTGCTCCACCCCCAGCACTGTATGCTTCAGACAAGAGGTCTTTGAAAAGTCTTTGAATGTAGAAGCTTGCTTCACTGATGTTAGCTCTAAATAAAATTAACGTCAGATACACAAATTGGCATGCAGTTCTACTCTACTAATTATCATTTTGGGGAAAATTATTTTAAAAATATAAATGATAAGTACTTCAGTTATTTTAAAAAGACAGTCCAGAAATCAAAATACTTTTGAATAAATTTACAGTGGTTTGCACTGTATTCTAACTGTGATCTGACTCTTAAAAAAATGGGGGTTGAAGAGATGGCTTAGCAGTAAAGGCGCTTGCCTGCAAAGCCTAACAACCCAGGTTCAATTCCCCAGTACCCATATAAAGCCAGATGTACAGTGGCACATGCATCTGGAGTTCATTTGCAGTGGCAAGAGGCCCTGGTGTACTCTCTCTCTCTCTCTCTTCTTGCAAATAAAATAAATAAATAAATAAATAGTTTAAAAAATCAAATGGGAAAATCTATTTAAAATGACCACTTAATTACCATAATTGGGAAATAATTTCTTTCATGTACATTTGTTAATTTTTTTCTCTGACACAGAGAAATTACTGTTCAAAATGCTAATGTTCTAAATGTCTGAATTACAGCCACAATTTATTAAAGTTAGAAAAGATCTGAATTTATGAAAACCTTGTGGGCCACAGAAATGTTGGAACATTGCCATGAACAAAGATTTTGATTGAGGAAAGTTCTCAAAGCTAAGACATCCTTGCACTGGTGAAGGAATGGCTCCTGCCCCCCAGTTCCCAGGAGAAGACATTCTTTTGTGTTTGGTTTTTCCAGGTAGGGTCTCACTCTAGCCCAGGCTGACCTGGAATTCACTATGTAATCTCAGGGTGGCCTCGAATTCCCAGTGATACTCCTACCTCTGCCTCCCAAAGTGGTGGGATTAAAGGTGTGCGCCATCATGCCCAGCAGAGAGAGAGAGGAGAGATAGAGAGAATGGGCATGCCAGGGCCTTGAGCTACTACAAACGAACTACAGATGCATATGCCACCTTGTTCATCTGTGGGTACCGGGGAATCAAACTCAGGTCATTAGGCTTTGCAGGTAAGTGCCTTACCCACTAAGCCATCTCTGCAGCCCTGAGACAGGATTCTTGTTAGACTTTGTGCATCAAGCTTAAGAAGTTACACTGAAGACATGCAGAAGTAGGACTAAAGAGGGTCTGTTTACTGCATTTATTTAACTCTCTGGAATCAAAGTCATTTCTCCCAAGTAGGTTGAAAGCTTTCCACCCTGTAAACATCTCCTGTGACTTGGGAAGCATCTAAACTTCTGTCTAACCTCCTCTGAAGTCTAGTAAGTGCTCGCAGACGGAGGGGAGAAAGGTTTCGGGGACTCTGAATTCAGTGAACTCCTAAAAGGGTTACTTACACGTGGCCCAGCTCGTGAGCGACAGTGAAAGCTGTGCTCAAGCCGCTGTCCTCACTGATGGAGCAGCTTCTATAAGGGTCACAAATGGTTCCCAACTCGGCCAGACCTATGGGATGGGGAGGGAGGGAGAAACCAAGGAGGGTTTACTTGAGAAAGCAATTGTGGCTTGGAAGAGAAACATCTAACCCCATGTGTCAGCCCCAGAGGCCATGCACAGAGGACTCACCCAGGGTGTCACATTTGTCATGAGCTCTGCAGATGTCCTGTCTGGACAAGACCAGAGGAGAGACGTCAACACAGATAAATATTTCAGAAGTTTCTAAACATTCACTACCAACATATATTTTGTTTTTAATATTTTTATTTATTTATTTGCAAGCAAAGAGAGGTAGGGGAGAGACAGACAGAGAAAAATGGGCATGCCAGGGCCTCTAGCCACTGAGAACAAACCCCAGATGCAGGCATCATTTTGTGCATCTGGCTTTATGTGGATACTGGGGAATCAAACCTGGATTATCGGGCTTTGCAGGCAAGTGCCTTAACCGTTAAGCCATCTCTCTAGCTCCCAAACAAACACTTTGAGGGGAGAAAAATAAAAGCAAACTAGCAGAGCCAGGGTTTTACAACCCACAAAGGACTGGGTTCTAGGTTGCATCTAGAAGTCTCCCACACTATCACTGGAAGCCATCCCTAGCAGGACTCTAGAGTAAGAGATAGAAAAGTGTTCACCGTTTTCCACTTGAGTCCATCTAAGAGTCAGTGGGGGGCTGGGAGGTGGAGCTCAGTGGTTGAGCATGTGTTCAACGTCCGGCATGGCCCTAGGTTTAATCTCCCACAAAGGTCTGGGGTAAATAAAATTGTTTGTGAACATGTCAGCGGTGGTGACCCAAAATGCAAGGTATAATAAAGTCAGAGCCCCTCTTGGTCGCCTTGTATAACTTTGTAAACATTCTCTGGGATTGGAGTCATCATTTAAACACTGAAAGATTTCACTATTTTTTTCTTTTCAATTTCTTATGGGTGGCTTCATGCAAAATCACACAAGGTGGCAACACTGGACAGAGACTCTTTGTGGCAGCCACCAGCTGTCCTGCTTATCAAAGTGAATTTGCTTTCAGACCTGCCTGACAGATTGAGTCTTTACCTGGTGCCTGCCTGACAGAGGTTTTTAGCCAGGAGTGTTTCTTCTCCACTACTCACTCCCCAGGGGGGACATGTGGCATTGTTTTGTGACTCAGTAGGTTGTCACAATTGAGAGGAATGAGAGCGAGAGCGAGAGAGCGAGAGAGAGAGAGAGAGAGAGAGAGAGAAAAGGGGAGGGGGGAGAAACCAGGAATGGGACCCTCAGCAGAGCAAAGAATTATCTGGTGCAAAATGTCCACAGTGACTAAACTAAGAAACCCTCTGTTAGATCCCCAGGTGCCTTCCCATCCACTTGACTGGGAACAGAGAGATCTGAGGGAAGAATGAGCCATGTACCTCGTCACCAGTACTGCTGTGTCATGCTGGACCCCGCCGGCTTGGTTCTTCGAATGTTGCCATTGACAGAAACTTTTCAATGTCGTCTGGGCATTGTAAGTTATGGAAGGTCCTTCCTAGGTACAGGGAAGAATCATGTTTGGTCTATGATACCAACGCCAATTGGACACACTGTTTCTGATGCAGACAGAAGAAAGCAGATTAAGAAATTATGTTACCTGTTCATTATGAATCACGACTAAGTTCACAATAACAATATTGATTAAATTTCCAATACTTGGATCTTTATAGATAGAGGCTACCTGCAACAGAAAGAAAGTTTGCAAAGTTAATTGTGAACTCTGGGTTAGCAATTAGCTAGTCACTTCTTGGGCTGGGCTGCATGTCTTTTATTTATTTATTTATTTTTTGAAAGGGGAGAGAGAGAGAGATAGAAAGAGGGGGGGAGGGAATGGGCCTGCATGGCAGGACCTCTAGCTGCTGCAAACAAAAGCCAGATGCACTCTTTGCATCTGGATCTACATGGGATACTGGGGAATCAAACTCGAGTCATTAGGCTTTGAAGAGATGAGCCTTAACCACTGAGCAATCCCTCCAGCCCTTCCATGTTTTTTTATGTTTTCTAAAATATATGTTGATGCAGTCAGCTTCAAGTTGCTGGCAGAAAGCACCCGACCAAAAGCAGCTGATGGAAGGAAAGGGTTTATTTTGGCTTATAGACTTGAGGGGAAGCTTCATGATGGCAGGGAAAGCATGGCATGGGTAGATGCTGGGCATTACCTCCTGGCCAAATCAGGTGGACAACAGGAGCAAGAGAGTGTGTCCAACACTGGCAAGGGGAAGCTGGCTGTAACACCCCTAAGCCTGCTCCCAACAACACACCTCCAACAAAGTTCCAGTTCCCAAATCACCATCAGCTGGGGACCAAGCATTCAACACCTAAGTTTATGGGGGACACCTGAATCAAACCACCACATATGTGTTTACACTGATTTGAAGTCTCTGAAATCCATGGATGAAGGTTTTAGATAATGATGAATTAGCTAAACGTGTCTAAATCCTGAAAGACGTAATTTCCCTTGAAAGTGCAGGATCGCAACTGAACAGCTCTCTGTCCCGAACACTGGATAGAAATTTTCATTCACGCACTTTGCTCCCCTTGGAAGTCCTGGGTTGCCACTTGCTATTCTTTTTTAAAAAATTTTATTTTGGATGTGCTAGAGTCTCTAGGTGCTGCAAACTCCAGATGCATGAGCCACTTTGTAAAGCTTGTGGCTGTGGGTGTTGGGGAACTGAACCTTGGTCATTAGGCTTTGCAAGCAAGTGCCTTAACTGCTGAGCCACTTCTCCAGCCCCCACTTGCTGTCCTTAATGCTCCTCATCCATCTGTCTGTTCAACCACTAAGGTAACCTGTTGTGTTGTTTGTTAATATAATGAATTATGATAGCTAACATTCACCAAAAGCTCACGGTAGACTCCACCCTGGCTGGAAACTACATTTGCATTCAGTCCCCACAGCAAAACTATAGGCTAGGAAATCTCTATAGAACACAGAGAAACTAAAGCTCAGAGAAGGAGCAGAGCCAGAACTCTCAGCCTGAGCTATGGGACCCAATGCCCATGTTTGTAATCAAAACTCTTCTGACAGACAGATCTGGAATGTTGGGGTGGGCATGGAGCTGGGTTTGAAGGATCTGGCTAGGTTTTTCTTTGTACCCTCCGAGTCCAAGAGGGCTGGGGCATATGGAAACCAGTAGCAGCAGTGGTGGGCACATGGTGGAGGGGAAGCAGGGTTGAGGAAAGTGATGGCCCACACCAATGAGGGCAGTGTGACAGGTCATCAGGAGGGAAAAAATGGCCAACTTCAACATCCTCAAATATGGTGACATTTCATTTCACCTGGGGAACTTACTCAAAGTAGGCCCCTGTTCAGGTAAATTTAAGTCAATCCATACAAAAGAAAGTAATGCAAAGGCTTAAAATAAGCCAATCTTCCTGCATCACTGTGGAACATTCTTTTAAAAAAAAGTTGGGCTGGAGCAATTGCTTAGTGGTTAAGGCACTTGCTTGCAAAGCCAAAGGGCCTAGGTTCAATTCCCCAGTACCCACATAAGCCATATGCACAAGGTGGCGCATGCACCTGGAGTTCGTTTGCAGTGTCTGGAAACTCTGGCATGCCCATTCTCTCTCCCTCATTCTGCCTCTTTCTCTCTCTCAAATAAAAAAAAATTAAAAAGTCTTTAATAGCACTATGTAACATAGCAAATAGGGATATTTCTTTTCTGTTTAAAAAAAAATTGGAAGTCATTTCTCTGTATCCTTAGGAGTTTGGTTCCAGGACTCCTGAGGGTATCAAAATGTGAAGACGCTCACTGTTCATGGAGAATGGAATAGCAGCTACATGAGCTATTCAGAATTGTCCATGGGCTTTTAGTCAGGTCTATATTACTTATCCTATCCATCACAATGTGAGCAGCTGTTCCATCACACTGCCTATAGAGTAAAGACAGGCCAGAGTCTACACACGTCCAGCACAGATCAAGATTCTCTTCCAAGTCTTTTTGAGACATTGGTGGTTGAACCCCAAGATGATGGTCTTGCAGGAATGTAGAACTAACTGTACATGCAAGCGCGTTTGCCTAAGAGATGTGCGGTGTTTCCAACCTTAGCGCCATGGCCACCTGCTCCACGTGCTTCCTTGAGCACTCAAAATGTGCCTGCTCCAAACTGTGGTGTCGTGTAAGTGTAAGCTGTAGTCCAGACTTTGAAGACTGAGTATAGAAAAAAAAAAGTAGGGCTGGAGAGACTGCACAGTGCTTAAGGCACTTGCCTGCAAAGCCAAATGACCGAAGTTTGATTCCCCAGTACCCACGTAAAAAGCCAAATGTACAAAGTGGCATGTGCATCTAAAGTTTATTTGCAGCAGCTGGAGGTACTGGTATGCTCATCCCCCCCCCCCCGCTTACAAATAAATAAAAACTTTTTTTTTTTTTTTTTTTTTTGGTTTTTGCAGGTAGGGTCTCACTCTGGCCCAGGCTGACCTGGTCCTGGTCTCATGCCTCATTCCCCACCTCCTACCTCTGCCTCCCGAGTGCTGGGACAAATAAATAAAAAAAACATTTTTAAAAATAAGTAAAATCTTTCATCATAACTTTTGAAAAGATAAACTTCACAGATTAAAAGAATTAGATAATGGGCTGGCAACTTGGCTTAGTAGTTAAGGTGCTTGCCTACAGAGCTTAAGAACCCAGGTTTGATTCCCCAGTACCCATATAAACCAGATGCACAAGGTGGTACAGGCATCTGGAGTTCATTTGCAGTGGCTAGAGACCCTGGCACACCTATTATCTCCCACTCTCTCTCTCTATAAATAAATAAGTAAATAAATATTTTAAAAATTAGATTAAAATTAATTTTACTCTGCTGTTTCTTTAAATATGTACTTACTAGAAAATTTAATATGTGACTCGGATTATATTTTTACTGAATAGTTCCAGTTGGAAGCAGCAAGAATTCTAAAAATGGTTGCTCCTGGGAAGATGTGAGGATCATATAGTGAGATGTCTGTTTAGTTTTTGATCAATAGTAATTGGCTCTGCTTGATTTTCTGATCATGCCATTTATTTTGTTTCCAATATAATATGGGAGTAGAAAAACATGGGAATAACGGGGCTGGAGAAATGGCTCAGATGTTAAAGGCACTTATTTGAAAGGCCTGATGCCCCAGGTTCAATTCCCCAGTACCCACTTCTGCTTTTTTGAATTTATGTCCCTAAATAAACTCAGGACTTTACTAAAGCTTATAGCTTGGATTTACAGCCACCTGGCAGGAAGAGGTGGTGCTGGGGGTGGATCCTGGGGTCCAAAGGTATGTTGGGGGATGGACCTGATTTCTAGCCCAAAGGTGTGCAGAGTGCTTAGCTCTGCCTGAGTTTCCTGCTGTTTGCTTGTGTATCTGCCTGCTAGGATCTGTGAGAGGGAGCTGCTGCTTCTGCTATTATGGAACTTCCTCTGCATCTATAAGCTTCAAATAAATCCCTTCCTCCCATCAACTATGTCTGGTTTGGAAGTTCATGCCAGCAGCATGGAGCCGTCTATGACACCACATAAAGCAAGATGCATAAAGTGAAGCATGTGTCTGGAATTCGTTTGCAATGGCAGGAGGCCCTAGTGTGTCCATACTCTCTCCTTCTCTGTCTGCCTCTTTCTCTCTATAACTCTCTCAAATAGATAAGTAAAAATATTTTTATTAAAGAAAAAGAAGCTGGGCATTGTGGCACATAGGACTCAGCACTCAGGAGGCAGAGGTAGGAGGATCGTTGTGAGTTCAAGGCCAGATTGAGACTACACAGTGAATTTCAGAATTTCAGGTCAGCTTGGACTAAAGTGAGACCCTACCTTAAAAAACAAAAAAAAAAAAAAAAAGAAGGACAGAAGAAACAAAGAAAGAGAAAAATATAGCGACTCCTAGTCTTCACCCCAGGGCTACTTAATTATAAAGATGCTACATTGGGCCATAGTGTTCTAATAGTCCTGCCGCGCTGTGCAAAGTCCGTAAGTCAGACAAAAACTATGACATCTGGGAAGTGGACAAGCTGAAGGTCACAACATGTGACATGTAAGCCATTTTCTAGTTGCACCTGACCATGGGCAAATGCCTTAACTCCTGTGAGTCAGTGTTCCTATCTATAAAACCAGAATGGATCATCCAATCTAGGACCTTTGCGTGCAGCTTTAGAAATCGTACCTGTTAAGGAGAATCTGTACTCAGTATTGCTAACCTCCACCCAGGCAGTCAACGGACAGCCAGGCATCCTCCTGAGCACTGAGTTGCTGGCCCTGAATGAAACTCCAAGGCAGTATGGGACAGAGAACCCGTGCCCCCAACGGCACATTCAGATAGTTCCCGAATCCCCGCTGTCTTTGCAATGTACTTACAATGGACATTAAGGTTAAAATATAGTGTTGTAGGTTTGCTCCATGGTACAAAACCATCTTGTAGTCGGCCATCACCATCACTTCTACAAACCGTGGATAAGACAGAAAACGTTTGGTTCTCCTGTGAGTCCTCCTGTCCCTGGTGCTGTCTGTCTTGTTGCCACTGTCGGAAGACGCCCTGATGGACAAGTCACCGTGTAAGAGCGCCACGTCCTCCGCCAGGCTGTTCTTCTCCCCCCGCTGCCGTGTTCTGGTTCTCCCCTTGCCTCTGCTGGGATGACTCTCACGCTCTGTAACGAACCAAATGCATGAAGTCAGGTCACACCACGGCGATTTTATGTCAAGAATCGGACACATTTTTATTTGTTTTTACTTTTTAATATATTTTTAAAATATTTTATTTGTTTGAGAGAAAGAGGCAGAGAGAGAGAGAGAGAAAGAGATAGAATGGGTGTGCCAGGACCTCTAGCCACTGCAAACTCCAGGCGCATGTGCCACCTTGTGCATTTGGCTTACAAGGGTAGTGGGGAATCAAACTCGGGTCCTTAGGCTTTGCAGGCAAACCACCAAGCCAACTCTCCAGGCCTTTTAAAATATTTTATTTATTTATTTATCTATTTATTTGCAAGCAGAGCAGTGGGGAAGAGAGAGAAAATGAGCACAGCAAGGCATTTTGCCATGGCTAATGAACTCCAAGCACATGTGTGGCTTTGTGCATCTGGCTTCACATGGGTACTGGGGATTTGAACATGAATCGTGAGGCTTAGCAAGCAAGTTGCTTTAACTGCTGAGCCATCTCTCCAGCCCAATTCTGACACATTTTTAAATGATCCCTCTATAGCAAAATTTTATGCAAAACAAACTACAGGCCGTGGGGAGTACAAGTAGAACTCAATGGACATTCTCCATGGGAATAGCTAAGGATCTGAGACTAGGTTCAGTGGGTGCACACCAATGGCATTAGAATAGCAGGCCTGGAGCCGCATGCATCTGGAATTCACTTGCAGTGGCTGGAGGACCTGGTGTTCCCACTGTCTCTGTCTTCTCTCTCTCTCTCTCTGCTTGCAAATATAGACTATCAAGCCTGGGCTAAGAGAAATAATAGCATAGGATTCCTACCATTGGGTCATTAGGCTTTGCAGGCAAGTGCCTTAATGGCTGAGCTATCTCTCCAGCCAAGCATTCTTAATTTCTTGACAAATAGATGGGATGAGTCTTTCCTGTTGACAACACAAAATGTGGAACCAGGTGGTGTGTAAAGCAAAGAGATGCATCAACAAGGCGACTGTGGAGGCTGAAAATCCCAGGTTAGGAAACTCACTTGTTCTCTTATGAGGACGTCAGGATACAAGGCATCATGGCGGGTACCAAGGTAAACTGAAGCTGTATGTGTATGTGGTCTGGGGAAGGGCATCAGCCTCACTCTTAAAACAACTCATTCTTTAAAAAAAATTTTTTTTCATTTATTTATCTGAGAGAAAAAGAGAGAGAGGCACAGAGAGAGAGAGAAAAAGAAAGAGAGAGAGAGAGAGAGAAATTGGTGTGCCAGGGCTTTCAGGCACTGCAAACAAATTCTAGATGCATGCACCATCTTGAGCACCTGGCTTATGTGGGTCCTGGGGAATCGAATAGGGGTCCTTTGGTTTTGCAGGCAAGCACCTTAACCACTAAGCCATCTCTCCAGCTCCAAACAGCTCATTCTTAAGGGCATTCAAAGGGACACAAGATATCCACCTTAATCTCTTCCAAAGGCAACACCCCAACAACTTAGCAACCCAGAAGATTCCCACCAGGCGTCATTTCTTAAAGATCCCATCGTTTTTCGTGTTGCCACACACAGATGAGCCCCTCCCCGAACATGAACCTTTGGGGGAGAAACTATGTCCACCCCGTGGTGCATTGTAATTTCATGACTGGATTGACTTAGAGAAATGCATGCCTTCAGTAGGGAAAACATTCAGGACATGTACAGAAGTTACTATTTTAACCATGAAGGGGGAGGGTATATTCTCAGAGTCATTCTAAGGACTTGGGCATGGCAATGGAATTGGACAAGCATATTACTATATTATTTACAGCAGAATATTGGGCAATAAAAGGTCCTGAAACACTGATCCATGGTACCTCATCAAAATGTTAGGCTAGATCAAATAACTACACATAAAAGCCCCATATTCCATGACTCCATCTATATGACACATCAGAATAGGCAAAGCCATAGCTATATAATGTAGGTGTGACTGGGGCTAAATCAAAACCTTAACTGGAGCCCAGAGTTGACTATTTCAATAAAGCCAGAGAAGAAAGCAAAAAGCACAAAAAATGTACAATTTCTAACAGAACTCATGTAAATTCTAATATTTCTAGGAGACATTTCTTTCATACATAGTGTCTGTATCAAAGAAATAATTCCACATATCCTATGCATGGCATGAAAATGGAGAATCCAAGTTAATTCCTCACAACCAACATCTTCTCATATGTACTCCTCGGTTTCCTATCCATCTCATCTTTTCTCCTCTTGTGTTAGAATAACCATAAATGGCTCAACTAACTTCTAGCAAAGTAGCAATTTTGGCACTCCTTAAAATCTACTGTTCAGCGGGCTTTCTGTGCACATGTGTGTCTGCATGTGTGAGTTCAGGACCTCATGTTTGCTATAAAATATTTGACCACTGGACCTCAGCCTCATATTAACTCAGAGTGATCATTACCTTTACCTAAGTATGAATGCTTTCATTACCCCAAATATAAATCTTATATCTGGACTGGGAAGATGGCTTAGTGGTTAAAGCACTTGCCTGCAAAGCCTAATGACCCAGGTTTGATTCCCTAGTTCCCATGTAGAGCCAGATGCAGTGGACCATGCATCTGGAGTTCATTTGTAGCGGCTGGAAGCCCTGGCATGCTCTCTCTCTCTCTTCTCTCTCTGTCTGCTTGCAAATCAATAAATAACAATATATTTAGAAAGCATATTCCTAGAAGTCCTATACCTGCTAGCCATCACTCACCCTCGCCCCAATTCTCAGGCCCTCACAATTGAAACCTATGTATTTGCCTATTCTGACATGTCTCATGGATGGGGCCATAGAATATGCAGCTTTTTGTGTCTCGCTTCTTTGCTCAGCTTAATATTTTCACATGTTGCATGAGTCAGTATTCTATCCCATCACTTTTTATTGCTAAAGATTTCATTGTAAGCAGTAATGTTGGATCCAGGTGTCATTTGGTGGACATGTACACGAATATGCTGCTGTGGGGTGGACATATGTTCATTGCTCTTGCATATATACATAGGGGCACAACTTCAAGGCCATATGATAACTACCAAATTGTTTTCCAAATGGTAACCCCAGATTCTTGGCTCTTCAAGTTCAAATAAGACCCTTATGGGGCTGGGGAGATGGCTCCGTGTGTAAGAGCAATTGCTGTGCGAACATGAGGACCTGGTCCATTCTGGGCACCCACATAGAAAGCCAGGCGTGGCCGCACACCATTGTAACCCCAGTGCTGGGGATGCTGGAGGTGCTAGAGACAGGGGGTCACTAGGATTAGTTGTCAAGCAGTCTACCCAGAAACCTGAGAGCTCAACGCTCCATGAGATACTTGTCTGCAGGTGACACGGTCGAAGAGCCGTGGCGGAGAAAACCCAATGACCTCCTCTGGCCTCTGCACATGTGTGCATGGGCTGCATGCTTTGGCACACGCATGTACTCATGCACAAATCAAAAGTAAGAGTTAGGGAGATGGCTCAGTAGTTAAAGGTGCTCACTTGCAAAACCTGCCAGTTTGGGTTCAGTTTCCTAGTACCCACATAAAGCCAAACAATTATTTTAAAAAAGTGCTATATGTATGTATCTGCTGTTCATTTACACTGGCAAGAGACCATTGTACATCTACACACACACACACACACACACACACACACACACACCCCACATACACATAGACTTACACACAAATGAATAAATAAGGGTTAGGGAGATGGCTCAGTAGTTAAAGGCGCTCGCTTGCAAACCCCGCCAGCCTGGGTTTGATTCTCTAGTACTTACATAAAGCCATATAGTTTTTAAAAAATGGTGTATATATGTATCTGGTGTTCATTTTCAGTGGCAGGAGACCATAGTACATCTACACAAACACACACTAAGGAAATAAATAAATAAGAATAGAAAAGGACAATAAGACCTTCAGATACAAGATGCAACTTTTTCATATCTCTGCTTTAAGGGGCCTTCAAAATTTAATCACATTTACTTTGCAACATAGCTTATAAGAAACCTGGCCTATCAGGGATCATTGCGGAAGAGGGGGCGGATAGAATGGAAGAGCCAAAGGAAGGGTACGACTCCCTACAATGCAACTGCCCAGACAGAAATTGGCCTTGATATCCATGACCTTGCTGTGCCTAACAATACCTCCGCAAGACCCTCATAGTAGAAGTAAAAGAGGATGACATCATATTAAAAAAAGAGACTAATGGAGAGAGGGAGGGGATATGATGGAGAGTGGAGTTCTAAAGGGGAAGGGGGGAGGGGAGGGAAAAATACGCACCTTTGGTATGTAAGTATGTTTTGTTGTCAATAAATATTAAAAAAAAAAAAAAAAAGAAAAGAAACCTGGCCTAGTTTAATCTTAAAATAGCGTGTTGATTCTTCTAAGAATCAAATGCATGTTTGCATTTCCAGAAAAGCATAACAGTTAACATTGTGCATGAAAACAAATCCAGGCATGTTAAAAGAAAAGCTGTCTTGGGTGTGGTGATGTACACTTAGAATCCCACCAGTCAGGTAGAAAGAAGAAGGAGGGTCACAAGTTCAAGGCCAGCCTGGGCTATATGTCTTAAAAAAAATTAAAAAGCAGAAAATGAAAATTTGTAACAGCCATTCGTTTGCTTCTTATGACCACATCGCAGGCACGGCGGTTCTAACTGTGGTCACCAAGGCCGGAGTTAATGTAGGCTTTGGTCTTGACACTGCCCCAAATGAAGGTAGTGATGCTTACAAGACCACCACATTATTGGTGTTCCACAAACGCATGCACTGGCGGGCGTGAGACTGGATTCAAGATAGACCTAACCACAGCACATCCCTGGTGATTCCTCACGGTCTCCACACATCTATAACCTGACATAAGAACAGCGCCTACTTCCTAAGAGTTGCTCTGAGAAAAATATGAGTTCACGCATGCAACCTGCTAGCGCAGTGCTTAATGCACAGGAAGAAAAATAAATAAATACTGCCATGATTTTGTTTCTAGTTTTAACCAATCACAACGTCATAAATGGGTTGGGTCTAGAAGGAACCATTTAAGGGAGAGTGACTAAGTGTCCTTAGAAACAAGGTTTTGGCTTAGAGCAATGATTGAAAAAACGCTGTTTACCCTTTTAAGTAGGACAAAGAGCAGAGCGGGCCCGGGTTCCTTTCTGACACCCAGCCTTACCTTACTATGGAAGGGAGCTGAAGACCACCGGCCGAGGACTGGGTTTCTATGTGCCTCACCATCTACAAGGTCTTTCCTGGGCCTGTTTCCTGCTCTCCTAAACGGGCATTAAAAAGTAACCCCTTCCATTCTAAGGGTGTTTGGGGGTGAGTCTGAGGCCAGCCTGAGACTATATAGTGAATTCCAGGTCAGCCTGGGCTAGAGGGAGATGCTACCTCAAGAGAGAGGAACAGAGAGAGAGAGAGAACATATGGACTTATAAATTATGAGTTAAATTAAAATTTTTTTCGTGAGCATCTATTTTGTTTCTAAGTTTAAAAAAATGGGAGAAAACATAAAACTACAAGAAAACTTGAATTCTATCCTTAAAAACATAGTATTATAAAATATTAAGGTAGCATCATTGTGAAAGAGTGTGATCAACAATTTCAATATTTGTTCATTTACTGGTAAAATTCTTTCATCTCCCAAAGTTGTCACATGCTCATTTCATTACTAAGGACTTGGAGTTGTTTTTGAAAGGAAGCTGCCTTGGCGAGTCACTGGTTACTCACCCAAGTGTCGCTACCAGCTGGGGCTGAGCCGAACCTAACTTTCATGACTGGGGAGTTAATGATTACCCTGTTTTTTTTTTTTTTTTTTTTTTTTTTTCCCACAAGGTTCATCAAAATGTAACCGAATTTTCCTTAAGGCACTGAGCGTGACTTTGTGATCTCAGTGGACTGGGGAATTGTCCAACAAGGACCAAAGGAAGGATTTGAGGGGAAAGCCAGCCTGCTCCACTTGAACGTGACCCAGGAAGGAAGGCTGGCAGGGAGCAAGAGTGTTTTCTTGCGTGGATTCCTGGGCCATTCCTGCACCTACTCCATGCTGTCTGCCCTTCCTTGGTCAGGGTCAGGAGAATAATTCTTAAGCTCTCAGGGGAGCTGAAACGATTAACAGAGATAGTAATGTCAAGTTCCTTTAGCACAGGGCAGGGGCACACAGGAGGGGACTTAGTATCTCCATTAAATATTTAACTTCCTAAGAATTATTGGTAGATATGGCTTTACTGGCAGTTTGGAAAATATTCACTTTCTTCACAAAGTAGTATCTTGGGATTAGGCTCTCTCAGACAAAGAAATCTATAGTAGAATCTTATAAAGAGAATCGGGAAGACAAATGGGAGAGAAGAAAAATTTAAAGGAATGAACTGCTGGTTTCCGCTTGCAAAGAACTTCCAGTACATTAAAAAGCTCATGAGGCCAGGTGTGGTGGCGCACACCTTTAATCCCAGCACTTGGGAGGCAGAGGTAGGAGGATCGCTGTGAGTTTGAAGCCACCCTGAGACTACATAGTGAATTCCAGGTCAGCCTGGGCTAGAGTGAGACCCTACCTCAAAAAAAAAAAAAAAAAAAAAAAAAAAAAAGAAGAAGATTCATTTGTAGCGGCTGGAAGCCCTGGCATGCTCTCTCTCTCTCTCTCTCTCTCTTCTCTCTCTGTCTGCTTGCAAATCAATAAATAACAATATATTTAGAAAGCATATTCCTAGAAGTCCTATACCTGCTAGCCATCACTCACCCTCGCCCCAATTCTCAGGCCCTCACAATTGAAACCTATGTATTTGCCTATTCTGACATGTCTCATGGATGGGGCCATAGAATATGCAGCTTTTTGTGTCTCGCTTCTTTGCTCAGCTTAATATTTTCACATGTTGCATGAGTCAGTATTCTATCCCATCACTTTTTATTGCTAAAGATTTCATTGTAAGCAGTAATGTTGGATCCAGGTGTCATTTGGTGGACATGTACACGAATATGCTGCTGTGGGGTGGACATATGTTCATTGCTCTTGCATATATACATAGGGGCACAACTTCAAGGCCATATGATAACTACCAAATTGTTTTCCAAATGGTAACCCCAGATTCTTGGCTCTTCAAGTTCAAATAAGACCCTTATGGGGCTGGGGAGATGGCTCCGTGTGTAAGAGCAATTGCTGTGCGAACATGAGGACCTGGTCCATTCTGGGCACCCACATAGAAAGCCAGGCGTGGCACACACCATTGTAACCCCAGTGCTGGGGATGCTGGAGGTGCTAGAGACAGGGGTCACTAGGATTAGTTGTCAAGCAGTCTACCCAGAAACCTGAGAGCTCAACGCTCCATGAGATACTTGTCTGCAGGTGACACGGTCGAAGAGCCGTGGCGGAGAAAACCCAATGACCTCCTCTGGCCTCTGCACATGTGTGCATGGGCTGCATGCTTTAACTGCGCATGTACTCATGCACAAATCAAAAGTAAGAGTTAGGAGATGGCTCAGTAGTTAAAGGTGCTCACTTGCAAAACCTGCCAGTTTGGGTTCAGTTTCCTAGTACCCACATAAAGCCAAACAATTATTTAAAAAAAGTGCTGTATGTATGTATCTGCTGTTCATTTACACTGGCAAGAGACCATTGTACATCTACACACACACGCACACACACACACACACACCCCACATACACATAGACTTACACACAAATGAATAAATAAGGGTTAGGAGATGGCTCAGTAGTTAAAGCGCTAAACAAACCCCGCCAGCCTGGGTTTGATTCTCTAGTACTTACATAAAGCCATATAGTTTTTAAAAAATGGTGTATATATGTATCTGGTGTTCATTTTCAGTGGCAGGAGACCATAGTACATCTACACAAACACACACTAAGGAAATAAATAAATAAGAATAGAAAAGGACAATAAGACCTTCAGATACAAGATGCAACTTTTTCATATATCTCTGCTTTAAGGGCCTTCAAAATTTAATCACATTTACTTTGCAACATAGCTTATAAGAAACCTGGCCTAGTTTAATCTTAAAATAGCGTGTTGATTCTTCTAAGAATCAAATGCATGTTTGCATTTCCAGAAAAAATTGGCATAACAGTTAACATTGTGCATGAAAACAAATCCAGGCATGTTAAAAGAAAAGCTGTCTTTAAAAAAAGAGGTGTGGTGATGTACATATGAATGGACCAGTCAGGTAGAAAGAAGGGGAGGGGAGGGTCACAAGTTTGGTAAGGATGACATAAATCATAAAAAAATTAAAAAGAGAAAATAATGGAGTGTTGAGAAATGCATGTTTGGGGTGGTTCTAACTGATGGGCCGGGCAGTTAATGTGGGCTGTTGGTCTTGTTCTAAAATGAAAGGGGAGGGGAGGCCACATTATTGGTGTTCCTTAAACAAATTACTGGCGGGCGTGAGACTGGATTCAGCCATTCGATAGCCTAACCACAGCACATCCCTGGTGATTCCTCACGGTCTCCACACATCTATAACCTGACATAAGAACAGCGCCTAATTCCTAAGAGTTGCTCTGAGAAAATATGAGTTCACGGTGTTGCAACCTGCTAGCGCAGTGCAGGTAGGAAGAAAAATAAATAAATATTTGGTGCCACATGAGACTTTAATGTAGGCTTTGGTCTTGATTTAACCAATCACAGCACTCAGGCGTGAGACTGGATTCAAGATAGACCTAAATCCCTGGTGATTCCTCACGGTCTCCACACATCTATAACCTGACATAAGAACAGCGCCTACTTCCTAAGAGTTGCTCTGAGAAAAATATGGAGTTCTAGAATGCACAGGAAGAAAAATAAATAAATACTGCCAATTTTGTTTCTAGTTTTAACCAATCACAACGTCATAAATGGGTTGGGTCTAGAAGGAACCATTTAAGTGACTAAGTGTCCTTAGAAACAAGGTTTTGGCTTAGAGCAATGATTGAAAAAACGCTGTTTACCCTTTTAAGTAGGACAAAGAGCAGAGCGGGCCCGGGTTCCTTTCTGACACCCAGCCTTACCTTACTATGGAAGGGAGCTGAAGACCACCGGCCGAGGACTGGGTTTCTATGTGCCTCACCATCTACAAGGTCTTTCCTGGGCTTGTTTCCTGCTGTCCTAAACGGGCATTAAAAAGTAACCCCTTCCATTCTAAGGGTGTTTGGGGGTGAGTCTGAGGCCAGCCTGAGACTATATAGTGAATTCCAGGTCAGCCTGGGCTAGAGGGAGATGCTACCTCAAGAGAGAGGAACAGAGAGAGAGAGAGAACATATGGACTTATAAATTATGAGTTAAATTAAAATTTTTTTCGTGAGCATCTATTTTGTTTCTAAGTTTAAAAAAATGAGAGAAACCATAAAACTACAAGAAAACTTGAATTCTATCCTTAAAAACATAGTATTATAAAATATTAAGGTAGCATCATTGTGAAAGAGTGTGATCAACAATTTCAATATTTGTTCATTTACTGGTAAAATTCTTTCATCTCCCAAAGTTGTCACATGCCCATTTCATTACTAAGGACTTGGAGTTGTTTTTGAAAGGAAGCTGCCTTGGCGAGTCACTGGTTACTCACCCAAGTGTCGCTACCAGCTGGGGCTGAGCCGAACCTAACTTTCATGACTGGGGAGTTAATGATTACCCTGTTTTTTTTTTTTTTTTTTTTCCCACAAGGTTCATCAAAATGTAACCAGAATTTTCCTTAAGGCACTGAGCGTGACTTTGTGATCTCAGTGGACTGGGGAATTGTCAACAAGGACCAAAGGAAGGATTTGAGGGAAAGCCAGCCTGCTCCACTTGAACGTGACCCAGGAAGGAAGGCTGGCAGGGAGCAAGAGTGTTTTCTTGCGTGGATTCCTGGGCCATTCCTGCACCTACTCCATGCTGTCTGCCCTTCCTTGGTCAGGGTCAGGAGAATAATTCTTAAGCTCTCAGGGGAGCTGAAACGATTAACAGAGATAGTAATGTCAAGTTCCTTTAGCACAGGGCAGGGGCACACAGGAGGGGACTTAGTATCTCCATTAAATATTTAACTTCCTAAGAATTATTGGTAGATATGGCTTTACTGGCAGTTTGGAAAATATTCACTTTCTTCACAAAGTAGTATCTTGGGATTAGGCTCTCTCAGACAAAGAAATCTATAGTAGAATCTTATAAAGAGAATCGGGAAGACAAATGGGAGAGAAGAAAAATTTAAAGGAATGAACTGCTGGTTTCCGCTTGCAAAGAACTTCCAGTACATTAAAAAGCTCATGAGGCCAGGTGTGGTGGCGCACACCTTTAATCCCAGCACTTGGGAGGCAGAGGTAGGAGGATCGCTGTGAGTTTGAAGCCACCCTGAGACTACATTGTGAATTCCAGGTCAGCCTGGGCTAGAGTGAGACCCTACCTCAAAAACCAAAAAAAAAAAAAAAAAAAAAAAAAAGAAGAAGAAGAAGAAGAAGAAGCACATGAGGGCTGGAGAGATGGTTCAGCCATTAAGGCACTTGCCTGCAAAGCCTAAGGACCAGGGTTCAATTCCTCAGTACCCACGTAAAGCCAGATGCACAAGGTGGCATCTGGAGTTTGTATGAAGTGACCAGAGGCCCTGGCAAGTCCGAGATCTCTCTCTCTCTCTCAAATAAATAATTCTTTTGAAAAGCACATGAATGATAGTGAGAAGACACAGTCTGAGATGTAACTGACTACTGACTACAATCTTTAATCTTCAGTGTCAACTTGACTAGACTTGGGATCATCTAAAAGACACTCTTTGGACACATCTGTGAAGACGTTTCTAGAGAGGTGTACTGAAGAGGGAAGAGCCACCCTCAGTGTGGGTGACAGCATGGCAGGGACTGGGCTCTGAGCCTGAATTAACACATGGAAGACAGCAGAGCAAGTGCAGTCATTCATTCATTCATTCATTCATTCATCTCTCTCTCCCTCCCTCTGCTTCCTGACTGCAGCTGTAAGAGGACCCTGTGCCCTTGGCTCTGCCGCCCTGCCTCCCCGCCATGATGGGCTGTGTCCCCATAAACCATGAGCCACAATGAACCCTTCTTTCCTTAAGTAACTAACTTAGGAGAAAAGTTTCTAACACCTTTCATCTGGGTCACAATGCAGTGAGCCTGCCCACTTCTCAACTGGCTCTGATAGGGAGCTGAAACACACAGACAATAAAACCAAAAATGATTCTATTGTTTGCCATCTTGGTTCGAGTCAGATCTACGTTCTCCATGTTCTTACAGGGACTTCAGAAGACAGGGGGAGAAGTTCTATTTGGCTTAGTGGAATGAATAAAACAATATGGCAAGAAGAAAAATAAGGAAAACAAAAACTAGTGAACAAACGCATGCGTGTTTTGATAAAGAATCATATGCGGAGCTGGAGAGATGACTCAGCAGATAAGGTGTTTGCCAGCAAAGCCTAAGGACTCAGGTTCAATTCCCCAGGATCCACATAAGCCAGATGCACAAGGTGCCACATATGTCTGGAGGCCCTGGCATGCCCAATTGTTGTCTCTATTTTTCTTTCTCTCTCCCCCTCTCTCTTCCCCCCTTTTCAAATAAATAAATAAATGAAATATTAAAAAAAGAATCATATGCTTGAGCTGGAGAGATGGCTTAGCAGTTAAGGCACTTGCCTACGAAGCCTAAGAACCCAGGACTGATCCCCCAGGACCCATGTAAGCCAGATGCACAAGGTGGCACATGCATCTGAAGTTGTTTGCCAAGGCTAGAGGCTCTGGTGAGCACATTCATTCTCTCTCTCTATCTACCCCTCCCTCCCCCCCCTCTCTCTCTCTCTATATATATATATATAATAAGTAATAATAAAAGAATCATATGCTTTGATAAATATAGGTGGAGGAAAAGCTAAGAAAGGGGATTACACGTGTATAAAGTTCAAATGGCTGCAAATGAAAACAAAGCTTAATTATTTTTCAAGGGTCTTAAGTTTTCTAGCTTTAAAAACAAGAGTGGATCCTACATACTTTCAGGAGCAGGCTCCAAAGCTCAATTCTCTTGACAAACTATAAGCTATGTTTACAAAAGAACAAAAAGAGTGTGTGTCCTGTGCTGTGTGCTGTGTGCAAATAGTCACAAAGAGATGTGTCAGGAGAGATTCGGGCTGGGAGATGCACTTTTGGCTAGCCTGAACCTTCCTGAACAACGTTTCTGTGAGAGTGGTTTACAAAACATAATTTTCATAAGATATTTTGAAAAACAAATCAATTAGATTTGTTAAACACTTCTTTTTTAAAATATTTAAAAATTTTATTTATTTATTTATCTGACAGAGAGAAAGAGGGAGAGAAAGAGAGAATGGGCTCACCAGGGCCTCCAGCCACTGCAAAGGAACTCCGGACACATGCGCCCTCTTGAGCATCTGGCAAACATGGGTCCTGGAAAATCGAATTGGGGTCCTTTGGCTTTGTAGGCAAATGCCTTAACCGCTAAGCCATCCCTCCAGCCCCTGTTAAACACTTCTTACAACATGCACATCTGGAACTTTCTCAGTGCACATGAGCAATGTAAAAAGCTCTGAGAAATCTTGCAAGAAAGGGGCCAGTTTACATCTGTTTAAACCACATCATTTGCAAATGGGAACTTTTACAAAATTTGTTATGGGAACTTTGTCCATCCATGAGGTTGGTGGGTGTGGGACTGAAGCACCCTTGGGAAAGAGAACAAGGTGGTGGGGGTGCATTCCTGCATTCTCCTTTCAGGAAGAGAGGAGCATGCCCTTGGGAGAAAAAAGCTACATCTGTGATGGACCCACAACCACACGCGCTAAGAGTGTCTTGTGCAAGTTTCCATAGTAAGCCCTTTACAGAGATTAACGTGACTATGCCTGACAGTAACCCTGCGACTGTTATCTCCAGTTCATAAATGGGGATTCTAAACTGGGTGTGGTGGCGCACACTTTTAATCCTAGTACTCAGAGGCAGAGGTAGGAATATCACCCTGAGTTCCAGGCCGCCCTGAGACTAAATAGTAAATTCCAGGACACCTGAGGGACAGTGAGACCCTATCTCAAAACACCAAAATAATAATAATAATGATAATAATGAATGGGGAATCTAAGAGGTGCTTGAAATAACTTGAAAAATACCTTTTAAAATATTTTTATTTATGTTATTTGAGGCAAAGACAGAGAAAGAGAAGAGAGAGAGAATGGTGTACTAGGGTCTCTAGCCACTGCAAACAACCTCCAGATGCATGTACCACTTTGTGCTTTACATGTGTACTGGGGAATCGAACCCAGGTCATTAGGCTTTGCAGGCAAGTGCCTTAACCACTGAGCCATCTTTCCAGTCCCTTGAAAAACTGTTTTTGGAAAACACTTCAAGATATAGGCACAGGCAAAGACTTTCTGAAAATGACTCCAATCGCACAGAAAACACCCCAAGAATTGATCGAGGGCATTACATGAAATTAAGAAATGTCTGGGCTGGAGAGATGACTTTGGTGGTTAAAGTGCTTGCCTGCAGAGCCTAAGGACTCAGGTTAAATTCACCAGTACCCACGTAAAGTCAGATGCACAAGGTGGTACATGCATCTGGAGGTCATTTGCACTGGTTAGAGGCCCTGGCTTAGCTATTCTCTCTCTCTCTCTACTTCTTTCTCTCTAAATAAATAAATAAAATATTATAAAAAGAAAAGAATTTTCTGTAGAGCAATGAAAATAATCTGTACAGTGAGCAGTCATATTTCAGACAGAGGACTAATACCTAGTCTATACAAACAATTGCAAAATTAAACACCAAAAACAGAAAAAGAAAAACCAAAATTGCCAATCAACAGTCGGGCTAATGAACTGAATGGGACTGTTCTCAAAACAAGAAACGCAAATGCCCAATAAATATCCGTAAAGTATTCAATACCCTTAACCTCCGGGGACGGGTAAGTGCAAAGTACTCGGGAATCCCGTCTCACGGCAATCACCACACCTGGCATCAGAACAGGAAGGAAAGGAACGCTGCGAGGCTGCGGGGAGAGAGGAGCCCACACTGCTCACAGGATTGCAGACTGGCGTGGCCACTGTGGACATGAGTGTGGATGTTTCTAAAAAAAAAAAACTGGAGAGATGGCTTAGTGGTTAAGGAACTTGCCTGTGAACCCTAAGGACCCAGGTTCAATTCCCCAGTACCCACAAAAGTCAGATGCAAAAGGTGCTGCATGCATCTGGGGTCCATTTGCAGTGGCTGGAGGCCCTGGCATGCCTATTCTCTCTCTCTCTGTCTCTCAAATAAATTATTTTAAAAAATAGTTGGGTGTAGTGGTGCAAGCCTTTAATCCCAGCACTCAGGAGGCTGAGGTAGGAGGATCTATGTGAGCTGGAGGCCACCCTGAGACTACATAAGGAATTCCAGATCAGCCTGGGCTAGAGTGAGACCCTACCTCAGACAAACAGTGACCCAGCTGTCATATGACCCAGCTATACCACTGGTCAGCATATATCCAAAGGACTCTATATCCTACCACAAAGACATTCGTGCACCCATGGTCATTGCTGCTCGAGTCACAATAGCTAGGAAACGGAATCAGCTTAGATCCCCATCAACAGATGAACGGGTAAGGAAAATGTGGTACAGATATATAATATCTGTAAATGGACTTTTAAAGTTTTATTTATGAGAGAGAGAGAATTGGTGCACCAAGGCGTCTAGTCACTGCACTCTAACTCCAGATGCGTGCACCATCTTGTGTGCATGCACAACCTTGCACTCCTGTGTCACCTTGCGCATCCAGCTTAGGTGGGATCTGGGGAGCCAAATCTGGGTCCTTAGGCTTTGCAAGCAAGTACCTTATCCGCTAAGCCATCTCTCCAGCCTCTGTAATGGAATATTTTTAAACATATATTTATTTATTATTTGAGAAAGAGAGAGAGCGAGAGTGGGTGTGCCATGACCTCCTTTATTGCACTCATGCACTCCAGATGCATGCACTGTGTGCATCTGACTTTACATGGGTTCTGGGGAATCAAACCCACGCTGTCAGTCTTTGCAAGCAAGTGCCTTTAATGGCTGACCCATCTCTCTGGCCACTATAATGGAATTTACTCATCAAAAGGAAAAGTGAAATTATGGCATTGGTAGGAAAGTGGGTGGATCTGGAAATTATTGTATTAGTGAGGTATCCCAGGCTCAGAAAGACAAATGTTGTGTGTTTTCTTTCAGCTGTGGGCTCCAGCTTCTAAGTTTTATCTATGTGTGTTTTGTGGGAGTATGAGTAAAGGTCATGAAACTAGAAAGAGGACCAAGACAGGAGAGAAGACAGTTTTACGAAAGGGTGGTGGAGAGGGTAACAGAATATACAGGGAGAAGACAGGAGCCTAGTAGGGGCAGGAAGGTATAAGAGGGAGGAAGAGGAGGAACAGGAGTGACAGGAGGGACCGAAAGGAAAGAGACGGGTCCACCAAAAGCACAGTATTATGAAAATGCCATTACCTACTACCTTGTATGCTCATTAAAAACCATTTTTAAAAAAAAATGTTTGAAGTAAAATAAACTTCTAAATATACCCAGGTCTATGTTTTACTGCTTGGTTTTGCTAGAAACATTCTGGAAGGTACTCTTCTTTCTTTTTGACTCTTTCCCTCTCTGAGCAGGACAGGGAGATGGGTCTTTCTGGAAGGTGGGATGCCAGTAACTCACAGCCTTGGTGGACTGCACAGCCTGTCATGGTCACCTCACAGCCCCGGAGGTCCCTAACGAGCACAGTGTGGAAGAAATAATCCACGCAACTCTAACTCAGGTAAGAACGTCCAGCAGCCATGTTACTAGGCAGCCAAAAGAAACAGAAGACATTCCGTTTAGTGAGCTCTTCCGTTTAATTCAGTGTAGCCCAAGTACTATCATGTCAACAAGCAGCCTGATCCCTGGTTTGGAGTCAGCTGGAGACCAAAGATGGCGATGGTCTCTAGGCTGTTTGCAGAGCGAATTCAGGATGGGGTCCTATGCTCCAATCTCAATTTCTTTTGCATGCATGCATGTGTGTGGTATGCATGTGGGTATACATGTTTACGTGTGTGGGGATTCATGCGTATATGCATGTTTGTGTGTATGTACAGGTGCACACATAACATGTGTGTGCAAACATATGAGGCCAGAAGACAACCTTGAATGTTATCCTCAGGAATGCCATCCACCTCTTTTTTGAGCAAGGGTCTCAAGCTGGCCAGTGAGCTCCAGGGAGTCTCCCGTCTCGGCCTCCCCGGCACTGGGCTTACAGGTGTGTGCTGACACTCTCAGCATGCTGTGTTGGTGTTGGGCTTCAAACTCAGCTTCTCATCCTTGGAAGGCAAGAGCTTTACCCCCAAACTACCTCCTCAGCCCAAATCTCACCCTGTCTGCATCTACACTGATAGCTCTTGCTCATGGACATTTGCCCAGGGCACCTCATTTTCTCACCTGCAGAATGGGGATGCCTACTGAGGGGGGTTCACGACTTAGGATGTATTAAACACTAAAACAGGCGCCCAGGGGGTCACAGTTGTGGTGACTTTGCTTGGCATGAGCCCCGTTGTGAGGTGGAGGGACCCAAGGGGCTCTTGATCTCACCTGCTGTGTGACATTTCACTGCAGCTCATGGGTGGCCCTGTGGTCTAATGTGGGGAAAGCCAGGTCTCCTTCTAGATTAATGAGCATGTGGGCTGGAGCGCCTTAAAAAGGCCAGATCAACCCCAGGAGCATGCCTCCTAATGCTTTAAAAAAAAAAAATTATACATTTTTTATGTGAGAGAGAGAGAGTTGGTACACCAGGGCCTCTAGCCAGTTCAATCAAACTCAAGATGCGTACACCACGTTGTGCGCATGCACGACCTTGTGCATCTGGCTTGCATGGGTTCTGGGGAGTCAAACCTGGGTCCTTAGGCTTTGCAGGCAAGTGCTTAACTGCTAAGCCATCTCTCCAACCCTTTTAAAAATTTAAGTTTATTTATTTATTTGTTTTTTCGAGGTAGGGTCTCACTCTAGCTCAGGCTGACCTGGAATTCACTATGTCATCTCAGGGTGGCCTCGTGGCCATCCTCCTACCTCTGCCTCCCGAGTGCTGGGATTAAAGGCATGTGCCACCACACATGGCCTTATTTATTTATTTTTTATGAGAGAGCAAGAGAGAGAGCAAGAGAGCCTCCTAATGCTTTTGATACAAAACTCTCCAGGCTTATAGGTTACAGGAAAATGGCTCTGCGTTCCAGGGCTTGCAGCAGAAACCCTCTCTTCCCAGGGGCCTTTCCACTGTCCTAAGGACCCAGGTTGTATTCCCTAGTACCCACATAAAGACAGATGCATAAGTTGGCGCATGCGTCTGGAGTTCCTTAGCTGTGGCTGAAGGCCCTGGAGCGCCCATTCTCTCTGTCTGCCTCTCTCTCAAATAAATAAATAAAATATTTTGTAAAAATTAACAAAATCCCAATCAAACCAAGTGCATGGAAAATTTCCCACCCTGATAGTGGGACTGCAGAATGGTGAGAAACAGGTTGGTCGCTTCTGATCAAGTATATAGACATTTGCCAACATAACCCAGCAATCTCTCTCCTAGGCACTTATGCAACTGAAACATAAACTTGTAGTCATGCAAAAATATGTTCATCAGGTTGGAGAGATGGCTTAGAGGTTAAGGCACTTGCCTGCAAAGCCAAAGGACCCCAGTTCGAATCCCCAGGACCCACGTAAGCCAGATGCACAAGGTGGTGAAAGCACCTGAAGTTCGTTTACAGGGGCTGGAGGATCTGGCCTGCCCATTCTATCTGCCTCTTTCTCTCTCTCTTTCTCCCCCTCAAATAAACAAAGAAAAATGTTTTTTAAAAAAAGTTCATAGGGCTGGAGAGATGGCTCAGCAGTTAAGGCACTTTCCCTGAAAAGCCTGACAACCTGGGTTCAATTCCCTAGTGCCCATGTAAAGCCAGATACAGAGGGTGGTACGTGCATCTGGAATTTGTTTGCAGTGGCTGGAGGCCCTGGTGCACCCATTCTTGATCTGCTTATGAATAAATAAATAAATAAATAAGTGAAAAAATTTTAAAAATATGTACATAAGTGATTATAGTGTTTTTCTTTACAACAGCCAACTAAAACCACATCCCTCAAGTATGTAGTGGGTAAACAAAGAGTGGTACATCTATAGAACAGAATACTACACAGCAGTGAGAATGGATGACTGGCAGATGAAAGCAACAATGTTGACGAGTCTCAAAAGCATCCGAGTGGGCTGATTCGATTTACAGGATATTTTGGAAAAGATGAGCAAATGAGATGACATGACATGATGGCACAAAAACCACAAAGGAGGTGGGGAGCAGAGCCAGTGACAAGGACACCAAGAGCGACTCCACAGCCAGGCTGTGACGGCGTCCAGACTCCGCTCACTCACTAAAACCTGCAGAGCTCTAACCACTAGTCTGCACACTGCAGCACAGAAGTTGTGTCTTAATGTAAACTCGGAAAGACAACATCAGGAAACGCTAATGAAAGACGAGGATAGCGGAAACGTTCGGAGACAACGTCAGACTCATCTTGAACATTCTCCATATATACCAACTGCACTTTGTTGTTGTTGTTGTTTTGGTTTTTCTAGATAGGGTCTTGATTTTAGCCCAGGAGGACCTGGAATGCACTATGTAGTCTCCTGTTGGCTTTGAACTCACAGCGATCCTCCTATCTCAGCCTCCCAAGTGCTAGGATTAAAGGTGTGTGCAACCACACCCAGTACCAACTGCATCTTTAAAATGTCCTGTTTTGGGGCTGGAGGGATGGCTTAGTGGTTAAGGCATTTGCCTGCAAAGCCAAAGAACCCCGGTTCAACTCTCCAGGACCCATGTAAGCCAGATGCACAAGGGGGCGCATGCATCTGGAGTTTGTTTGCAGTGGCTGGAGGCCCAGGTGTGCCCATTCTCTCTCTTTCTCTCTACCTGTCTATTTCTGTATCTCTCTCTCTCTCAAAATGAATAAATAAATAAAAAAAATAAAATATTTTAAAATGTCCTGTTTTAATTGTAATGTGACATCAAGTGGCCCAGGAGAAAAGGAAGGACAACACGAGCATTCTTTTCTAATGGGTCCTGCTTCCTCTGCTCCCTCTTTTCTTTAAGGATTTGTAAAATCCTTAATTGTAAAATTTTTAAATTTTTTTGTTTATTTTTATTTATTTGTTAGCAACAGGCAGACAGAGAGAGAATGAGGCAGAGAGAGAACGGGCACACCAGGGTCTCCAGCCACTGCAAAAGAACTCCAGATGCATGTGCTCCTTTGTGCATCTGGCTTATGTGGGTCCTGGGAAATTGAGCCTTGAACCGGGTCCTTAGACTTCACAGGCAAGTGCCTTAACCTGCTGAGCCTTCTCTCCAGCCCTCCTGCTCTCTCTTAAATCCCATCAGGCCCTGCACCTCCCACCGCATATCTCTGTGACACTCCGAAGGCTTTCCATTTACTAAGGACTTGCAGTTGCATAGACATCTGGTCCAGACAGAAAAAGACACATGAGGAAACTCACCCTGAATGACTCACCCAGGAAGGACCACAGTAGCGATGGTAGCGATCTAATCATCGCAGACCCAAACTCCATGGATACGAAGTTTGGAATTCAAACTCTACATGGTGTGATAAAGAAGCCCTTTATGAAGCCACTGGCCTTACAGAAATTCTCCAATACCTTTCTTTCTTTCGAAAGGACTCATCTGACCAAGGATGCTGGTTAACCCCGCCGAGCTCCTGTCCTGCCTGGAAATCACTCCTTTTCCTTGCTTTTCCTCTCCACTGAGTTTCCCTGAGCATGGAAGGGGATTCTGAGGTTCTCACTTCGCAAGGACAAGAGGCTAGGAGGAAAAGGGGCTGCCTTGAGTCAAGGGAGAGGCAAGCTTGGTCCCACCTAAATTACTCCTGGTTACTGCTGGGCAGCCACCAGCTGTCCCAGGATTGTTTATAGCAAGTCCCCTCAGGAGCTACTGAGCACTGTCTCTCACTCTTTGGGGGCCCAACTGGGGGGCTAATCTAATCAGCAAATCTATGCTAAATTATTAATGGGCTCCCAGAGGTTAATGGGTAACATGCAGACACACCAAGGCAGGCTTGTGGAGGGACAGGCAGGCCTCTGGGAGTCATTAGCGTCTGGGTGGGAATGGAGCAAATGGAATGGAGCGCCAGGCAGGAACTGTGGGCTGGTGAGGATGCTGTCCCGTGAGCCAATAAAATTCATGTGGAAGCAGTTGAATTCAGAAAGGGAGGGGCCAGAAGGGTCCTGTGGGGATGTGGGAAATGGTGAGCTTTGTGTGATTGTGGGCAAGTCTACTTCTGAACTGTGTCACACTGGTTCCATCAGCCAAAGGGAGGCTGAGGAAGAAGCAGAGATGTAATCCAGAAAGTACTGGGAGCAGCACGGCTGCACAGGAAATGCACCTGGGAACAGCAGATGTCAGCCACACTAGGTGCTCTGAAAACTTAAGTTAGAAAGGGCTCGCTAACAGGGCTGGGTGGCGCCTGCCTATAATCCTGGCACTCAGGAGGCTGAAGCAGGGGGATCATGGTGAGTTCATTTGAGGCCAGCCTGGGCTACAGAGTCAAGCCTGGGCTGGAGTGATACCTTGTCTAAAAAAGAAGGGGAACAGGAAGGGAGACGGGGGGGGGGGGGGAACTAAATAGTCAATCCAAGAGGCTTGGGGGAATTTAGTTGAGCTAAGATTCCAAAACTCAACTATGAGCAGCCACGAGTATCCCAAAGAAACAGACACAAGACAGGATTTTTATCTGTCTCATTACTGAAAAACATAAAATTAAATAATAATAATAGTAATAATAATGTAATGATAATAATAATAATAAAATCTGCCAACCTCTGCTCCTGAGGACTGATCTTTCATTGGCTGTGACAAGAGCTTAATGGCATGTGCTACTAAGAACTGTAAGCCACTAGCTCCCATTTTATTTTACCTGTATTTTCTTTTTAAAAATTAAAAAAAAACAATTTTTATTTATTCATTTGAGAGAGAAAAAGAGGCAGGTGGAGAGAGTGAGTAAGGGCACACTGGGGTCTCTTGCCACTGCAGACTAAGCAGACGCACACACCGCTTTGTGCATCTGGCTTTTTACATGGGTACTGGAGAATTGAACCCAGGCTGTCAGGCTTTGCATGCACCTTTAACTGTTGAGCCATCTATTCAGGCCACCGGCATTGTCTTGTTACAAAAAGATTGTGGAATCGTGCCAAGAAAGTAAAACCATACAGAAATGTAAACTCTATGAGTAAGGATTGCCTATGTTCCTGGTAACCAGAAATAGTCCCCCTCAATCACATTTATGCTAACGATCAATTTCTACACACACACACACACACACACACACACACACACACACACACACACTTTATCCTGGGCACAAGCTGAGTTCACATAGTCATTCTAGGTCATTTGCCTATTCACTTCATATGAACATTCGTGTCTGTTACCATAAATTGATCCCATCATAGTATTTTATTTTATTTTTGTTTTTTGAGCTAATGTCTCAATCTGGCCAGGGCTGTCCTGGAATTAACTATGTAGTCTCAGGGTGGCCTCAAACTCATGGCAATCCTCCTACCTCTGCCTCCCGAGTGCTGGAATTAAAGGCGTGCGCCACCAAGCCTGGCGTCCATCATAGTATATTTACAACATAATGTATTCATCTGTCCTTCTCCTGGGGACACTTGGTTACAGTCCTCTTTGACAATAACATAGCACCAAGTAGATCATAAACACCTGGAAACAACTGTCAATTACTCCCTTAGAAGTGGCCTTGGTGGGTTGAGGAACATATAATTCTAAATGCCCCTAGAAACAAAAACATCTGTTCTTGCTGTGATGGGGTCGGCAGGGAGTGGGGAGGGGAGAAATTTTAGTGACAGGAAGGCAGGGTTGGAGGCCCAGATGGACACACCAGCCTCTCATTTGCTTTCCTCTCTGGGCCTTTCTCTCACTCTACTGGTAGTATGACCAGCTCATGGCTAGGAATACAACTTCCTATGAAAGACTCAGAGTCAGAGAGGGGACTTGGGCTTTCAACCTGAAGCATGAAATAACTTACAAAAGCAGTTTCTGAGGGAATCCCGACAGCCTGCCACTTGTCCCCCCACCACCATTTGAGGTGAGGGACAAGTGGGCAGTGGACTCAGGGAACTGTGGAAGAGACACTGCAGTCACAGGGCTGTGCCACGGGAAGTGCATGCCCCACCCTCCATCCTGAATCCCAAACGACTTACAAGCAGAATGAAAAAAGACAAAGAAGTGTTCCCCTCAGCTGCCGCCCACCTTTTTTTGAGACAGGGTCTCTCACTGGCCCACAGTTCACCAAGTAGGCTGGCCAGGGAGCCCTAGGGATACACCCCTTCCTGCCCCCACCCCTTCCACAGTGCGGGGACTATAGGTGTGTGCCACCATGCCTAACCTTTTTACCTGGGTTCTGGGGATTGAACCCAGGTCCTCATGCATGCTTGCACTGAGCCATCTCCCCAGGCTCCAAGACACACGTTTATCCATAAAATGTTAACAAGCTCCACTGGGCAGAGGAGACAAGTGGACTGAGACTGTCCTCAGGCATGCCAAGGGCCCGGAGGGTAACTTTGGGCACATCCCATAAGCACTTTATAACCTGGTTACCTACCACGCAGCTATAAGCGATAAACTTTGGGTATGGCACCTCCAATTTGCCCTTCCTGCATGGTGGTGCTTTGTTTACTGTTTTTTTCCAGACCTTCCACACAGAACGTCTGTCTTCTGTTAAACACGGCCCTAGGGGCCTTCATTACTCACACTTAGCCCTGAACACAACTTTGGAAGGGCAATGACTTACTTTATATTGGAACATGGGCTTCAGGTCATACAATAAACAAGAGAGGACTTTTTTTGTTTTTGTTTTTTTCAAGATAGAGTCCCGCTCTCTAGCCCAAGCTGACCTGGAATTCACTATATAGTCTCAAGCTGCCCTCGAACTCAGGGATCCTCCCACCTCTGCCTCCCAAGTGCTGGGATTAAAGGTGTGCGCCACCACACTCGGCCAATGAACAATGTTGGAAACAATTCCTTCTGGTTTTCCTTATGGCTCCGAAGGTGCCTTGATGGCAGAATAAACGTGAATGCATAAATGAATGTGCAACAGTACATTATTATCTTCCTTGATAAAACCCCAACACTTCTCCAACATTAGACTTCTTCACATAACTTTTAACTAAATGACCTCAGAATCTTCTTCTGGAAATGAACCTCCAACAAACATGAGAAAGGAGCCTTCTCACTGAGCTCCTTTCTGTCAATTAGTGACAGGTATGGACTCACACGAGAAGAGAGGGTTCACACAAGTAGCATTACTTAACCTTCTGTTTGTACAGAGATATATCTGGCTATTTTGTGAGACATTCTAAAAAAAAAAAGAATGAGAAAGGAGGGGTTGGAAAGACTGCTCAATGTTTACAGGCACTGGCTTGCAAAGTCTGCTGGCCTGGGTTCGATTCCCCAGGATTCACATAAAGCCAGGTGCACAAAGTGAAGCATGTGTCTGGAGTTCTTTTGCAGTGGCTGGAGGTCCTGGTACACCCACTCCCTCTCTGTCTGTCTCTCTTCTTGCAAATAAATGAATAAATATTTAACAAAGAGAGAATGAGAAAGGAGGGCTGCAGAGATAGCTCAATGGTTACAGGCACTGACTTGCAAAACCTGCTACGCTGGCTTCAAATCCCCAGGAAAGGACACAATGCCAGGTGCACTGTGTGGTGCATGCATCTGGAGTTTGTCTGCAGCAGCAGGAGGTCCTGGCATGCCCATTCTCTTTCTTGCAAATAAGTAAATAAATAAATAAATAAATAATTTTTTAAAAAGAATCAGAAAGAAGCAAGATCTAGATTCCTTCTATGTGCAGTGGTGTAATAGCCAGGTGGCCTGCTTACCCAGAATCCCAACAGTTCCAGCTACCAAAGGGTTACACCCAGCCCTGCAGGGGGGCTTCCAGAAGCAAACCCCAAGTATAGGCAAGGGCAAGTCCCAGCAAGTCATGCTAAATAGATAAGCCATTGCTCCTGGAAATGAACAACTCATTTCACACCCTGCAACTTCCATTTCCTTTGCTGTGCAGAACTGCAGTGTTGCACTAGATAAAGGTTCCTTCCAGCTCAAAGATCGATCAGAAAAGTCTAGAAAGCATTGCCACAGAAGGTCAAGTCTAGAGAGCACAGGTGGCACAGGTCACATGGTGTCCAGTTTACTTAAGGATTTACCAACTTGAGCAACACCTCTCGTATTTAGCTGAGCATGGGAACCACTTGGGCACTGACTGAAATGACCCCATCAAATTTGCCTGAGAAAGAAATTGGTTGGTTACTTTGTTTTAAAGGAATACGCATTTACAGGAGTGTCTTGAAAAAGTACAAAGGGTTGTTAGATGTTACCAATCACTGGTCTTGGTTGGAAGATTGGAAATCCCTGAGGCTGAATGAATGGAAACTAGCAGATAGTTCCTGTTCTCTCTGAGAAGAGACGCTACTTCGCTCCCATCCCGACTACGTTTACTCCCTAGTAAAGGCTACCTGGTTTCAGATGTTTCCATGACCTGCGGCTCCGTCCCTCTAATGGTGCTGGTGACTTGTGCCACATTCCAAAGTTCTTTCCAACTGTTCTGAGCCTCCTGCCTCTGAATTCAAAGAAGGGGTGCAGAAGCAGCTGGAAGAGAGAAACCAGAGTGGCATAGTCCAGCAGCAACCTTTGGAAGAGCCAGTCAAAACTGCCAGGCTCCTGAAAAGCCAGTCAAAATTGTCAGGCTCCTGTGAAAAGCCAATCAAAACTCCCGGACTCCTGGGCTGGAGAGACGGCTTGGCAGTTAAGGAGCCTACCCAGTCAAAGGGCCCAAGTTTGACTCTTGCCTGTGAAGCCTAAGCACCCATGTTCAACTTGCCAGGTCCCACATAAGTTGCACTCACAAAGTGATGCATCTGGAGTTCCACTGCTGTGGCTGGAGGCCCTGGCAAGCCAATTCTCTCTCTCCCTCATAAAAAAAGGGAAAAGTCAATCCGAAGAAGAGTAAGGCTCCTGGGAAGAGCCAATCAAAAATGTCAATGGGAAGAGCCAGTCAAAACTGACAATGGGAAGAGCCAATCAAAATTGTCAGGAAGAGCCAATCAAAATCAAAACTGACCAATCAAAATTGTCAGGAAGAGCCAATCAAAATTGGCAATGGGAAGAGCCAATCAAAACTGACAATGGGAAGAGCCAATCAAAACTGTTAGGAAGAGCCAATCAAAACTGGCAATGGGAGGAGTCAATCAAAACGGACAATGGGAAGAGCCAATCAAAACCGTCAGGGGGAGCCAATCAAAACTGACAATGGGAAGAGCCAATCAAAACTGTCAGGAAGAGCCAATCAAAATTGACAATGGGACGAGCTAATCAAAATGGCCAGGCTTTCGTCTTGGGAAGAGCCAGTTTAAACAGTCAGGCTGCTGCTTCCTCACACAGGTAATTTAAAAAAACCCTTGAAGAAGAAGTGTTAACCTTTCTGTTCCCATCTCCCTCTCCCACATACATTCCTGTGCAGTTCAAATGGGTGAGGCTTTTCTCTGGACTAGCTGAGCAGGCCTTGGCCTGAATGCATCGTCTGTGAGTAATCATTCTCTTTACCAGACAGGAGGCAGAGGAGAGCTATGCCTACTTCATAAAGCCGAGGTAAAGATGAAGTGGACAGGTACAGTGACAATCTCAAAGAAAGCAGTGGTCCTTGGCAGCCACAGTGGGACAGGAGGGCGTCACAAGCATCAGTGTTCAATGAATTCATCAGTAAGTATCCGATGTCAGTATCTTTTGAGCATGTATTAGCTAGATCCTGAAAAATCAAGTATTTCCTTTCTAGCTAATGCTAGAGCTCCTAAATACATGGTTCAAATATGTACTTGATAATACAGATTCAGGAAATCAAAAAGAAAACTTCAATTATCTTACTAATATAGGAAGAAAAAAAAGAGATAGAACGTTTTAACTGTTAAACTTGAAGTCTTGACCTTATATATGTTCAGCTCTTGGTATATTGTTTCTGAGTAAAACCACCCAATGCTACCCTTTTGGTTCTTTAATCCCCCCCTTTTTAGACAGGGTCTCACTGTGTAGACTAGGCTTTCCTGTAACTCACAAAGTAGCCCAGATGGTAAAGGTGCAGAAATAGATGCAATTAAGCCAGAAGACCTACACACTTACATGTGACGACTCCAGATTAAAAGCAGCTATCACCATCTTTCATCAAAGAATTCACATTAGAAAGAATATTTCTAAGAGGAAACAAGACGCTAGACACTGTCACCACAGAAAAAGTCCTGATACTGGCGGAATAGGAAACAACAAACCCTTTTTGAAATCATTTGAAGAGACGTTACGTTGGTATTGCAGGGAGTTACCAGAAACCTCTGAAGGGCTATTTAATTTGTTGAAACAATTTTTACCAAGGAAAAACATACCATTCCATACACAGGAACTCTATGAAGTTTTATAAAGCAGCTTAACAGCCATTTTGAAACCCAGAAACCACCTGAAGGATGATGCCTGCCCATCAGTATCACCAGAAAGAATGCAGCCAGGCCCTGAGACAAGGAAGGGCTGCTACAATACTGAGATCCAAAGACTCAGACCAGCATACATTTCCTACATTCTTCCACATAATACATCCCTGGCGATGGGCCTACACATCAGCATGGAGAATGGAGAGGGTAAGATCTGCCCAGAATTGAACCCAGGCAATGCCATGCCATTCACAGATCCGTTCCTGAAATTCTTAAAACCACGGGACATTAGCATGCTTAAACCTGCTAGGAAAATTCAGTTAACATACAGAAGGTCTTGTGAGTTCCATTTATGGGACTTAAAAAAATAATGACCCAACACTTATTTAAAACACACTCACACACACACACACGCGCGTGCGCACACACGTGCACATACACACACACTCGCACAAAAGGGGTTGGGGAGAACAGTTAAATCTCTTGCTTGGAGAGCTTTCAGGCCTGGGTTTAATTCCTCAGCACCCACGTAAAGCCAGATGCAAAGTGATGCGTGTGTCTGGAGTTGGTTTGCAGCAGCAAGAGACCCTGTCGTACACGCGTGTGCGCGCACACACACACATACACACACACACGTGCACATACAAATAAACACGTTTAAAAAATTAAAATTAAAAACTACACAAAAACCAACAGTGAAACCAAATGGGTAGACCCAGCAACAGCTGACTGAAGACTGCATTTCCAGCCTCCAGAGATGACTTCCGCTCTGGCCACAAAGGTACTCGAGTCACTATTTTCTGAGTTTGAATCCTGATTGTGCAACATTTGACAAGTCACCTAACCTCTCTGTAGTTCCATCTGTCCAAGAGAGTACACCAACCTCACTGGAGGAGTGAGTAAGCCACACTGTATACAGCCATGTTCTGCACACAGTGATGGCTCTATCCTTGTAAGATGGCCATGAACCCATGTCAAAGCCACTGGCTCTGCTTAAGCAAGAAGCAAATACCTGGGGTGTCACATGCATGCTTTCCTGTCGAGGGCTCCCTCCGGGGGATGCGGTGTCTATAAATGATGTGTGGCTTCCTTTCTTCCTCCTCATCCTCTTGCTCATCCAGGGACATCAGTGGTTCAATGAAATAATCCCCATCATGGGACCGGAATGTGCCCAGCTGCAAATGAAGACATGAGAGGTTGACAGGTCATAATTAGCCAATGACAGAGAAAGAGAAAAAAAAAAACAAACAGAGAGTTGGACAATTCCAAGTAGAGACAGGGCCATTTGATTCCATTGCTTCTGAAGACTGAAAGCGTCATGACATACATATGTGGAGAAGGGGCTCATTGTCACTGTTCGCCATGTAGACACCTAACCGCTTACTGCACCCACTCTCCCAATCTAGCCTTTCCTGGGTGCTCACGTTCCAACCCTATTGTTACTACAGGCTATTGGAAGAGTGTTTGTGAGTCCTGTGTCTGTCTGCAAACTCAGGAATAAGTGTGAGTCTCCAAGAAGCCTTCTTGCTTGTTCAAATACATGAAACACAGACATATAGGACACAATGAACTCAGCATGGTGCCATCGGTCACCCTGGCACATAGTCCTTTCCCTTGCCACCAGCAGACTAATATGGTACACGGTTTTCAGCGTTGCAACACCGGCTTGTAGGCCAGCTCCACACCTGCCCTCCTTGAACATGTTTCTTAAGTGCTCTGGGCTCTAGCATGTTACTTGTTAATTGGAGGTAAAGATGCTCTCTCTAAACGATAATTGTGCAGATGAAATGTGATAAAGGAAGCCATGTGCTTAGTAAAGTGCCGGATACCTACTAAGGCTTAGAAGCGATGAGTGGGTTTGGCGTTACTAGTGGTAGCCTGAAGCCACCAGGAGACACTGCAAAGATCACTTTTTCTGCTCTCTCTCCTTCTTACATGCCTACAAGTTTATTTATTTATTTATTTGAGAGAGAGCAAGAAAGAGGGAGAGAGAATGGTGCACCAGGGCCTCCTGCCACTGCAAATGAACTGCACATGCATGCGCCACCTTATGCATCTGGCTTACATGGGTCCTGGAGAATCGAACCTCAGTCCTTTGGCTTTGCAGACAAGTACCTTACCCACTAAGCAATCCCTCCAGCCCCATGCCTACAAGTTTTGCAAATGATCGATGATGCCTCAAGCTTGAACCACCCAAACCAAACACTTCAGGTCCTCAGCAGGTGGTGTTTTTTTTTGGGGGGGGGGATAGCAACCAAGTTCTCCGAGCCTCCACTACCCTACTTCTCACACTGGAAAATAACCAGAAGCCTTCTACCATTCCGCGGACACAGAAATGACTGTTCTGGAATGTTGGTGTTGGCTCCTGCCTTAGCATAGTCCAGTGCTGATGAGAAATGGAAATAACTGTGTATAGGGGCTGAGGGATGGACCCCAAATCTTTTCTACTGCAAGCACACTTCTGTGGTTAGCTCACACCCTAAACATCAGATGAGACACACCCTAAGCACCAACAGAGACACAGTGTCTAGGAAGGTGGAGCAGAGGGATGAGACCTTCGGAAAGACTATGGAGAATGTCCTGGGGACCAGGAGATGAAAATAAAAGAAGAGTACTCTGGGCTGGAAATGTAGCTTGGTGGTAGAGCTCTTGCCTGCATGTACAAGGCCCTGGGTTCAGTCCTCAGAGCCAGCCCCCCCACCGCCAGAAAAAAATAAAGATAAAAGAAAAGGTACAGTTTGAACATGGAAACCTAAGTAATTCAGAAAAGGGGCTGGATAGATGGCTCAGCAGTTAAGACGCTTGCCTGCATAGCCTACAGACCTGGGTTCAATTCCCCTGTACCCATGTAAAGCCAGGTACACGAAGTGGTGCATGTGTCTGGAGTTTCTTTATAGTGCTCTTTCTCTCTGTGTTTCTTCTCTTCTCTCTCTCTCTCTCTGCTTGCAAATAAATAAGTAAAATGTTAAAAAAAAGAATTTAGAAAAACAAGCACACAATTGACCACGTGCTGAAACACAGAAGTTCAAAGGGGAAGAAAACAAGCGAGATGAAAGTGGACAAGGGGCTGTGTAAGGGCTGAGAGGACCTTAATGTCGGTGGTTTTAAATACCCAATGCGGGTGTTTAAGATTGGTTGCTAGGAAGTGGAGAGCTATGTCAGGTCTGTAAAAAAAACAAAAAAAAAACAAAAAAAAAAAACTGGGTTTCCCTGAGTTACGTGTAATTACCATGAGTCTTTTACTGCAGTGTGACAGGGATGGAGAAAAAAAAATACACCTGGAGAAGAGGCAGGTGGGTGGAAGCACGTCTTAAACAATAGTCCGGAGAAGGGGAAGAGACAGAAGGCGGAGGGAGAATTGTTCCCCATGGGATGGGGTTCAGCCAGCATGGTACCTGACTGCTGGAGCGGTGGCATGGCCAGCTCTTAAGGAGTCAAATATGGCCTGGGTGGACCATGGGCAGTATCATTATGTCACGATCGCTACAGAAATGCTAAGTCTTGGGAGGAAAGAAAATTTTCAGATGGAAAGCCAAGGAGCAGAATGCTCGGAGGTGGATGACTGGCAGAAAATACAAAGTGCCTGCAGGCACTGTCTTTAGGATACAAGCAGGCCCTTCCCCTTCCCCTATAAAGAGTCAGGTTGCAAATTACATGCCCTACAAAGGGGTTAGCATAGTCCAGACAGCGGTTTCCTAAGCAGCCCCAATTCTCAGTTCCCAAAGGGACCACGTGTACTGCGTAACCACCTCGAACCACCAATAGAAATTAAGGTCCTTCCAGCAAAATATTTATACAACTGCTGGGGCCACTCAGATTCGGCGGGTGTGGAGGCGGGGAGAAGGGAGGAGTAAAGACTGTTTACCAACGATGTACACACACAGCCCTAGGTCCCGGCTTTGGGGGTGACAGCCACGAAGTACAGGGGTACGCTAATGTTCTGGGGAAGGGGAGGGTCGCTCGCATGACATCTGTATACCTAGGCGGTCACCTCTCGGGAGCCAGAGACGTTCCAAGGACATTTCCAAGGTCCAGTAGAAATCTGAGTCAGGGATGACTCCACGAAGCATCCCCCCCTCCCCTGCCCAGAGAGGTCTCCGCCTACCTACCCTTCATCAATTTCAACAACGCACTTTGGATACGGGGGTTCCTGCAGGTCAGCCGGTGCGTAAAGGGCTCATCCTCTCCCTTCATCCCTCCCAGTGCCCTGGCTGACCTCGCTCCCACCCCATCCTTCCCTTGGAAGATCCAGAAGGATGCCGCCTTCAGATCTGGAACTTAAGGCTCAAGAATTGCAGCGTGCAAGAAGAGGGGTCCCCGGGTGAGTACTCAAGCGACCCCCCCCCCACTTAGACAAGGTGAGGAGGGGAGTATTGGGCGCTCAGAAGAGAGTTAAATGACTTTCCCACCCACTTGCTTCTCGGGCACTGGCGGCGCAGTGAGCAGAGAGCCAGTCGCGGGAAAGTGTCTGCGTCACAAGAACGTGGCAGAAACGCACGTTGCTTGGGAAAGTCAGGGACCACTTCTTGGGAGACAGCATTACCACAGACCCTCCTCCTTAACTGTCGTGGGGAGAGGGGACTGCCTTCGTGTTGATCGTAATGGGGGTCAATGGAAGGGGTCAGGAAGTAGGGGACCTGGGTACCAAGTTGGATCCGCACTGCTAAGTACATTTTGGGGGCAGCTCAAGGTGGTGTCTCCTAGGGGCCATCTTCTGGGAGAAAAGTGCACATTCTTTACCAGTTACCTGGACCCACCATCGGTTCCAGAAAATTCGGAATCCCTTTTGGGCAACCTCTCCAGGGCCCTTCCCCCATCCCTGCGTCTCTGGCCACCCCGCCAGCAGGGTGCAGAGTCGGACTGCGTTGCAACACCCCCACTCGGACGCAGCAGCTTCCACCCGAAATCGTCCAGGGTGGAGACAGAGGCTCCGCCCTTTCTCTCCGCCCTCTGAGCTCTGGGCCCACCCTTCCGTTCCCGGGACGGGACCTGCTCCCTGTCAATCCGGTTGAGTTTCCAAATTCCTTGCACGTGATAAAAGGCTCTCCGAGAGAACGCGGGGACACTTAAGATTACGCACAGGCGTCCGCCCCCCCCCCCACTCTCCCAGAGTCCCGGTGCCCGGGAGATGGTCAGACCACATCCCTGACTTGCACGCGCCAGGGAGGATTCAGATCAGCCCGGCGCTCTACTGCTCCGCTCCCAGGCGGCCAAGTTGGCTACGAAAATCCACTACTCCAGCAACTCTTGTCAGAGTTTGGAAAGTGATTTGAAAGCATCCGAGGCTGCGCAGAGCTGAGCACAATCCCGGCCTTAGACAGCTCCAGGGCATCCGCGACCCTCTGGTGGTGAATGCGCGCGCTCATTACAGGCGCTGAGCGCACGCACCCCGCGGGTGGTCCCCCCCCCCATACACTCCAAATCTACTCCAAATCTCAGCCAGCTTCTATCATTTAAAGCCATAGCGGAGACTCGGTGCAGGAAGAGGGTTCAGCCTAGGGTGCAATGAAGTCCCCAAGCAGACAGGAGATGAGGGCGAGGAAGGAAGGGAGACGAGCGCCCACTTACCATTCCAGAACACAGGCTGATGACCGCCGTGTGCTCGGATTTGGTGTTGACATGGCCTTTGTAGAAACAGTGCCTGAGTTCCGCTTCCTCTTCGGAATAAAACTTGGTCTGGTTCGCCCCGGGCTCCCCGAGAAGGGTGACCGTGAACTGTGGAGCGATAAATCCGGCATGGGCGGTGAGATTAAATAGAAACTTCTGGCCGAAGGCGGAGAGGCGGTAGTGTGCCCGGGCAGAGGTAGAGGAGGAGGAGGTGGCGGCGGAGGAGGCAGGCCCGGGGTCAGAGTGAAGGCTCCGGCGCTTTCTTTTGAAGTGCACGTTCGTGGGAAAGGCTTCTCCCAGGGCGTTCACCCGCACGGGAGACGCGATCTCATATTCGCTCAGGGTCTCCAGTAACTTCGCTGCAGGGAGAAACAGGAGTGTACGAGTTAATCATTCATTTTTTTTTTCCTTCCCCACCTCCTAGCCACCCACCCATCCACCCTCTCCGCAAGTTTTCATTTCAAAGGAAGATGGGGGCTTTGTCCTGGCTTATTGGCAACCTCCTTCCAGTCAATTCTTTCACGCTCCATCAATGGGCAAATATTTGCTGAGCACCTACTGTGTCATAGTCACAGTCCAGGACGATGCTGGAGCGCTAGAGATTAAATGGGACCTTGTCCAAATCAAGATAACACATAAGATAATTCCAGGGCCCCGAGTAAAATAAAACGTGCTCGAGAGCTGGTTGCTAAGTCACTTTTGGTTTGGCACAAGAGGGTGAAAAATCAGGCTAAATAAATAAATAAATAAATAAACGCGAAGGGAGGGTGGTCACATTTTTTTCCTTCTTGGCTAGGGATGACCCAGAACAGAGGAAATTCTTTCTAGGAAAAGGAGAGAGAGAGACAGAGAAAGAGGGGGGCTGGGCTGCAGGATGCCCACCCTGAATTGTGTCTGAGGAGGTGGCGATGGAGGGAGTGGGGACTTAAGTGTCCTCAAGGTCTGAAGCCTCGTTACCTTGCCTGGGGTGCAGCCTGTCCTTGCGCACGGTGGCCGCGGCGTGTGGGCTCCCCATCTCGGCCAGGTCCCTCACCAGGAGCGTTAGTAGTGTGGCCCAGGATACAAACTGCATGGTGCTCCTCACCCCTCCTCCCTCAGCCCCCAGCCCCTCCTCCTCCCTGCTGCCGGCTCGGCACGGGCCAGCGGCGGTGGCGAGGAGCGCGCGGAGCCCGGGTACCCGGCCGCAGCCGACCCCCCTCCCCCCCCGTTTGGGGGACTTTTTTTTTTTTTTTTTTTTTAGGAGTCGCTGCGATGTCGCCCGGAGGGTCCCGTCTGCGCTCGGCCGAGCAACGCCGCCGCCTGCCGAGAGCTGCGCGGCTCGGGCCGCGGGCGGAGGAGGAGATGCGGGAGGAGCGCTGGGGCTCGGCCGCTCGGACGCATAATGTCCCGCCGCGGGGCCCGGGGAAGCGAGGCGCGGGGACTGTGCGCTCCGAGGCGCGCCGGGCGCCCTGTGCCGGCCTGGGGAGCGCAGCGGCTTCTTGAATGAGGGGACCCGGGGGGGTAGGGGGTGGGGGTGGACGAGGGGGGTGTCGCCGCTCAAATACCCCGGGTGCACGCCTCCAGGAGGAGGGCAGGGGTGGAGAAAGTCAGGCAGGCGTCCCGCCTCCTCCTCCTCCCTCTTCCTTCTCCTCCTCCTCCTCCGGGCAGATCCCCCTCCTCGGCCGCCCTGTGCCGGACCCGTCGCCCGAGGCTCCAGGCGCCGGCCGCGCCACTGCCTTCGCTCAGCCACCGGCCGCGCCACCTCCCCGAGCTGGGGATGGGTTCCACCCACGTCCGCCTGCCCCGGAGCCAGGGCCGAGAAAACTGGTCTCTCCCCCTCCGTGTGCACAGGCTTCTCCAAGACTAAGTCTTTCCAACTCTTCTCCATTTCGGGTCTCTCCCAGGCCTCATCTCTCCGGGGTCTGTCCTCCTAGTCCCTGGTGAGTCTGCGCTCAGCGTCCCACTGTGTCCTCTCCATTTCCCCCTCCCTCTCTCTCCCGTTCCCCTGGCTTTGCACCAATCCTCTGGGAATTCTTTACAAGTGAAAGACGTGGCCCCGAGCCGGACTCCCACCCCCTCAGTCCCACAGTTTTCTCTCTTGGAACCAGATTTGGTACCCAAGCCCTCCCCCCCCCCCCCGTGCTTATTTCATCGCCCCAAGTCAAGAAGTTTTTACAGACCGGGATCTTGATCCCTTGTTTCAAATCCTTGGACTCCTGAAAGTTTCGCAATAGTTTAAACCTGTGACTGCCCAGGACTTCTGCCCCCATGCCCAGAGGGTCCACTACAGGTTTCTGTGCGTCCCTAGCCCAAAAATGGTTAAGAAGTTCTCTGGGCAGCGTGAGAGGGCGGGGACTTGGGCGCCCCTGACTCCTCGGGGATTTAGGGAGAGGAGGAGGGAAGAAGAGTGCGAAATTGTAGGTCCCTAGGGGAGGCACCAGTCCCTGGAGAGATTTCTCAATCACTTCCTCTTGCTTTTAGCAGCAAAGATGGTGGGAGCCATGGAATGGCTCAAAGCAGACACTTTAAGCTACACCTATCTCCCCTTTGTGATGCACATTTGAAAGTCAGAAATATTCCAGAGAGGGAGAAAAGGAGGAATGAAGGGAGGGGAACTGTTTAATCCTGGAGAGTTCAAAAGCACTTTTTCCTTGAGCTCTCAGGAAGACAGGATGTGTTAATTTCAAGGGAAAGGAAATAGCAATTTCAGTAAAACATATGACTAATAAATTATATTTGCCCAAGCATCCTACAAAGGACTTCACTGATGCTTGCTAGCCAGAGATGGCTGAGCTGTTAAGGCGCTTGCCTGCAAAGCCTAAAGATACAGATTGGCCCGGTTCGATTCTCCAGTGCCCACTTAAAGCCAGATGCACAAAGTGGCCCATGCATCTAGAGTACCTTTGCAGCGGCTAGAGGCCCTGGTGCGCCCATATTCTCTCACCGCCCTTGCAAATAAATAAATATTTTTTTTAAAAAAGCTGAATGCTAAAATGTCACCCATTCCGGAGCTTACGATGGCTCCATTTCTAGTAAGAGAAGGAAAAATGTTTGGTAAATGTTGTCACTGACTACCTGTACCGCTGGGACTTTCCACAATATAAACCTGGCAAAATGGTCAAGTGCTGGGTATCTGGGTGTGGTGGGTACACACCTGAAATCTCAACACTTGAGGCAGGAAGATGGATCCTTCTAGACTTGCATAAGCTATATGAGACCTGTCCCCTAGCCCTTAAAAAAATCAGTGAGGGCTCAAGACGTGGCTTAGGCTTGCAAAGCCTGCTGGGCTGAGTTAGATCCCCTAGTACACACAGAGAGCCAGAAGCACAAAGTGGAGCATGCATCTGGAGTTCTTTTTCAGTGGCAAAGGAGTATAGCTCACCCATTCTTTCTCTCACAAATAAATATTTAAAATAAAATCAAAATTTGCCTTAAGAGGAGACTTTGTTTACACCTTAAAAATTGCTTCTGAGACAGTACCAATATCAATTCCAAAAGAGCTGGTGGGGAAGGAAGGTACCAAGTGACTCCTGTGGGCTCCTGAGGTGGGGGATTCCAACCTCAGGCCACTCAATGCCTCTTCTTCATGAATGCTGCATCCTTGCCCAGTGGACTAGCCCACCACTGCATCTCATCTTCTTGCCCAGTGGACTAGCCCACCACTGCATCTCATCTTCTTGCCCAGTGTACTAGCCCACCACTGCATCTCATCTCCTTGCCCAGTGTACTAGCCCACCACTGCATCTCATCTCCTTGCCCAGTGGACTAGCCCACCACTATTTTTCCCTGCTCCACTGCATTGACACCTATAAACAAGTCTTTGAAAACCTTGGGAAGATATGTTTCAAAACACAAGAAACAGAAAAGATAATTGAATTTGATAATTCAGGTCAAAAGCTTTAAATGATAATTTTACCTCATTGAGCACTTACCATGTAGCAGGCCATGTGCTAACATACTGCATGTGATTTAATTTTCACAACAGCTTTGTCTGGCAGTATCAGTAATTTTAAAAAAAGCTAGTAAATAATTTGACTAATTGCTAAATTTTGGGAAAGATGCCTCAAGTTGCCCTGAGAATTACTGTCAAATTTAATTCATCATCCCTCATTCTCCCAAACCATGAAACCCCAGGCCATGACTATGCTAGATTGTTACTATACCACTGAGCTACATTGCCAACCCTTTTGAATTTGGTATTTGTTTGTTTGTTTTTGGTTTTCCGAGGTAGGGTCTCACTCTAGCTCAGGCTGACCTGGAATTCACCATGTAGTCTCAGGGTGGCCTCGAACTCCTGGCCATTCTCCTACCTCTGCCTCCAGAGTGCTGGGATTAAAGGTGTGCACCTCCACGTCCGGCTCTTGAATGTTTTTTTTTTTTTTTTTTTTTTCAGAGGTAGGGTCTTACTCTAGCCCAGGCTGACTCGGCACTCACTCTGTAGTTCCAGGCTGGCCTCGAACTCATGACAGTCCTCCAACCTCTGACTTCTGAGTGCTGGGATTAAAGGTATAGGGTCTCAATGAGTTGCCTAGGCTGGTCTGGAACTTGCCATTTTCCTGCTTCAGCTTCAGGAATGGCTGGGATTAGAGGCACATACCACCAGCCAAGCTTCAGCTTATTTTTCTAATGCTGAGTATTTAGTAATAAATATCTCAGATTTTCAATGACATTCACATTTTCTTCAACACTTAGAACAGGGTGGCACATAGTAGGTGCTTAAAAAATACTTACTGAGGGCTGGCAAGATGGCTTAGTGGTTGAGGCACTTGTCTGTGAAGCCTAAAGACCCTGGTTCCATTCCCTAGTACTCTCATAAGCCAGCTGCACAAGGTGGCCAGCCCTTTGTCTGGAGTTCATTTGCAGTGGCTAGAGGCCTTGGTGCACCCATTCTCTCATTCTCTCTCTCAAAATAAATTAAATAAAATAATTTAATAAATACTTACTGAATGAATGATTGAATATAACCCTTCAATTTCAGATATATAGATACATAGATAAATATCACAGCTTTAAGGTTGGTTACATAAACAAGTATATAGAACTCCCTGAATCCAGGAGAGAAATGTGGATTGTAAAATAAATTGTACCTTCTCAAAACTGTGTTCTGAAAGATGCAAAGCTTTTTGAGATCATTTGGAGTTAATAAGAGAGATAGCCCAGGCTGACCTTGAACTCATGGTGTATCACTGATTCTCCTGCCTCAGCCTCCTGAGTGCTGGGATAAAAGGCATGAGCCACCGTGTCTGGCAAGACACTTCATTTTTAGCCACCCCCTCCCTTCTTTTTTTCTCTCTGGAGTTTTACTGGAATTGGATGTTTCGGTAGGTAAAAGTGGAAATCTTCTTGGGCTGATTATTCATGAGAACTGGCTCCCAGAGGAGTGATTTTGGGCATTAGTCACAGCAGTAGATAATCTGGTAGATGGAAATGAGAGATTACATGAACAATGACTTTGTTTGCTGAATGGCATTGAAACAGCAGGAAAGAGATAGGAAGCAAAGCCATCCATTCCCACCGAAAGGAAAAGTCCACACCTAAAAGACTAGGAGGCAGAAAGTGAATGGTTTCCTGCAGGGTGAGTACCAGGTGATGTGAGGGGACAGATAAGCCCCTGGGACTCCATCACCCTGGATGCACCACATGGGAACTGACCATGGCTGAGCTCTAGGATCTTAGACAGGGCCGAAACCCATCACCTTGCCTGCTATGTGGGTAGAAGATGATTTTTTTTTAGTCTTTTTTAGTCCTGACTTTGAGCAAAGCATCATGTTCAGAAAGTGGCTTCTTGTAGCATTAGTGATAATAACATGAGATTCTCCTCCCTGAGTTAATTGTTCTTTCTTTTTTTCTTTTCCTTCTTTCTTCTCCTTCTCCTCCTCTTCCTCCTTCTTCTTTTTGTGACAGGGTCTTTCAAATGTAGTTCTGGCTGGCCTGGAACTCACTATATAAACCAAGCTGGCATTCAACAATCCTTCTCATGACTCTACCTCCCTAGTGCTGGCATTTCATGTGAGGCCATCACTCTGGGCCTGGAATTGTTACTTTGTGTTGATTATTTCTCAGCCCAGCTGGCCATTGGGTTTTATTCTCCTCATATTACTTATACTGAAAATCACACAGCACATGGAAATGGCCTGTCAGGCAGCACAGAGCTAGGAGTGCAGAGCCCAGGCTCATACTGCACCAGGTTCACCTTCAAAGCTTGCCGTCTTCATGAGTAGGCTCAGTCCAGCAAGGTCTAGACTTCTGTCTGACGGTTCATAGTCTTTCAGCCTTTATAGACCTGCCTGATGAATATTATGTGAATGTATAAGGACATTACTTTATTCTTCTAATGAGAAATCTAAAGTTCTGAAAACTTCTCTTGGCCCACCCTAAGGTCTGTGGTCCAGTTTGTGAGGGAAGTCTTCAAAATACATAACCACTCAAGATGGTAGGTCCCATCTTCAACTAACTCATCGTGCTTCCTTGCCACACTCACAGACCACATGTAAGGTTATTGCCCAAGCTTCAAAGCCCAAATGGATCTCACAAATGTTTCTTTAGAGACTTTATACCTAGCACCTCACATTCTTACATTTATCTGCCATTGATCTATCTATCTATCTATCTATCTATCTATCTCTATCTATCTATCTTGGAAGGAGAGGGAGAGAAAGAGAGAATGAGAATGAACATGCCAGTGCCTCCTGTCACCGCAAACCAAGTCCAGACATGTGCCACTTTGTGCTTCTGGCTCTGTGTGGTTACTGGGAAACCACAGTTTCCCAGGGCCGGCAACCTTTACAAGCAAGTGTTCTTAACCACTGAGCTATTGCTCCAGCCTCACACCTTACATTCTTGTTCAGCTTCCTTTATTATCTTGTGGAAAGAGATCATCAGGCTTGGGGAAGGGTCAACATTATAACTACACATAGAGTTTAGAAATGTGAAACTCTTAGCTTAGATTCAAACCAGTCTAAATTGAAGTGAAATTAAAACAGCAACATGGCTTGTATAGATCTGATTTTGATATTTTTTAAAGTGAATATTTGATAGAAATCTTTGTCAGAGATAATGTGACAGTATTATTCATTGACCCTGGAAGTAGGCTTTATACATAAGTATAACTAGGACAAGCGGCCTGTGACAAGCCTTGGAGTATTTAGGGATGGGTCAGAATGCTTTGTGCCCCTAACCCAGAACTTTTCCTGTTTTAACTTGGGACACAATGGTCATTGTCACATATTGTCCTCTAAGCTATAAAAAGACAAAGGACAAAGCTAACCCCCTCACTGATGTATCATCATGGTACAGAGTAGGTACTTCATAAATATTTCATAGAAGAGTTAACCATTCCCACCAGTTTGTTTCTTATTTTCAGATACAGTATTTCTTTTAATTCATCAAAATCCTTCTTGTACAAACATGCTCACACAGATGTCCTAAGGACAACAGAGGCCATTTATGTTGGGGAAGTAAGTCCTGCTTTAATCAAAATCATTGTGACTCCCCCCGCCCCAGAATTAGAAATTTTCAGTGGCTGCTTCTGGATTCTGATTACCCAGGCCCCTGGAGCACTCTTTACCTGCCCAGCATAGCATTTGAGGGTTAGACCTCTTCAATGGGGACTTCCCACAGCTTCTACATGTCCTCACGTTGAAGTAATAGCGGTTGCCAGACTCAGAGGGTGTTACGAAAACGTTCCATGAGGGCTGGAAAGATGGCTTTGCGGTTAAGGCGCATGCCTGCAAAGCCTGAGAACCTCCGTTCAATTCTCCAGGTCCCATGTAAGCCAGATAAACATGGTGGCATGTGCGTCTGGAGTTCGTTTGCTGTGGCTAGAGGCCCTGGTGTGCCCCTTCTCACTCACTCACTCTCTCTCTCTCTCTCACTCACTCTCTCTGTCTCTAATAAATAAATAAATAATAATAAAATATTTTTTTAAAGAAGAAAACATTCCATGAACGTGTGGGCTTCTTGCCTGCTGTTGAGGCACTGATCTCTGTGTGTTCAAATGAGTGACTTCCCTGGAACACAGCTACCAACCAGGTTAGGAGTGGTGGAGTCTGACTCCTAGTAGTTTAATACACCTTGTCAACTAACCTTCTATAACCCCACCCACTTTAACCTCCCACTTTCCCAAGTTTATGTGCTCATACGTCTTTGATATGAAGGGCTGGAGCGATGGCTTAGCAGTTAAGACTCTTTGATATGAATACGTCTCATACACACCTTTCGTATTAGCCCTGCTAGTCTTTTTAATTTTTTTAACTTTAAAAAACAGTCTGCTTATATAAGAAATTCATAAAAAGTTCATATAAGCTAAGAATTTCTCAAGCATGAACATTTTTGAAACATAATGTTTCAAAAAGCAAAACAGTTTTCCCCAAATATAAAAAAGCTGATTTTATGCGGCAAATAAATTAAATACATTCAAAAGAGGTAATCTTTTCAGACAAAGTGCCTCTTCCAGGCAATGTTTAATAGGTTTGCTGTCCTAATTATATCTATTTATACAGCCTTCTTCCAAGACCAATGTATAATGCCGTATTTAATGCTCCTGACAGCCCAGCAAAACAGTGTCATCAGCCTACTTTGCAAGGAAGAAATAAAAGCACAGCAGAAAAGATCAGGGGAGATGGCTCAGCAGTTAAAGGTGCTTGCTTGCCAAGCCTGTGGGCCTGGGTTTGATTCCTCAGTACCAACATAAAGCCAAATGCACAAAATGAGGCATGCATGTGGAGTTTGTTTGCAGTGACAAGAGACCTTGGTATGCTCATCCCCCCCCCCACTCTCCTTCTCTGCCTCTCTCTCTCTCAAGTAAATCAATAAATAAAAATATTTTTAAAATAAAATAAAAAAGAAGCAACATGCCTAAGAATGCGCAGCCAGTAGACGTGAACAGGGATTCAAATCCGGGCTGTTTGATTTCAGGGTCTGTGCCCTTCTAATACCACATTCCAGTGTCTTTCATGTTAATGTCTTCTTAGACTGAATGCCTGACAAAGTGTGTGAAGCTTAGGGACATGATTCTAAAGAGGGGAAAGCAAATATTAGCAGGATTCTGATTTTGATTAACAAGGCTAGGCAGGCTGCTCAGTGGTAGAGTGCTAGCTTAGCATGTGCAAGGCCTGGGTTCCATTCCAAGTACCCCACCTTGTTCGATCCCCAGAACCCATGTCCATGAAGGGAGTGGCGGCCTATGCTGTGATCCTGGAGATGGGATCCAGGTGGCCGGGGTGTGGTTCAGGGAATCAATCTCATGTGAGTGATTCTGAGTGTCAGATGAAGCGGGCTGAGGAGGAGAATGTCTTCCTAGAAGTTCAAGAACTCGCCTAACTTATAGGGGCTGGGTCTTAGGAACATAGATCTTCAGTTACTTCATTGCCATAACCATGTGCGTGTGTATGCATGTGTGTGTGTGATGTGCACACACGTGGTGTGTGTATGTTTGCATGTATGTGAGGGTATGTGTTAATGCAGGTGCCTGTGCACATATGCACCTGTATTGTAGACAGCTTCCATGTGGCTGGGATGAACATCCACACTAGACACAGTTTAGGGGAGGAAGGGCTTTATTTCAGGCTTATGGATCCAGGGGAGAAGTCCTGTCAGTCATAGAAGAGGCTGCTTCCATACATCCAAGCAGAGAGAAACAACCAAACGGCCCAGAAAAACCAAAAGCAGCAAGCACTAAGGGTCAGCAAGCACTAAGGGTCAGCAAGCACTGATGGGCAGCAAGCACTAACGGTCAGCAAGCCCTGGTGGTCAGCAAGTACTGAAGGGCAGCAAACACTAACGGGCAGCAAGCACTAATGGTCAGCAAGCAGCAGGGACCCTGCTGGAGCTCAGGCTGCTCTGCACACCTCAGGGCTGGACCCCAGGATCCACCCCCACTGACACCTCCTCCTGCCAGGTGGATGGAGATCCAAGTTACAAGCACCTGAGTCTTCAGGGGACACACATTGAAGCTACCCCAACATGTGTATGGAGGCCTGAGCAAAGTTCTGGAGTCCTCCTCAGGAATGCTGCTCACCGGTTTTGAGACAGGGTCTCTCACTGGCATGGGATTCATCACTTAGGCTGAATTGGTTAGCCAGAGAGACCCAGGATTCTAGGCAGGTGTGTGCCAGCACAGTCAGCAGTTTCCAGGCGTCCTCGTGATTGCATGGTGATACCAATGAGCCATCTCCCCAGCCCCACAGCCATTCTTTTAGTTGTTGTTGTTTGAGGTAGGGTCTCACTATAGCCCAGACTGACCTGGCACTCTGTAGTCCCAGGCTGGCCTTGAACACACTGTGACCCTTCTACCTCAGCCTCCAGAGTGCTGGGACTCAAGGCATGTGCCACTATGCCTGGCTTTCCACAACCGTTCTTACAAGCTCCTGTTGCTCCCAGTGCTGCCCAGGGTCTCTGCACTTTCCGGCTCTGCTGTGGTCCTTGCGCATCCTCAGCAACTGCCTGGAGATGGAGGAGCTGTGCTGGCTCTGACCTCCCTAAAATGAGCTAACTTGGGCTCCCTCTACACAGATGGATTTCAAGTAATGGGGAAGAATACGTTCATTTTCCAAAGGAATGTGCAGAAATTTGAAATGTAGAAGATTCTAGATGTATCACATGTACCAATATGATCGGGTAATGAGTATATACGGCATCAGATCAATGCCAGGTGTCCATGGAAGATTCGCCATGCTTGGCTTTGGCATTGACTAGCATCCGTGACAAAATAAGATGCATCCCAAAATGAAATGTAAACCTGGCAAGTAGGGCCTTGTCAGGCCTGTGTCACATGTGGGCAAAAATAGCTCGCTTTGCAGTCTTTTACCTAGTCAAGAAGGGTCTCAGTGTACGTATCAGTGGCATTCTTTGTTTTAAATATTTTTATTTATTTATTTGCAAGCAGAGAGAGAGAGTGGGGAAGAGAGAAAAGAGAGATAGACAGAATGGGTGCTCCAGCTGCTGCAAACAAACTCCAGATGCATGCATCATTTTGTGCATCTGGCTTTGTGTGGGTACCCAGTCATTAGGCTTTTCAGGCAAGTACCTTAACCACTTAGCCATCTCTCTAGCCCCGTTGGAGACATTCTTGACAGTATGTGTGGTAATAAACCTCAGCCACTGTTGGGCTATGTGTAAAGGGGTTACTAAAAGCAAGAATGTGGTGGTTTCATTTTCTTGACTTAATTCTGGTCACAGTAGGTAACACAAATTCACCTATGTTATATAGCAGCATATTATTCAACTCATTAATACTGAGCAGAAACCTGAGCCTAGGGGAGCTTATAATTACTCTGTGATACTATTTCTAATGAAATGGAGGTTTGGGGAGAGAAACCCTTTCCAGCCCCTGCAATGAGTGAGTGAGAAGAGAAAGGAGTTCTGTTATGTATGAGACAGTAGCAGAAGGAAACATGAGGCAGGTACTTCAGGAGAATATGAAAGGGCCCTGTGTTTAACACATACACATGCCCAAGATGTGCGCCCGACAACCACGCTGCAGCAGCACTTGTCTAATGGGACTCTACTGCAGTAAAGATGAAATAAAACAGCAACACTCAGGTCTGGCTAGCGTAAGATATGAACTTGAAAGTCTGCAAAGATAGATATCCAGCCAACTGTGACCAACAGCTCTTCTGGGACTAGAGAATCATGAAGATCTTCATGTTTCTGTACTGTTCATTTGCATATTCGCTCTGACAATAAGAACATATGTGTCTTGAGAGAAGAGTTTATAGTGAAGGGAGGAAGAGAAGCGACTGGGTGAGGAAGAATCTCATTCTGAGAACTGTGCAAGACCAAAAGGAAGGTGGGAAAGGAGCGTGTGGGTGTGTCTGTGTGTGCGATGTGCATGTGTGTATGTCTGTGTTCACATGTCAGAGTGCACAAATGTGTGGGTTTGTATGAGTGTGTGTGATGCGCATGTGTGCATATGTGTGTTCACGTATGCCCGAGTGCACAAGTGTGTGGTATGTATGCGTGTGAGTGTGATGTGCATGTGTATATGTGTGTTCACATATGTATGAGTGTGTGTGTGTGATGTGCATATATGTGTGTTCACATGTCCGAGTGCATAAATGTATAAGTATGTATGGGTGTATGTGTGTGATGTGATGTGTATGTATGTGTGTTCACATATGCATGAGTGCACAAGTGTGGGTATGTATGAATGTGTGTGTGTAATGTGCACATGTATATATGTGTGTTCACATATGTATGGGTGTTGTGATATGTGTGTGTGATATAATGCATGCTCACATATGTGTGGTTGCACAAGTCTGTGCATGTGTATGAGTGTGTGTGTAATGTGCATGTGTGTGTATGTGTGTTTACATATGTATGGGTGTTGTATAAGTGTGTGTGTGATGTGCATGTGTATATATGCATGCTCACATATGTGTGGGTGCACAAGTCTGTGGTTGTGTATGAGTGTATGTGTGTTGTGCACTGAGCTGCCCCCTCAGGCCCCCATGCTCTTTTTGTATTTGAAAAGAGTATGCTGTCATCAGCTGGCTGGAGTTGAGAGAGAAGTCATAGTGTCTCTTTGATTTTGATAGTGCTGAAGAGTGAACCAGGGTCTTGTGCATGCTAAGCAGACACTCTACCACTGAGCTACAGCCCTGACCCTCAGAGCATCTTGAAGTGTAGTGTAGCTAGTAAGAACTAGACATATCCAAAGTATATATGTAAGAGCTAGAGACATGGCTTAGTGGTTAAGGTGCTGCCTGCAAGGCCAAAGGATCCAGGTTAGATTCCCTGGACCCACTTAAGCCAGATGCACAAGGTGGTGCATGCATCTGGAGTTTGTTTGCAGTAGCTGGAGGCCCTGGCGCACCCATACTCTCTGTCTCTTTCTCTCAAATAAATAAAAAAATTAAAATAATTAAAAACAAACTATATAAGTAAGAGAGGATTAATGGAATGTGGTGAATGGAGTTATGCTGGGCATATAAGCCATCAGGAAAACAGCCTTAAAATTGTTATATGGAAATTATCTTCCAACTATGTCAAAAGCAAGGAGAGGTATAAGAACAGCATGGAGAACATCATGTTCACACCCGATATGAGAGTAGAGGAAAGTCCTCTGCTTTAGTCATTTTCTCATTGCTGCAGCTGGATACCTGACAAGAAGCAGCCTATGTTGATGTTTCGGTGGTGGGCGCGACTTGCAGGTGTGGCATTGTTGAAGCAGCTCTTTCCATCAAGTCAGGAAGCAGAGAGCTTGGCATGGTGGTACCTGGCTGGCTTATGGAGGTTGGGTTATGGTTTATGAAACTTGGGCGCCGAATCCATGGCAATGTGCTACCCACAGTCAGCGAGCTCTTTCCTCCTCACTCACGTCTCCCTGGAAACGCCCTTCACACACACACTCAGACATGAGTCTCCTTGGTGACTCCTCACAACGAAGGTGAACCATCACACCCTTAATGATTCCATAGGGAGATACTGAGTTGTGAATGAAGAGAAAGCCCAATGAAATAGACTAGAAAAAAAAAAGAAAAGAAAAACAACAAAAACAGAAACATAGTAGAACTGTTTCGTAGAGCGGGAACACAGACCTTTTGGTATATGATGTGAGAAATGACTTGGGAGACACATGGGATAAAACACACATGCACACACACATACACACATGCACACACACACACACTCATGCACATTGAAGTAGCCTCAGGGTTGAACATAAAGCATTAAATCAAGACTGACATAAAGGAGGTGGGGGGACGTAATATCTTTGTATGTGTGGGACAGAAAGGTGCGTCTGTAACAGAATGTCACAGGCTAGGTGATGTATAGTAAAATCACTAATATCATGGTCAGAGTTCAGGAAGCCCAATGTCAAGGTGTTAGCATCTAACCAGAGACTTCTTATTACACTATGACATGGTGGAAGGGGAGAGGAGAGTGGGCGGCCGAGAGAGGCATGCTCCTCCTTACAAGGCACCCATTCTAGCAATATTGGCCTCAACTCATTCCCTCTTTTCTCTTGACCTAATTGGTGGTTTTCATGAAGCTCCGCCTCCTTGAGGATTAAGTTTCCATCATATGGTTTTTTTGGGGGAGACATTCAAGTCACATCACAATAAAGTCACAAATCAAAGGGCAAACTGAAAAAAAAAATCAGCTTTGATCACAAAGAAAGATCTTGCCTACTAAAGAAGGGCATGGCAGCATACACCCTCAATCCCAGCATTTGGGAGGCAGAGATAGGAAGACTGCTGTGAGTTTGAGGCCAATCTGAGACTACATAGTGAATTCCAGGTCAGCCTGGGCTACAGTGAGACCCTACCTGGACAAAAAAGAAGAAACAAACAAACAAACAAAACAACCCCAAAGATCTTTCTATTGATTCTCTAAACTGAGATAAAGTGAGAGACTGAATAAATGAATGAATAACCCATTACTTTACTTTAAATATACCTTATTTTCTGTGTGTGTGTGTGTGTGTGTGTGTGTGTGTGTGTCTGTGGGTGCGCACACGTGGTCTGGTGTGCGTGGCATATGCATGTCGATGTGACCTTGCAGTACCTCATGTGGCACAGGACTCTCTTGCAGTGACTTGAGCTGTAGGTCAGGTTTCCTGCTCCATTGCTCTTCCATTGGCTCCTATTGGAGCGGGAGTCTCTATAATTATAGACACCAGAGCTTGCTGTCTTTCAGGAGGTCACACCCAGTTGTTTCCATGAGATCTGGAGGTTTGAACTCACGTTGTCTCAGGCCCCTGAGTCATCACACCAGCCATAAAATAGTATTTCAGAGACTCAGCTTCGCTGCCCTAGTCTTCCCTCCCAGCAATGTGGTACTCCGTCAGGCAGCTGTGCTGGAATAAGGGCACCCCAAGGTTTTCGTTTGCAGGTCTCCAACTCTTACACAGCAGGTACGTGATGATGGGAGAGTCTGAAGATGAAGGACTGAAGCCTGTGCTGTGCTGACTGTACTTCTAAATTTGTAAACACACCCTGGCGTCACCTCGTCACCTCGTCAGATGAAACTCCTTTGACCTCCTGGAAAGCAGAGACTCTTAAATCCCCAGGCTTTCATTCTCAGAGTTAGAAGTCAGTCTTCATGTGTGCATTCTGGGAGGGCGGGGACCTTATCAGAAAAGATTGCCATTCTGTTCCAGTGTCTAGCACAGGGCAACTGCTTAGTATATGTTTGTGGGAAGAATGAAGCCACACAAAAGAAGATCAAAATAAAATCTCAGAAGAAGTCTCTAAAATGTTGAGAAAACAGAGGAGGGTACATCCGACACTTCCCACTTACATAATGTTACAGAACTACCAGTGTCCACCAGGAGTGGCAGAAAATGGCTTTTTGGGGGGAGTCTGTACAAGGACTCATTTCTAGATGCCGCAGTGCTGGTCACACTCCATTGTTAGATAAGATTCCATTCTTAGATAAGCGTACTTTTTGAAAAGTTCATGAAGCAACAAAATTATTATTTGTGTATATAATTATGACTTGTGCATGATTTGCTGTTTGAACACTTTTGTGTAGGTGTGTCCGTTCACATGTCTGCAGGTGCACGTGTGTGCAAGCGTACGTGGCTGTTAGGGGACAACCTCGGGTGTCCATCCTCTCTGGTACTGTCCACCCCCTTTTTTCTGTTATTTAAAAATATGTCATTTATTTATTTATTATCTAAGGGGGACAGATAGGAGAGACTTGATGAGCCAAGACCTCCAGCACAAACAAACTCCAGATGCATGAGCCACCTTATACATCTGGCTTACGTGGGTCCTGGGAAATGGAACCTATGTCCTTAGGCTTCACGGGCAAGCACCTTAACCACTAAACCATCTTTCCAGCCCCATCTTCTTTTTTTGAGGCATGGTCTCTCATTGCATGGGCACTTGCCAATTAGGCTGCACTGGCTGGCCAACAAGCTCCAGGGATCCTCCTGCCTCTGCCTCCCCAGCATTGAGGGAGCCCTTCTCCTCATTTTACATGGATACTAGGGACTGACGTCAGGTGCTCGGGCTAGCAAGGCAAGCACTTTACTGACTGAGCCATCATCAGCCCTGGACTCCTGTTTGCATGCTCTTTAAAAAACAAACCTTTTTATTAACAATATCCATAAACATAAATAATATACCATGATCATAATCCCCTCCCTTTCCTCCTTCCCAACCCCACCTCCACTGAATCTCTTCTTTCCAATTAGTCTCTCTTCTATTTTGATGTCATCATTTTTCCCCTCCTGTTATCGGGTCTTGTGAGGTAGCATCAGCCACTGTGAGGTCATGAGTTTGCATACATATGAAACGTTTCTCTTGAATGCCTGGCTAAGTAAATTAAATACTTGAAAAGTTTTTATTTATTTGTTTGAGAACAAGAGAAGAGAGAGAATGGACCCACCTGGGCCGCTTGTCACTACAAATGAACTCCGGGCTCATGCACACATTGTGCATCTGGTTTGACATGGGTACTGGGCGACTCGAACCTTTTGCAAGCAAGTGCCTTTAACTGCCATCTCTCCAGCCCTGAAACATTTTGTTCCCCAGAAAATAATTACTGCTCAATAAATGCATGTAACTGAGAGCTGGGAATTTTGATCTGTAGGAGGTACTTGAGCTCATTTCTGAAGATCAGTCTTCAACCCTGAGCATAGTTTCCTCATGGGTTTCTGAAGAGGGGAGGCAGGCAGTAGCTCTCTAGGGCTCACAGCCTCCGCGCTTTTCCTGACTCAAGACACCTGCTCTTCCCTATTGCAATTCAGTTCCCTGTAAAGCAGCTACTAGAGGGGCGGGGGCCGGGGGTGGCGTTGCCTTGGAGATTAGCTTCTGTTCCTTTTCTGGCCCCTGTGGTGGTTTGATTCCATAAACTCAGGTGTTCTGAATGCTAGTCTCCCCAGCTGATGACAACTGGGAATTAATGCTTCTTGGAGGCAGTGTATTTTGGGGGTAAGTTTATGGGTGTTACAGCCAGTGTCCCCTTGCCAATGTTTGGCACACTTTCTTGTTGCTACTGTTCACATTATGTTGGCCAAGGGGTGATGTCCATCCTCAGCTCATGCTGTCGTTTTCCCTGCCATCGTGGAGTGTCCCCTCAAGTCTGTAAACTGCTCTTGGTCGGATGATTTCTGCCAGCTGTGCAACCCGACTGTAACAGTAATGTTGATTCCGAGGACTGGTGTCATTTGCTGCTAGACACCTGACTGTGTGGCTTTGGCCTTTTGGAGCTGATTTTCAAGAGGAATGTGGAAGGATTTGAAACCTTAGTCTAAGAGATGCTTTGCATTGCTGTAAGTACAGCTTGATAGACTGTTCTAGTCAGAGTTGAAAGACCTGAATGCAGTAAGAACTATGGACTGTGAGGTTTGGCTTATGAGGGTGAGAAAGAGCTTTGCCTGGACTGGGCTAGAAGCAGTTTGTGTGAGAGGCATGCTATTATGCCCATGTCCTGAGAAGTTGTGCAGAGTTGCTTTGAGTAGAAATGGACTGGTGTGAGCAGAGGGATATGGCACAGAAATTAAATCTTTTGGCCCAAACTGCTGCCTGTTCAGCTGTAATTTCATGAGAGATTACAACCATTGAGATTGGGCCAGCTGACCTGCATTGGGACAACAGAAAGAATGTAGTCTTTTGAAGGGGAGTGCTCAAGGAGTGTCCTGTTCTTCAAAGTCTTCTTTATTCCCCCCTGGATTAACAAATTGGCACCCTACCTGGTATTATGGAGTGTAAGAAATATAGGAAAGAGAGTCACTGAATTTGCAACACGGTCTGTGTTCTGGAAATGGTCATGGGCAGTGTGAGGATGGACTGTGGGTTATAGTGGAGACCCAGTGGAATGCCGGGACCATGAGATGGCTGCTAAGGACAGCTGCAGGCCCTGGATGAAGTTTTCCAGGACTGTGAGTAGCCTAGCTGGAGGGACGGAATTGGAACTCCAGAGACTTGTTGCTGGTTAGGATTATTGGACTTAGAGAATTGTCACTGGCTAGAGTTATTGGACTTGGAGCTACAGAGTTTGGTGTTTACCCTGTTAAAATCTTTTTTTGTTGTTGTTGTTTTTTTGTTTTGTTTTTTTGAGGTAGGGTCTCACTTTAGCTCAGGCTGAACTGGAATTCACTATGTAGTCACAGAATGGCCTCAAACACATGGCGATCCTCCTACCTCTGCCTCCTGAGTGCTGGGATTAAAGGTGTGTGCCATCACATCAGGCTCTGTTTAAATATTTTACCTGAGTCTTTCTTTGCTATGCCCAATGCCATCTTTTGCAGTGTGAGTGTTTATTCTGTGCCATTATAGGTTTTGGGGGGTGAATTTTTGGTATTATGGCTCAGTTAAAAGATCTTGGACTATGGGAATGTTTGAACATCATTAGGATTGATAAAAATGATGGAGATTTTTAAAGATGGACTGAATGCATTACATTTTACATCATGGATGGATATCAGTTCATGGGGGCCAGGGGTGGAATTGTGGTGGTTTGATTCAGGTGTCCCTCATAAACTTAGGTGTTCTGAATGCTAGGTCCCCAGCTGATGGCAACTGGGAATTAATGCCTCCTGGAGGCAGTGCATTTTGGGGGGCAGGCTTATGGGTGCTATAGCCAGCTTCCCCGTGCTACTGTTTGGCACACTCTCTTATTGCTGTTGTCCACCTTTTGTTGGCCAGGGGGGTGATATCCACCCTTGACTCATACCATCATTTTCCCTGCCATCATGGAGCTTCCCCTCAAGACTGTAAGCCAAGATAAACCTTTTTTCCCACAAGCTGCTCTTGGTCGGGTGATTTCTGCCAGCAGTGTGAACCTGACTGAAACACCCCTTATTGTCTGAGAATTCCAGACATTTAAATGGACCAGAAAGACTATAAAAGAAGATATTTTTCATCATTTAACAACCACCAAATTCACTGGATTTCCTAATTTTCCTTTCCCTTTTTTTCTCTCCCTCATTTCCTACCCTTATACTCTTATTTATTTATTTATGTTATTTTATTTTTATTTTTGGGTTTTTGAGGTAGGGTCTTTCTCTAACCCAGGCGACCTGGAATTTACTATGTAGTCACAGGCTGTCCTTGAACTCACAGTGATCCTCTTACATAGGCCTCCCTCCTGAGTCCTAGGATTAAAGGCATGCCCTGCCAGGCTCGACTAAAAGTGTTCTTATTTATTTGCAAGGAGAGAAATCAGAGGGAGAGAGAGAGAAAAAGAGAGAAAGGAGAGAGGGAGAATGGGCATGTCAGGGCCTCCTGCCATGGCAAACGATCTCTAGAAACATGCACTACTTTGTGCCTCTGGCTTGACATGGGTACTCAGGTATTGAACCTGGGCCATCAGGAGGCTTTGCAAGCAAGTGCCTGTAATCTCTTAGACATCTCTCCAGCCTCTCCTTTTTCCTTTTAAGATACTATTAACAAGACGGCTACTGATTTAATTCAGAAAGAAAGACAGACAAAGAGACTTTTCCATGACCCATGTGTTATGTTTACATTTTAATTCACAACTATGGAATAGCAACCTGTTAAAGACAACCAGTATACTTGTGAAAAGGGGACTGATTTAGTGTACAGACATTCAGCACTGAACACACATACAGCTGTAAAGAAAGAATGAAGAAACTATGACGTTCAAAGCATCCATGGAGGTGGAAAGCACAAGGTACGAACAATGTCATTGGACTACTAGTATTTGCGAGTGTGTACGTTGTTTGTGAAGGACACGTGAGAAGCAGTGAATATTGTCAGTCCCCGAGCGGGATGCTATGCATGGGCAGGAAACTTCCACCTGGAATGTGTGCCCTGTAATTCCTTTGTGATGTATCCCATATTATGTATTACCTAATTAAAAATAAGTGTTTAAAAACATTAGAAAATACTTTGGTTAATAAAGAGGCCCACCATATTGCCACAGATGTAGAACATCCTAACAGGAAGGAAGTTTGTCTGAATGTGTCAAGGCTTCCAAACTTTCCTCATGAGTACACACTTCCAGTATAAAGAATTAAACTTTCCTCATGAGTACACACTTCCAGTATAAAGAATTAAACTTTCCTCATGAGTACACACTTCCAGTATAAAGAATTAAACTTTCCTCATGAGTACACACTTCCAGTATAAAGAATTAAACTGTCCTCATGAGTACTCACTTCCAGTATAAAGAACTTATTTTTAAGGGTGTGACTATAAGGACCACATTATGAAAATATTAAGAACAAAACTAGATATAAGAAATAAAAGACAGCTTATATCGTTGATGCTACAGCTATGTCTTAAAATGCTATTTGGATATTTAATCACAGAAAACTGCTCATCATACTCATGTGTAGAATAGTACTATTTGATACCAAACTCTATAACTGTAGATATGTGCATAAGCACATGCGTATTCTTAGAGCCAACATTTAACAGGTTTATCCTGAGTGATGGAGTGATAGGTATTCTCACTGTCTTTTTAAAATGCTTTTTCCTTAAACTTTTACTTTTTAAAAAATATATTTTATTTATTTATTTGATAGACAGAAAGAGAGAGAGAGAGAATGGGCTCGCCAGGGCCTCCAGCCACTGCAAATGAACTCCAGACGCATGCATCACCATGTGCATCTGGCTTATGTGGGTTCTGGAGAATTGAACCAGGGTCCTTAGGCTTTGCAGGCAAAAGCCTTAACTGTTAAGCCACCTCTCCAGCCCAAGGAGAGTGCTTTTTAAGTGTGCTATAAGTAAACCATGCCAACATAACTTAAGTATGGTCTAGGAAACACAACTGTGTCCAACACAAACTGCATTCTTTTGGGGTTAAGGACCTAAGACCGTTCAGCGGGGCAAGAGCCAGCTGCCAATCATGTTAGTTCAAAGTGCCATGGTCAACATGGATAAGTCTCCAAGGGAACATGTTTATTATCACTGTGAATTGTTTCTCCCACCTGAACTATAAGGAACAAGTAAATGTTTACTCAGTTTTAAAAGGTTGTGTACACCTATGCACATGCACATTCACATGCACACTAGTTAATGAGAAGATCCTGCAACCCTGTTGAAAACTGCTTATAGGAGCTGGGTGTAGTATAAGTGTTTAGTGCTGGCTACTTGGGAGGCTAAGGTTGGAGGGTCATGTCAGCCCAGGGGTTTGAGGCCAGCCTGGGTGACAAATTAAGATGATATTTCATGCCATTCTGTTTTTAAGATAGAGTCTCACACTAGCTCAGACAGACCTGAAACTCACCCTGTAGTTCCAGGCTGGCCTCGAACTCATGGTGATTCTCCTATCTGTGCTTCCCAAATGCTGGGATTAAAGGCATGCACCACCACACCTGACTTTTTCATACAATTTTAAAAAATAATTTATTTATTTATTTATGATACACAGAGAGAGAATGGGCACACAGGGCCTCTAGCTACCACAAACGAACTCCAGATGCATGTTCCCCCTTGTGCATCTGGTTTACGTGGGTCCTGGGGAATCGAACCAGTGTCCTTAGGTTTCACCGGCCAATGCCTTAACTGCTAAGCCATCTCTCCAGCCCTCATATAATGTTTTTTCTTTTTTCTTTTCTTTTTTTTTTTTTTCAAGGTAGGTTTTTGCTCCAGCCAAGGCTGACCTGGAATTCACTATGTAGTCTGAGGGTGGCCTAGAACTCACTGCAATCCTCCTACCTCTGCCTCCTGAGTGGTGGGATTAAAGGCATTCACCACCACGCCTGGCCACATACAATGTTTTAAAAATAAGTTTAAAAATAAAATTGGTTCCACTCAAATGATCACAACAATATTATGTTTTATTATCTTTCCTTCCTTGCTACTTGTATTGTTGTTGAGGTGTGTCATATGTTAACTATTCCAAAGTGACTGTTTCCCTGGCAATTAGCACCTCCAGAATGCACAACTGTCACTACTGTAAAGTTCCAAAGTATTTCATCACCCCTCAAATAACCCTGTGCCCGTTAAGCCACTGCTCCCTATTCTCCTCCTTGTTTGGCCCCTGGCACTTTCTATGTCTCATTCTAATGCTGTATCACATATTCTAGAGATTTCATATACCTGGGGCCATGTCACATGTGACCTGTTAGGTCTAGGTCACATTTTTCATTGTGTTCTGAAGTTCATCTATGTTGTAGCATGTGTCAGCACTTAATTCCTTCTCAGTGCTAAATAATCTTCATTGTTCACTGCAGGTAACATGATTTATCCTTTCATCGGAGATAGACACACCCATTGCCTTCTAAAGTTTAGGTGTTAAAAAGACTGCTGTAGGGCTGGAGAGATGGCTAAATGGTTAAGGCGCTTGCCTGTAAAGCCTAATAACCAGGGTTTGATTCCCCGGTACTCACGTTAAGCCAGGTGCACAAGATGGCACATGCATCTGGAGTTTGTTTGCCATGGCTGCCAGGTGTTCTTTCTCTTTTTCTTTCTTTCACTGTGTCTCTTCACGTTGTCTCTCTCTGCTTGCAAATAAATAAATAAATAGTACTGTTATTATGAATATTCTTATGCATATCCTTATTTTGAGTACCAGATTTTAACTGTTTTGTGTCCATGTCTGTATGTGAAATTTCTGTCCAATATGGTAATTCTAAATTTAGTATTGAAGGAGGGACCAAACGATTGTCCACAGTGACAGAAACCTTTTACATTCCCACCAGAAATGTAAAAGGGCTCCATGTCTTTCCCAAACAATGCTATGTTTTTAAATTTTTAAAAATTTATTTGAGAGAGAGAGAAAGAGACAGATAGAGAGAGAATGGGGATGCCAGGGCCTCCACAGCTGCAAATGAACTCCAGATGCATGTGCTACCTTGTGCATCTGGCTTATGTGGATCCTGGGGAATTGAACCTAGGTCCTTTGGCTTTGCAGGCAAGTGTCTTAACCCTTAAGCCATCTCTCCAGCTCTCTCTTTTCCTTAAATACCATTTCTTGTGTGTGTGAAGGAGCACCTCAGTAGATTCCGATCCGATTGCCTTTCATCTGCTGGTGATGTCGAACACATCTCATGACGTCTTCTTTGGAGAAAGATCTGTTCAAGTTCTTTTTTAAAATTGAGTTGTCTTTTGCTGTGGCTGTTGTGGAGTGGTAGAAGTACTTTATATATTCTGGATGCTAGACTTTTATCAGGTATGTGAATTTTTTTTGTTTGTTTGTTTTTCAATGTAGGGTTCCGCTCTAGCCCAGTCTGACTTGGAATTCACTGTGTAGACTCAGGTTGACCTCATATGGTGATCCTCCCACCTCTGCCTCCAGAGTGCTGGGATTCAAGGTGTGTGCCACCATACCCAGCAGTTATTTGATTGAAAAAAAACCAAAAACTTTTCAGGCCTGGAGGGATGGCTTCACTGTTAAGGTGTTTGCATGCAAAGCCAAAGGACCCAGGTTCAATTTCCCAGAACCCACGTTAGCCAGATGCACAAGGGAGCGCACACGTTGGAGTTTGTTTGCAGTGAGTGGCTGGAGGCCCTGGCGTGCCCATTCTCTCTCTCTGCCTCTCTCCCTCTCTGTCAAATAAATAAATAAATAAAAATACGATATAAAAAAACCTTTTCATTTGTTTGTCTTTGCAATTTCCTGACCATGTTGACTGATATACTTGTTACTGTTACATATTTATATTAATATAGAAAAGTATTATTTTGTACTTTTTTCTAAAGTTATATGTTGGAAATAAATTTGTACTCATTTACATTGGTGGCTACGTACTGATGCTATCATATTCAAAATAGTTCCTGGACTGTTGGCAGATGACTTAAAATTATTTTAATTATTTTAAACCAGTTCACCAGCCAAGCATTTGGCTGGGCATGGTGACATGCATGTGTAATCCCAGTGCTGAGGATGAAGAGACAGGAGAATCTCTGGAGCTCTCTCTCAGCCAGCTTAGCTACTTGGTGAGTTCCAGATTAGTGGGAGACCTTATCTCAAAACAGGATGATGGCATCTGAGAAACAACACCAAGGTTGTGTTCTGACCTCTACCCTCACATGCACACGTGCCCATGCATCCACACTAACATGCATACATAAAAAGAAACCTGGGGGCTGTGACGATCTTACGAATTTACAGGAATGACTCCTGTCAAAAGATTTAGGCACTCTGTGTCAGATCTTGGAGACAAAGCTCAAATACATTTCTTTCACCAAATTCTGTAGGCACCTAATTTTCAAATCGCTATCTTGCCAAGTGCATGATACGATCCTCAAAGCATGTTATTGAAGCTGCAGAAGTCAGCTTCCCTTTAGCCTTTTCACGTTATAGTTATGGCTTTCCCTACTCAGTGTTTTCTAACTTCTGGACAAAGTAGATGTAAACTTACTGCTTCTAAGGCGATCGTAAGATTTTCTTTGTATTCTTGAAATCAAAGTGAATTTGATCCCATGGACTTCACAGAGGGGCCTGAGCACTCACTGTGTACAAGAGCCAGTGCTTGTCCTCGGGGTTCACGCACTCTCGTGACTCTGAGAAGTAATATTAACCCAAAGCAGATGAGATTTATTGTGAGCAAGGCTGAGAGTACTTGGGAGGTGTTAAAGTAAAAGAGGCCCTGCTTTTTTGTCACCAGAAGAGCTTCAACAATGAGATAACTCTTGAGATAAACACACAATTTTAAGTAGTTTAAGCTAAAACTGAAAAAATACATTGCCTTAAACAACTAAAAGTTGCAAGGTGTGCTGCTATAGACCCAGAGTATCTAAGGATGCCATTGCGGAGCACTCTCTCTGTCTCTTTTCCTCTCTGTCTCTATATTTTGGGGTCTGTCTCTACCTGCGTGGTGGTTTTATTTTCAGACGGTCTTGTTTCTTATACAGATAAAGATGGACTCCAGCTCTCAAGCTCACTATTGTCTGCCACATCGCTCTAGAGAAAATGAAAAGTCATAGTTTTCTCCTGAGTAACTTCAGCAAATTGCATATACTGGGCTCCATGTCATCAGATCTAGATCACATTTCTTCTGATTTTTGAGAGTCAGACTTAGGCTCAGTTCTACTGAACCCAGCGACTGAGCTTGGGCAGGAGTGCCTACCTCTTCCCTTCCAGATAAAAGGATGATGCAAGAGTATTATAAAACTAAAAGAGAAGAGAAAAGGATGCTGGGTAGCCAAGAATGAATGTTCATTTCAAATGTCACAATGGAAATAAAGAATAGGGAAGAGGCTCTGAATGATGGTGCACACCTTTAATCCCAGCACGCGGGAGACAGAGGTAGGAGGATCACTGTGAGTTCAAGGACACCCTGAGAATACAGAGATCCTGGGCTAGAGTGAGACCCTACCTCAAAAAATCAAGAAGAAGAAGAAGAAGAAGAGGAAGAGGAAGAGGAAGAGGAAGAAGAAGAAGAAGAAGAAGAAGGAAAGAAAGAACGAAAGAAAGAAAGAAAGAAAGAAAGAAAGAAAGAAAGATAGATAGATAAGGGGTAGCCGGAAAATCAACTTCCTAAATAAAGGCATGTGGGTAAAATGATATAGAAGGTTCCTTCGGTAAGATTGTAGAACAGATACAAATCAAAAATATAATGCTTGAAAGATTTTGTAAAACATCTTCATAGTCAATATTGCTTTTTTATGCCCAATTTCTTTTTTAAAAAAATATTTTGTTTATTTAGTCGAGAATGAGAGAGAGGAAGAAGCAGACACAAAGAGAGAATGGGCATACCAGGGCCTTTAACTCCAGACACATGTGTCACCTTGTGCATCTGGCTTACATGGGGACTGGGGAATCCAACCTGGGTCCTTAGGCTTCTCAGGCAAGCACCTTAATTGCTAAGTCATCTCTCCAGCCCTTGTGCCCAATTTCAATGGCAATGAGAAGCCATAGATGTCAAAAAATATCACTTATCACAAACATCCATACATTTTGTTCTATAGATATTATATGCAGTTACATGCTCTATTTGTAAGATATTTATTTTCAATTAAAGTATATAAGCTTGCTTGACCTACAACTGGGGAGAATTTCCTTATATTTTTCATTGCACCTGTCTCCCTTAGCTTATTAAGTTTTCTCTCGCCTGCGACGTCGAGGTTGGGTTAACTGAAAAATACATGAGTATGGGCAGTCTCTGGTGGATGATCAGGAAACCCCTGGAGAAATATAAAAAGACTCAGCCACCCATGAACCCTTGGGGCTGATGGGTAATTTATGGCTTCTCGGCTGTAAGGCTCTCATTTACTCTCAGTTAAACGTGTTCTGTCAACCTTAGCTCAGGCTGTGGCAAACAGAAATGCATTTTGTTAGTCATGATTAAAAAGTCCCTTTGGAGGAAATAATTGGCTGATGAAGATTGATTTTCCTCTGTCTTCCTTTCTCATTTTCTGGGTCTGTTCTCAAAAACAAAACAAAACAACCAAACAAAACAAAAAAACCAGGAAGGAGAAAATGATTGCCCAGAACCCAAAGCAATGGACCACGAAATTCCCAAGAGAGGTTGATCAAAGTTGACTGTTAACTTCTTTAGGCTTATGTGACCACCCTTCGTGGAGAGGTAAGGAAGAAAAGGTGTGGTCTACAATACAATGCCACACATGGATTCATTATCATTGTCTCAGGTACAGGGGGACTCCATTAGATGTGTCACTGTCATTGTCCTGTTACTGGTGTGAGGCAGGAGAGCACTATGGTGACAAATTCTTAGGCTTTCAAAAAAGATAGCTCTAAGTTTGTGTTACTTAATGCAGCTGAGTCTCACGGATAAAATGGAACCGTGAAAGCACCTATGTATTGAAGAGGGCTTTGGTGAGATCAAGGTGGGGTCGTGATGAGCATGAAGCAATTAGGTTAGAGTTGTGGTATGACCAATTCCGTTTTGCCTCCACCTTTCCTCGGATTTGTACCCCGTCCTGTATCCTGGCAATCCCATCCACTCTGGGTCAACCAAGATGGTTGGTCAGCCAAGAGTCAGGAGCTCAGACAACGTTCAGAAGAGAGTAGCTAGTGTTGATGAATGACTGCTTCAGATTGTCAAGTCGATGCTGGCGACTCAGCGGAGCCTCGGTTGTTCCATGTTCTAGGGGAACTTCCCTGAACCCATGCACTCCGAAACGTCTCTTTGTGACAGTGGCATTTTCTAGGATTTCAGTATCGCCTCCAGCCACAGAGGAGGAGAAAGGCTCCAGTGAAGTCACTCATTCTGATCTGTGGACCTGTCTTCGTATATGTGAATGGAATGGGTTGAGGAAGATGAAAACAATGGTGTATCTGTCCTTAGCTCTCTACTCCAAGGAATACCCAGGGCAATGGCCTCATACGTTCAAGTCAAAATACCACCATCCATAAGAAAGAAAAGATGGGCCTTCCAACGGGCCTTCCCTTACATAGTCTTTCATTTTCATTTCAGCAGAGCCAAGAACCAGTCATCTCACCCAAACATCATAATCTTCTGGCATTATGTTTATGATAATATGTCACCTGGGAGCTGGGCCCTAGCACAGAGACTTTCCTTAGCAGCTCTGTGTAATAAGGTTGAGACAACTCCACGCTGGGTTAAAGTGCAGCTTTCTGCCATCCATTCCCCGCCCCACCCCCCCGCCCTTGGCACAGCAAACTGAACAGGAGGCAATCTTTAGGAAAACAGGATTCGATTTCACAAAAAGATAGGGAAAGGGATACAAAACCTCTCACCGTGTCTCCTACAAAAAAATAAAGGAACGGAGGGGGCCAGTGGGCATGTCTTCAAAGAGGGTCTTCCGGACGCTGGCTCCACGTGGCTTCCACTTCTGTCTAGCATGGGATTTTAGGTGGCTGGTGTTTAACAAAATCTTCACAGAGTTAGGGGCTATATTTCACTGTATTTTTATTCTTTTTGAGGATACATTTTGAGGAAGATTGTGAGATGTTTAGTTTTCGTAGGAAACGCTATAATCATGAATCAAGAAAACTGGTTTATTTTTGGTCTGAGGCTGCAGGTGGTCAGACATTCTACCACACCATGGCATCAGGTATCAGGAGGCTGGTTTAAAAGAATGGCTTCAAGGGTGCATCAGAAGCAGTATAGTTCCTAGCATGTTCTTTTTTCTTTTCTCCCCAGTAAGTCTAGGGCTGTTTCTTAAAGGAATTTAGTGCAAAAGTTGTGGCCCCAGCTATTCCGAAATGTTGACCAAGATTTGAAAAGCTGCCCAATGCTGCTGTGATCTCACATTACAAATAAAGAAAATAACTTTAATTTTCTTTTTTTCTTTTTTTTTTCTTTTTTTTCTTGGTGGTGCAGGCTGGGGAGTGTGAGAGAAGCGTCACATCTGTCTTTCTTTCTGTTTTTTTTTTCTTCTCAAAGGAAGATTATCTGCTAATCAGATGTCCTAGCAGGAGAGGAAGTGGGAGAGAGCTTCTCATTGTGAACTTGCTTAAGTGTTAAGGGTGCAACTGTGTCCCCTGGGACATTCATATGTTGACATCCTAACCCCCAGGACATCAGAATGTGACAGTCTGTAGAGCCAGGGCCTTCAAAGAGGTGATTAAGGGGCCCTCCTCCAGCATGGCTGGAGTTCTCAGTAGGGAGGAGGCTTAGAAACAGATCCATATAGCCAAGAGACCATGTGGGGACACAGTGACAACATAGCCATCCACAAGCCTGAGAGCCTCAGGAGAAATCAAGTCAGCTGACTGCCTGAGTTTGGACTCCAGTTGCCAGGACAGGGAGGAAATCAACTCCACTGGGTCATGCGATCCAGCCTCTAGTGTCTTGTTATAGCTGTTCTACCAAGTGCATTGGCCAAGTTCAATGGCAACATGGACCATGAGCTACCTAGTGTCTGAGCCATCACTCAGGACCAGAGGCAAGGAATAGCAGCTTGCTTCCAGTGTCTCTTCCCAAGACTTATTTAGCTATCTTTTCAAAGTACATGTGGACCTCATCGGATTTATGTCTCAAGACTTATTTTTGAGGGGGAAGAGGGGGAAAAGATATGCCAGTTATATTTATTAATCTGAACACATTCTAACATGCTTACAATAATTCACAGTCATGCATGGACCATACAATCAATTAAAGAATATTAATATTTTTTAACAGTTTTGATTTCTTTCCTCACAGATAAGTGTCTTAACTGCTAAGTCATCTCTCTAGCCCTCTTTTTTTTTTTTTAACATTAAAAGACAGTATAAGGAAAACATTTTTTGACCTATGTAATTTGTTTGAAATATTGAGGTTCAGTCTAAGAGTGGTTGAGATAAACATCTTGTACCATAGATGCAGATGTTTAAAAAGAAGATTAAAATGATGACATCCAAATAGAAGAGGGACTAGTTGGAAAGAAGGAGGGCTCAATGGAAGGGGGTAGAAAACAGGGACAAGGGGCTGGAGAGCTCAGTGCTTAAGGCACTTGCCTGAAAAACCTAATGACCCAAGTTCAGTTCTCTTGTACCCACATAAAGCCAGATGGACAAAGTGGCACGCGCATCTGGAGGTTTTTTTTGGAGTGGCTAGAGGTCCTGGCGTGCCCATTCTCTCTCTCTCTCTACCTCTCTGTGTCTTTCTGTGCTTGCAAATAAATAAAAATATTTTAAAAGATAAAAGAGGGACAAAGGAGGGTGGAAGGGGATTATGACAAGGGTATATGGCATATATGTATGGAAGTTGTCAATAACACTTTTATAAAATAAAATAAAAAAGACAATACCCAAAGAGTGTTTTTAGTGTTAATTGAAAAACTCATTATATTATTGCAATTATGTGGAATTGCATGTAATGTGTTAGGATTATAAATTTAGTATCATTGCAACTAAACAGAAAAGCTACAGGAGGGCTAGAGAGATGGCTCAGTGGGTTAAGGGTACTTGCTTGCAAAGCCTGATAGCCCAGGTTCAATTCCCCACAAAGTGGTGCTGTGTCTGGAGTTTGTTTGCAGTGTTAGGAGGCCTGGGTATATCTATTCTCTCTATCTCATTCTCTCTCTCTCTCTCTCTCTCTCTCGACCCTTTTCTCTCTCTGCTTGCAAATAAATAAATAAATATGTTTTAAAGCAAATGGAAGAAAAGATACTAAACAAAAAATACTAAACAATGATCACTCTTGGGTGATGCAACAATGACCCCCACCCCGGCTTGTATTCATTGCTGCCCACATCTCTTTACTATGCATCTATTATTTTTGTGATTAAAGAATGTGCCTGTACTTACTTTATGATTAAGGGAAATGATACACCCCAGTGTGCAAGTGCCTGTGTCTTCATTATCCATTACTCATGACATGAACAAACCACTAGGTATACACCGCTGGCAGAGAGCTGAGTCCACAGAGGGAGCTCAGTCAGGTCCACAGAGGGAGCTCAGTCAGGTCCACAGAGGGAGCTCAGTCAGGTCCACAGAGGGAGCTCAGTCAGGTCCACAGAGGGAGCTCAGTCAGGTCCACAGAGGGAGCTCAGTCAGGTCCACAGAGGGAGCTCAGTCAGGTCCACAGAGAGAGCTCAGTCAGGTCCACAGAGGGAGCTCAGTCAGGTCTACAGAGGGAGCTCAGTCGAGACTGGTTCTTTCCTTACATATTGGTCAGACTTGATTCCATCCCTGCTACCGGATGCAGGTGTCTTAGGAATGGCCACTAATATTCCCCTGAGATTACCCAAAACACCAGACGCTATGTGAGCAGTCACAGAATTAAGCATTCTTGGTTAGGGAACATGAAAGTGAAGATGGCAGTGGGCCTGCGTATTTGATTACTAGGAAGTTATCAATTGTTTATTTTGAGGGTTTGTAGATGTCACAAATGTTCTCCCTTCCCCCTCAGACAGAAGATATTGTCCTACAGAAAGATGGGTTGTCATGTACAGAATGTGTTGCAAGTTAGAGAGGTCACCACCTTGAAGTTTATATCCTAAAACATCCTAGCAGCTGGGCTAGAGAGCGCCCGAGGCCACATGAGTTCGACTCTCTGTTACTCATGTAAAAAGCTGGGCATGGCCATGCATGTGTGTAACCTCAGAGGATCGCTGGGGCTTGTGACAAGTGACAGTCTTATTTTCAGATAAAGGTCTGTGTCTCAAGGATGTAAAGTGAGCATGTACAGGCCAGAGGGCAGCATGGAAGAATGATGGAGCTGGACACCCCATGTTCTGCTCTGGTCACTGCACTGGGCATGGATCCTGCACACACACTTATATCCACCACCACATACCACATCACACCACACCACACATACTTAAAAGAAAAGCCTTCATGGAATTTATGTGAAGCCCTGCAGTTGGAACTGCGGAGGTGACTAACAGAGGCCTTTCCCTGCTCAGGCTGCCCTTGCAAGGCCACAGACGTGTGGACAGTGTGCTGGTGCCCCGTGGTTTTGTAGTACAGAACAGGCCAGGGCCGCCTGGCACAAAACTGTGGCTTTTGCTCCCTACAGAGTTTCATGACCCTCCTCCTTCCCTGGTGGGGAGAGGCGTGGAAATCCCAAAGCCACTTTTAGAACAGCTGAGGAAGTTGTGTAATGAGAGGCAGGAAAAGCTATTGACTCTTAGGAAAAGATTTGTAGAGTCATCCAGCCAATGCAGAATTTAGAAATTCTAAAAGGACTTTTTTCTGCAAGTGGAGACCATCTTTCTAGGCCCCTGTAGACAGATGAGCACCATCTGTAATAAAGGAGGACTCGGGCTTGGCCACAGGGTCCCTCACCTGGCGTCATTCCGGCAGGCTATTGGTGGAATGCAGGATTAAGCAACTGAAGAAAAATCTCTGCTAGACCACCCCAAGACATGACAGCACCACGAGTCACTTGTGTCCCTAGGCTCTGAGCTGAGCAGTTCCTTCCCCACTGAACAAAGTCCTTTCTCTACTCCTTCAGGGTGAGCTGACCTGAAACTCTAAGTCCAGGCCAAGTTACAAATATTCCCCACTAGGAATTGGCTGTGTTCATGAATTCCTAAGCAGAGTCCCATTTTCCTAAGGTCTAGCTGAACCATACCACCACAAGGAGACCGTGAGGTAACAATATACGCATTCATAGCCCTGCTATTTAAGATTCTTTTTCTCAGACTAAATAAGCCAAAGTGGTCCCAGACACCCATCAGGAGTGTTGCCGACTGACTCACATATCATGTAACTCAGCACTTGGATGTTGGATTTCTTCAGGCTCCAACTTGAGTGAGTGGCATCTACTGAGGCCGGGGAAGTGTTTTGAAGACATGGTCTCATGTGGCCAAGGACACAGACAGCCAGATGCTTGGCACAAATATTAAAAGACAGAAGTCTGTCTTGGACTGTTCCACTGTTTCTGGAGAGCAGGCTTATGTTTCTTTTCCTTTCTGCATCTGTATGTGTGGCGCATATGTATGAGCCATCCATGTCTATAGGTAGGTACAAATGTAAAGGCCAGAGGGCAACATTAGTTATCCTCTGCCGTCACCCCAATTTCTTTTTCTTTTTTTTTTTATTAAAAAAATCTATATATTATTTATTTGCAAGCAGAGAGAGATAGGAGAGAGAGAGAGAGAGAGAGAGAGAGAGAAGAGAGAATGGGCATGCTAGGGCCTTCAGCCCCTGCAAAGGAACTCGAGACATATGTGCCGGCCTTACACGGGTACTGGGGAATTGAACCCAAGTCATTAGGCTTTGCAGGCAAGCGCCTTAACCACTGAGCAATCTCTCCATCCCCAATTTATTTTTCGAGAGCGGGTCTCACACTGAACCTAGATTAGGCTCCCTTATTTGGCTAGTAGTCCTTAAGGATCCATTTGTCTCCGCTTCAGCACAGCTGGGATGACAGTGACACACCAGCATGCTCTGCATTTTTACGTGAATACCAGAGACCTGAACTCATGTCCTCACACTTGTATGACAGACAATTCACCCACTGAACCCCCTCCCCATGCTCGTATTGCTTGAGTTTTCATGTTCCCTTGTGGGGGGGGGGGGTTTGGTTGTTTTTGCCTATCTGTGTGGTATGTGCAGAGGCCAGGGGAAAATGTCCCATGTCCTCTTTTCACTTGATGGCATGAGTTCTGGAGATAGTATCTCTCCCTGAACCTAAAGCCACTGCTTTCAGGCAGACTGGCAGGCCAGCGAGCCACAAGGATTCTCCAGTGTCCACCTCCCATGGGACTGGGGTTACCAGCAGGCATGATCATGCCCAGCTGTTTAAGTGGACGCTGAGGAATTGAATTCAGGCTCAATCGGGTCTTGCACAGACCCTCATCTGGAGCAGCAAGCACTCCTGCCTCTGAGCCATCTTCCCAGCCTCAGGATGTTTTCTAAAATAAACACAATGAAAGCTGGTAAATAAGATTTGGAGTATTTTTTTAAAAAAGATTTAATTTTTAATTTTTATTTATTTATTAGAGAGAGACAGAGAGTAAGAATGGGCATACCAGGGTCTCTAGCCACTGCAAACAAACTGCAGACACATGTGCCACCACGTTACGTGGGACCTGGAGGATCGAACCTGGGTCCTTAGGCTTCACAGGCATATACCTTAACCGCTAAGCCATCTCTCCAGCCCAATTTGGAGTATTTTTGATGGCAGGATGGTTAGGACAGCTTACTTTACTGTCTTCCTTTGTGCTATTAGAAAAGGCAGTTTGCTATGAGTCTCTATTAATGTTTCCCTACATGGAAGGAAATATGACAAACTTGAATGATAGCCACTGGTCTTTTCTTTCTTTCTTTTTTCTTTCCCCTCTCTTTCTTCCTCCCTCCCTTCCTTCCTTCCTTCCTTCCTTCCTTCCTTCCTTCCTTCCTTCCTTCCTTCCTTCCTTTCTTTCTTTCTTTCTTTCTTTCTTTCTTTCTTTCTTTCTTTTGGTAAGATCTTGCTCTAGCCCATACTTACATGGAATTCACTATGTCGTCTGAGGCTGACCTCAAACTCACAGTGATCCTCCTACCTCTGCCTTCCCAAGTGCTCAGATTAAAGGTGTGTGCCACCACGCCCTGTGACATTCACTGATCTTCGTTGCAGAATTTAGGCATATATCAGGCGAGCTCACAGAATGAAGGTTCATCTTCACTCGTAGTAGAATCAATACAGTCAGCGGTGTGGGGCAGGAATTCCTCGGGTAAGGCGCACACAATGTCTGATCAATGAGTTTAATCATTGCTGCTGCGGTAATGAAAGAGCACTGAACTGCTGTCTCCACGCGGCCACTTCACATCAGACTTGACATCTTCTGTGTTGAGTTGGTTTTTTTTTTTTTTTTTTTTTGAGGTAGGGTCTCACTCTGGCCCAGGCTGACCTAGAATTCACTATGTAGTCTCAGGGTTAGGTGGGTTAGTTGTTTTGTTGTAAATTCTTTCTAGCCTTTCTTATCATAGTCAGGGGCACCCTGCCTTGTGACAAGCTAGAAATCTAGAGAGCCGTATTGGCTTGAGCTCCCTTCCCTTGCCACTCCATAAGCTTTGTAAATGCCTTTCTTCCATCGTTCAAACAAAGTGAACGTGAGCTTGTCTCTAACACTCCCTTCCCACCTTTTGCCCAAGGTTTCCCGCTCTAGACTAGTGATAGCTGGTTCCTTGTTTAGAGTCTTTCCTGGGCAGTGTAAGGCTATTCCCCGTCCCTCATTCTCTCTCCACTGGACAGCAGTAGGATTCTTCTCCTGTATCCCACGCACAAATCCACACATTGCCAGTGTTCCCACGGGGGACATCTCCCCCAGCTGAAACCCTGATCCAGTCTTAATCACCACTTTTTAGTTTTCTCGCCGGCCTCTCTCCAGTTTCACTAAGACCCCGGCATATGCTTCTTTATGCCTTTCTCCCCATAGCAACTTGGGAAGGCCACCCACCAGCAGTCCCACAGCACTGTCCCATCCTACATGTTTACCTGCTTTTCCCCACCCACAGGGCAGCTCCTCTCAGCCACACTCATCTTCGCAGGAGCCTGGATTCTTTCTAGCCAAGGCTTGCTCATCTCCCTCAACAGGCTCCAGCCATTGGCAAAATGTTTGCCCAAGAATACAAGGACTTTCACATATCCTGTTTGCGTGGCCAGAGTGCTCATCTGCTCAGGATCTCCTACTGCTTTCCAGCACAGGACCTCAATTCTTACCAGCAGTGGCCTCAGCACAGTTAGCGTTCACGCATTTTTACTGTGTGCGTGTGTGTGTGTGAGAGAGAGAGAGAGAGATGCACGGTCACATGTATGTGTGAATGCAGGTGAGTGTATGCCATGGCCCACGTGTCTTAGGTGACACACAGTCAAGGACGACTTCAAGTGTCTGTCCTTGTCTTTCATCTCGTGTTGAGACAGGGTCTCTTTGCCCAGCATCTGCGTTCATCAGGGTAGCCGACCTGCCTTCGAGCTTCGAGATTCTCCTCTCCCTGATTTCCTTCTCTCCACAGGTGTGTTGGGGTCACAGACACGTGTCCTGTGCCTGTGGCTTTATGTGGGTTCTGGGGATTCGAACTCGGGTCATCAGGCTTGCGCAGCCAGAGCTTTAACCACTGGGCCGTCTCCCCATCCTAACTGTGCATCTTTGTCTAATGCTGAGGGATAAATTCCTTGAAGGCAGAAGCAGACCTGTCTTACCGCTCAGCCCAGACCAGGGCTCATCAGCCTGCTTGGCTCTTTAGTACTAATTCATGCTGAATGAATGAAATGCAAAAGTAGTTTTGGCTATGGATTGCTTTCCCCTGTCTTCACACTAGAGGGTGCCAAGTGAAATAAATTACATACATGTGTATGTATGTGTTGATAGGTACATATGCGTTTTTTTCATTTTCACAAGGTTGCATATTCTTTTCCCATGAATATCAATGTGGTAACTCAACAAGCCTTTTTATTTATTTATTTTTTATTTGTTTGCTTATTTAAGAGAAAGAGGCTGATATACAGAGAGAATAGATGTGCCAGGACCTCCAGCTACTGCTATAAATGAACTCCAGATGTATGTTCCACCTTGTGCACCTGGCTTTAAGTGGGTCCTGGGGAATCGAACCTGAGTCTTTAGGCTTTGTGGGAAAGCGCCTTAACTGCTGAGCCATCTTTCCAGCCATCACAAACCTTTTTGTTGTTGTTGTTACTCTGCAGTAATTATCAAATTCAGTGATGTGCTAATTAAATGAGATAGAAGACATGCCTGGAGAGTGTGTCATCAACTGTGCAATCAGAATAGCTCGGTCCAAGTGCTAATCTTTGTGCTAACGTACGAAATTCTTTCAGAATTGCTCTTAGCTGTTCCCCACCCCCAGGAAAGGCTAGAAAGAACAGTTCACAGCTAAGGAGCATTACTAATGTAAATTTCCCGTAAATGACTCTTCCCATACTCCCCAGAACTTTCACTATTTGCACCGAGACATTGACTTCCAACCTTTACTGGAATACAATCATGTGAAAAGAACAAAACACTAGGATGCAAGGAAGACAAGTGTTCAATAAAAATATCAGAAGGAAGCCAGGCGTGGTGGCGCACGCCTTTAATCTCAGCACTCAGGAGGCAGAGGGAGGAGGATCTCTGTGAGTTTGAGGCCACCCTGAGACTACAGAGTGAATTCCAGGTCAGCCTGGACTAGAGTGAGACCCTACCTCTAAAAACAAAAACGAACAACAACAACAACAAAAACCAGAAATGGCTTGGTTTTATGTCAATCCTTGGTGTTTTAACTCCTAAATAAAAACGTCATGAGGTAAGATACTTGTCTGAAAAATCAGGCTTGGCTCCATTGAAATGTATTCAAGGTTTTCAAGACCCTAGTTTGAGTATTGTGTGACACACATCCTTAGGGTTGAGGGTAATCTTTGCCAAGACAGAAGCCGACCCTTGGCAGTGAGTCTCGTGCTAACGGGCTGCCTCCAGTGGGATGCTATTCAGAGCGTTGACTTCATCCAGTATGCTGACATTCTACCATCTGGGGACATTAACAACTAAACCATGTGAAAACAAAGTGCCTTTTAGGTATCTGTGTCTCAGTCTGGAGTAAAGGATATTGTTTTTGGTTTTTTTTTTCACACTGTCAAGAAGGTATAGTTACACAGTGAAGTAATTTACCGTGCCCTTTTTAGATTTGAAATTGCCCAACTTCTTCATGGCATTACGGCATTTGTATTTTTATGCCCATTAGGTCATCAAGATGCAATGGACCATGTATCCTTCTGTCCCTATAAGGTAAGTTACCACCTTCTCAAGCCTTTGCCCACTGAGCCATTATAACTCAAAGGAAAATATTCCAAACAAAAACTCACTGAGAATTTCCAAAAAGGAGTCAAATAATAAAAACATTTATGGTGGCCAGTTCTATGACGGAGCCAAGAAAATAGTCCAGGGGCTAGTCTGGGATTTTTAAAATAGTTTTTTTTTTTTTCTTTTACAGTTTTGTATATTTTACTTTTTCTGAGAGAGAGAGAGAGAGAGAGAGAGAGAGAGACAGAGACAGAGACAGAGACAGAGACAGAGAATGGGCATGCTGGGGCCTGCTGTTACTGCAAATGAACTCCAGATACATGCACCACCATGTGCATATGGCTTTATGTGGGTTCTGGGGAATTGAACCTGGGTCCTTAGGTTTCATAGGCAAGTGCCTTAGCCACTAAGCCATCTCTCCAGCCCTAGTCTGGAATTTTTCTAAACATTTTTTTTATTGACAGCTTCCTTAATTTTAGACAATATCCCATAGTACTTCCCTCCTCCTCCCACTTTCCCCTTTGACTAGTCTGGAATTTTATTCATCCTTCATGTTGACTGGTTAGCTTAGTTGGGTATGAGATAGCACTAGTGAGGCCAACATATGATTCAGATTGTATCTTTAGCTGGGTCATTTAGCTAGTTGTGAGAGCAAGTAATGATCTCACAATCATAAACTTTTGTTCAAAGGACAGCCTGATCTGGCATTATGAAGGAATATTCTCAACTTGTCTGTTGGGGCTGGGACATGAGTTTTGTTCTGTAATGATATGAATTTTATTTATTTATTTATTTATTTATTTATTTATTTATTTATTTATTTATTATTTTAAGGTAGGGTCTCACTCTGGCTCAGGCTGACCTGGAATTCACCTATGTAGTTTTAGAGTGGCCTGAACTCACAGCGATCCTCCTACCTCTGCCTCCCAGGTGCTGGGATTAAAGGTGTGTGCCACCACACCCAACTTATTTTATTTTTTTAAAATGCCTTTTAAAAGTATTTTTAAAATATATTTTATTTATTTATTTGAGAGAGATAGAATGGGTGTACCAGGGCCTCAGCCACTGCAAACAAACCCCAGATGCATGTGTGTCCTTTTGCATCTGGTTTACGTGGGTCCTGGAGAGTTGAACAGGGATCCTTTGACTTTGCAGGCAAATGCCTTAACTGCTAAGCCATCTCTCCAGCCCTAAAAGTATTTTTATTTATCTATTTACTTACACGCAGAGAAAGATAGAGAGAAGAGAGAAAAAAAAGAGAGAGAGTGAGAGTGAGAGAATGGGTGCACCAGGGCCTCTAGCCACTGCAAATGAAATCCAGATACATGTACCACTTTGTGCATATGGCTTTCTGTGGGTCCTGGGGATTCGAACCTGTGTCATTACACCTTGTAGGCAAGTGTCTTAACCACTGAGCAATCTCTCCAGCCCATGGAGTATTATTATGCTGGAGCATTATGATTTTGTGTTACAATTTTCTCAGACCTCCAGGGTGGCATCATACAACTGCAAGCAGGAGTTGGGAGGGGAAACTCGCTAAACTTTTCCTGATGTGCAGATCAGCATCCGTCTTCACTTCCTGAGGATCCGTCCTTACAACCCTCGTCAGGGCCCCATTCTTTTTGTTGATATCATGCGCTTGCTGTGCTCCAGGCTCACGACACTCCCCAGCCATCTTTTCAGGAAGGCTTAGTTATCCCCGTCTTACAGTTAACACAACTATGGGTCTAACGAGATTACACATCATAGTTTAATCTAAAATGTCCCCCACAGGTACCTGTTTTGAACTCTTGGCTCCCAGTTGGTGATGCTGTTGTGGGAAATTCAGGAAACTTTGGGAGGTAGGGTGTGGCTGTCAGAAATAATTTATTAGGAATAGGCCCTTAGGGGTGTATCTGCACCCTCTTGTTCATTTGCTCTCTCTCTGCCTCCCTCCATCCTGGTCTGCTGGGGTCTCAACGGCCTTTGCTGCATACTCCCACTGCCGTGAGCCCTTCCCAGCCATGATGAACTGAAACCCTTTGAGACCATGAGCTGAAAGAAATCTTTCCTCCCATAAGTTGTTTGCCGTGTAGTTTGTCACAGCAACATAAAGTAACATACTACCCATCTCGCATGAGAGCTCCCGAGGCAGGATTGAAAGCCAAGTCTGGCTGACTCCCAAGTTCATAGTCTCCACACCTACACACATTTGACAACATCAGACCAAGGGGGTCAGCTTATCTCTGTTCTAAACTCACTTTCTGTCCGAAGTTTATGTTTTTCTAGCAAGAAACTTTATTGTAGGAAAGTATAAAACTCTTTTGAGAGAAAACTTTATAGTGACCCAATTTCTCCTGACCTACATACTTCCAGTAAGCTTACAACTGATGCTTTATTCTTATAAAAAATAACCTTCTGAAACCTACTTCAGCTCAGGTCCTGTAAAGAGAGTCCAGTCCTCCATGTTTGCTCATGCCAGGTAACATGAAAGCTGTCTCTTCAATACCTACGGGAGATAAATCAACCAACCCTGCCTTATTACAAGAAGAACCAAAAGGAAAATTTTAAGGTGTTTTCAGGAAGTTTACGCTCTTGTTTTTGCACATAAAAAGGGGAGGCTCTCTTGGGAGCTTCATTTTAGGGACAGTACGAAGACTTTTCAGCACTGACACTACCTGACATTCCTGAGCATGTACCTGGCTCCTTAGAAAAAAATGTCAGTCAGCGCTGGAGCGATGGTTCAGTGGTTAAGGTGCTTGCCTGAAGAGCCTAACGACCCGAGTTTGAGTCCCAGGCACCTACATAAAGCCAGATACCACAAAGTGGCGCATGCATCTGGAGTTCATTTGCAGTGCCTGGAGGCCCTGGCACACCCATTCTGTCTGTCTTTCTGCTATATCTCTGCTTGCACATACATATATAAATTATATAAAAATAATTTAATAAAAAGAAAAATATCAATAATTTAAATATTTTCTTCACAAATACATATATAACTTTGGATAGCTTACCTATTGTTTTAAATTTAATTTATTCATTATCTTTTTGTTTTGCTTTGGTTTTGTCTTTTGAGACAGAGTGTCATGTAATCCAGACTAGCCTTGAACTTGCCATGTAGCAGAGACTATAAATCCTTCTTCCTGTACCTAACTAGTGGCTTGCTACCACCGTCCCCTGATTATTTATTTACTCACTTAATTTACTTGAGAGAGAGAGAAAGAGAGAGAGAGGTAGAAAGAGAGAGCAAAAGAATGGGTGCAACAGGGCCTCTAGCCATTGCAAATGAACTCAGGACGCATGCGCTACCTTGTGCATCTGGGAATCCAACCTGGGTCCTTTGGTTTTGCAGGCAAGTACCTTAACCACTAAACCATCTTTACAGCCTCCTTTGGTTCAATTTTATATGTAGGGATTCTAAAGGCAGGAATTTTTTAACCTTATCCATAGCTTTAAAAAAATATATTTTATTTATTTGCGAACAGAGAGAGATAGAAAGAGAATGAGAGCGAGTGGTTAGCTAGGGTCTCTAGCCACTGCAAACAAATTTCAGTTGTGTGTGCCACTTTGTTCAGCTGGCTTTAAATGGGTGCTGGAGAATCAAACCTGGTTTGTTAGGCTTTGTATGTAAACACCTTATCCACTGAGCCATCTCTCCAGCCCCTCATAGAGTTTTTGTGCATAATGAGAACCTACCCCTTGATATTGGCTATGGTGTAGATCGCTGTAGATGTGCACCAGTCCCTCCTTCCCATTCCACTGTGTGCTGTGCAGCGCGGCTGCCCGTGGAACGGGGCCAAGCACAGCAGTGACTTCTGAAAGCTTGAATAAAGGGACTCGACCCCAACGTGGATCTACCACGACCTTCACTTCTATAGTTATTGCTACAGTAATCGAAAAAAAGCAGTCTTGCAATAACAAGAGGATAAGTTGAGCAAGTGAGTACCATCTGGTCAGAAACTATGTTAAATTGTTGGCTCTGTCCCAAGATTTCTTCCTAGCACCCCATTAAATGAACTTAGATTTCCTAAAGTGAGGCTGGAGCGGCCAGGTGGCATGTAGCACTGCTGGCTGAGGAAAGGTCTCTTTATTGCGAAGATGCTAGTCTAGAAAATTCATGGCTTGGGTAAAAAAAACTTTATATGAGTCTTGAAGGAAGACAATGACTTTGAATAGCAAAGCAGATAATGAAAAGAGATGGAAAAGGAAGCCTGTTACATTTAGAAAGGCCACTTTGTAGCCTAATATAACGGGAAGTCTCAGAGTCTGCTGTTAGAAGACCCATATGTGACCTTGGAGAAGTGACAGCCTTTCTTAAGCTCGGTTTCAGTCAGTCAATCTCTCAAGCTAGCGAAAATGGCATTGTGAGTGTCTTTAGGCCAAGTTTCTTACTCACAAGGAATTTCATATATGGACGCCTGACATACTCCTGGAGGCTTTGCTTGCATCTGCTGACCAGGCAGGAAGTAGCTAATGAGACGGCCGTCAAGCCTTTCTCTAGCACTAGACCACAGTACATTATAAGTGAATGCTTTTTGTGCATTTTGGTAAATTATTTCATCTTGCTTTGGCAAGATGGTAAAATTATTGATGTTGTTAATGAAAATATTTGGGGATGCAGCACAACTTTTTTGGGGGTACTGAAGCATCTCTATAAAGTCTTTAATATATTTAGAGGTATGGCAGTGGCCCAGAACGCTCTTGGGACGTCATTGACATGGAAGTTCACTGTTTCTAATAGTAGTGTGGTTTATTTGGAGGATCTTCAGGGTGGGGGTCATAAGGAAATGGAAACCTGTGACCTCTATTCTGGCAGCAGAGTGTGTCTGAATTATAGTGGAGTGTTCTTCCTTTCCAAAATGCTAGAGACTTCACAAAAGGAAAATTATTTGTAGACTTCTGAAATGATCTGTGGAGTTCTATTCACAACTGGCTATCATCAGAATGGGATTTTTCTGGGAAACATTCTGTTTCCCTGAAAAGAACATTATTTTTAAATTTACATTTTATATTTTTATTTACTTACTTGTAAACAGATAGAGAAAAGACATAGAGACAGAGAGAGTGGGCATGCCAGGGCCTCGAACTGCTACAAACGAACTTCAGACATATGAGTCACTTTGTGCATCTGGCTTTACATGGTCTTGGAGAATCAAGGTGGGGCTGTTAGGCTTTGTAGGCAAGCGCCTTAACCACAGAGCCATCTCCCCAGCCCTGAAACGGGCATTATTAATGTAAGAGATGACAATCAGTGACCCAAGTGTCCATCAAGAGATGAATGGGGGCTGGGGAGATGGCTTAGTGGTTAAGACAATTGCCTGTGAAGGGTCCATATTTGATTCTCCAGGTTCCACATAGGCCAGATACACAAGGTGACACAAGCACGCAAGGTTGCACATGCACACAAGGTGGCACACGCATCTGGAGTTTGATTGCAGTGACTGGAGGCCCTGTCACACCAACTCTCTCTCTGTCTTTCTCCTGTTCTCTCCCCCCTCATAAAAAAAATTACAAAAAAAAGAGAATGGGTTTGTAGGATTCGCACAGAATGCAGCACACTCATAGAAAGGAGTTGATACTGAAACTCCTACCACACCACTGCACAAGCCATCACAAAGTGACAACATTCCTAGAGCCAGATGGTAGGAGGGAGTGGCCTGTGCCTGTAGAAAGGGCAATGGGGAATTGTTGAGTGCATTTGAAGTTTCCATTTTCCAAGCTAAAAGCACTTAAGATAGTTGCTAGTGACCATTGTGCTGAACACTAAGTACATAAGTGAAGGTAGATGTTTACTGCTCTGTGCATTTTATTACTAATAAGATTTTTTTTTTTTTGTGGGAGGGCGGCTGAAGAGATTGCTCAGCCATTAAGATACTTGCCTGCAAAGCCTAAGGACTCAGGCTTGATTCTCCAGTTCCCACATTCTCTCTTTTCTCTCTCTCTTTCCTTGCAAATAAATAAATAAATGAATGAATAAATAAAATAACAGTTTTAAACTTGAAAGAAAATGACTAGATCGCATTTTAATCAACAGTTGCCTGGTAAAAACCGGTCAATGGGAATAACTTAGAATTATGCCACCAATTTAGATACATGGGTGGAATATGGAATTTTTTTTTTATCTCTTGGTCCCTCCTGTTTTCTCTCCTACAAATATTGATGGAACTTATTTGCTGGCACATGTTGAAGGCCTAGGAAGGAAAAAGAGAACAAAAATTTATGTTCATGGACCCTATATTCTACTGGTGGGAGGGACAGTTGGAGTGGACAATAGTCAGAAAAGCAATAACAGGTACAGATAAATGCTTGAAATTTCCAGGACATGAACTAGCAAGGTTAAATGAAGAGCAATGGGTATTATTTTTAGGTGGGTGTGTTTTGTACAGCCTTTGTCTCCCACCAAGACTCATTTGATTCCCGAGATGCAGTGGTGGTGAAAGACCTCGGGGTTTCCAAGAAGCATTTTGGGTTATAGGGGATCTGCCATGTGGATGGATTGATCTAGTTTTCAGGAGTACTCAGGGAATGAGATCTTGTGAGATCTCTAAGACATGATCACTGTATGGGACTTTCTTCTTTGCACACAACCTGCCTTCTACCATGACCTGAAACAGTGTGAGATGCCACCAGGCCACCACAAGTGACCAGATGCCAGCACATTCTCTCACCTCCAAATTCATGAGCTACATAAATCTTTGCTTCACCAAATATCCAGTCTCAGGTACTCTGTTACAGCAACAGAAAAAAGACAGAAAAAGCTTGTTGTAGAATGCCTATTTAAGAGAGACATGGAGGACGAGAGGATCGATGCGAATCTGTCTGTGTGAAGGCTGATGTCAGTGTTTGGTGTCTTCTTCAATAATTCTTCACCTTGCTTTTGAGACCCGAAGGAATAGTTGTTTGTGGGAGGGTAAGGTTGTGAGTACCAAGGCTTGAGGTAGGAATGCGCTTGACACATCCAGGAGACATGTCAGCTTCCCTTGAGGTAGAGAGGCAGATGAGTGAAGGAAAGAGTGTTGAGAGGAACCTTGGGAGATGCAGCTGGGGGCCAGCTTAGTTAGCTGTGGGCCATTTTACAATGATGTCTTTGTGGCTCAGTGTAAAAAAAACAAAAACAAAAGCATGCCGAGCCTGAAGCCAGTCTGGTTTTCTTCCCAGCGGACATTTCTCCTGCCCCTGTGTAGCTATAAGACAATCCTGATTCGGTTCTGTTTTGACCTATTCTGCAAATAATACTGTTTCGATGATCTGTTTTCTTAACATCGTTAATACCATATGGCCTGATTGGCTAAGGGATGCCCAAAGAGCTGGTCACATTATCTTTGGGTGTGTCTATGAGGGTGTTTCTGTATGAGATGAGAGTTACAATCAGTAGAGTCAGCAAGAAAGTCATTGATACAAACACAGATGGGGAGATGGGTGCCAGCCAGTTAGTTCACTGAGGGGCCTGGGTTGAATAAAGAGCTTGAATGAGGGGCCCTTTGGTTCCTGCTTGAGTGGGACTTTGTGCCCCAGGGGGAACATTCATCTGTGACACCTCAACCACACCTGTTTCTTTAGGCATTTAGCCTTAGATGAGGCCCGGAAGCCAATCCTCAGACTCTAAGTTAAATCCTAGCAGTTTCTTAGTGTCATGTGCATAGTCAGGCAAACCTCAACATTTTAATTTTAATTTAATTTAATTTAATTTAATTTAACAGAGAGGAAGAAGGAGAAAGCGAGAGAGAGAGAGAGTAGGCATGCCAGGGCCTCCAGCCACTGCAAACGAACTCCAAATGCATGTGCCCCCTTATGCATCTGGCTTATGTGGGTCTTGGAGAGTCAAACCAGGATCCTTTGGCATTGCAGGCAAACACCCCAATCGCTAAGCCATCTCTCCAGCCCTGAACCTAATCATTTTAATTTTAATTTTTTGTTTTTTGAGGTAGGGTCTCACTCAAGCCCAGGCTGATCTGGAATTCCCTCAGTATTCTCAGGGTGGCCTTGAACTCATGGCGATCCTCCTACCTCTGCCTCCTGAGTGCTGGGATTAAAGGTGTGCGCCACCACGCCTGGCTCCTAAACATTTTTAAATTCTATGTATATTAGGTGCAAGAAATTATATATTTTCCACCAAGTGTTTTTGTTGCATGTGTACATGTGCGTATGTATATGCATTTGCTTTTGTGTGGGTGCATGTCTGTGTGTGTGTGTGTGCGCATATGTATGGAGTGCAGGTTAACTTGTATGTATAGTTTAACATGTACCTGTGTGCATGCATGTGTGGAGTGCAGGTTAACGTGTGTGTGCAGGTTAACATGTATATGTGTGCATGTAGGTGTGGAGTGCGGGTTAACGTGTGTGTGCAGGTTAACAGGTAGGTGTGTGCACGTCTGTGTGGAGGCTGATGTCAGTGTTTGGTGTCTTCTTCAATAATTCTTCACCTTGCTTTTGAGACGGGGTTGCTCAATTCGAACCCAGAGCTTGGTGATTCCGCGAGGCTAGCGAGCCAGCTTGCTATGGCTATGGAGAGTTCCTGCTTGTCTAAATCCCTAGCTGTCACATTACAGGAGGGCCGCCAACCCTCCCTCTGCATCAGAACTCAGGCCCTCACGCTTGCATAACAAGAAATGTATTCAGCAAGCCATCTCTCTAGACCCCTGCTAAGTGTTTAATTTTCATTTATTTATTTACTTATTTGTATGAGTGTGTGTGTGTGTGTGTGTGTGTGTGTGTGTGTTTGGGTGTGCCAGGGCCTCTTGCTGCTGCAAATGAACACCAGACTCTTGTGCCACTTTTTGTCTGGGTTATGTGGGTGGCTTGAGCACTGAACCCAGGCCAGGCATTACAAGCAAGTGCCTTTAACTGCCCAGCCATCTTCCCAGCCCCCTCAAGTTTTTTAAAAAAGATTTTTATTGATTTGCAAGGAGAGAAAGATAGAAGAGTGTATCAGTGTGCCAGGGCCTCTCATCTCTGTAAATTAACTCCAGATACACATGCCAGCTTTGTACATCTGGCTTTATGTGGGTACTGGGGAATTGAACCGAGGCTGGCGGGCTTTGTAAGCATGGACTTGCAACTGCTGAGCCATCTCCACAGACAAGTATTTTAAATAGGTTCTGGCAGATCCTGGCTCACCACTGTCTGGTTGGCAGGTAGGCCATGCATATCTCTGGCTTAGTTGTTTGTCCTTTGGTTTTGAATCCAGTAAATTCTTAGACTATTGTTTGCCCCTGATTTCTACTTATGGGCGTTTAGCTCTTACTTTCCTGGAGCTTTAAGCACACTTCATTTTCTAGCCACATACATCAAATTCCACTCTTCAGTGGGGCTCAGCTCGCACACAGTTACTCCAGCTAGAAATTGTCCTGTGCTTCTGTAAGCTGCTCTGTGCAAGGCAGATAACTTTGTCTGGCCCACCTCATCCAGACTGCTGCTTGGTGAATGGAAAGGGAGTTCTTAGGAGTAAAAGGGCCTGTTCCACGCAGGGTGTGATGAGCCCTGATCTGCATTCAGTGCAGAGTGCCTCCCGTTCTAAGAAGCTCTTTGTGGCTGGCAGGAGTGCCAGGGTTCTTACACAGTGCGGTGAGCCAGCCTCTCTTTTTCTCGCTACCACACTGCTGCCAGGACAATCTGTGGCCAACAAGTCTTGTTCCTGCCACTTCTTTTCTGAAACCTCTTTCTAGACTCTCCAGCAAGGCAGAGGACACAACCCTGGCCCTCCTCAGCCGAGTCCAACAGGGATCTTTGCTCTTCTGGCTCCTTAGCGTGCACGGTGAGGTGAGGGCGCATGCTGCCGTGTGGCAGGCTGGCCTCACCGGGGCTCTTTGCTGGGACAGCGCCTCTCTTTCCAGGATGCTGCCCAAGCTAGTCCATAGCAAACGGTCTCCACCTAGCTGCATTTCTTTCTGCTTCTCTTTCCCCTGCGCATCCTGCAGACTCAAAGACTGTTAGTAGACACAGCGCAGTTGTTCCTTGATACTTGGGGGTGGGCAGCGGATACAGAACCTCTGGCTGTACTGGAGTCTGTGTAAAATACTGTAGTATTTATTTGCATCCTCTGACTCCTTAAATCACGCCCAGGTGACTTGTGCCTAACACAGTGTGAGTGGCTCACAGTGCCATCAGATGAGAACACACAGGCTTGAGAGGCCCTCTGAGAGGCTGGTGGACTAACTGAAGCCAAACACCTTCAGGAGAGACATTTCTGGTTGTGGAACCAGTACATCCTAAGTCCACCATACCCATTCCCAGAGCATCTATCATTACGAAACTCTACAGGCCCTTATACAATTTTCTTTTAGCTTGCTGGCACGCGTGTGCGCGCGTATGCACATCTATGTGCCCTTGCAGTGCCCCATGTGCTGGCCTGTGTCAGGCAGTAGAGGGTGGGGCTGCTTACCTGCCTGGCCAGATGTGGGGTGGTGTCCCCTCTCCATCATCTTCCATGTTCTTATTTGAGTTGGCCTCTCACTGGTGCCAGAGCATGCTGTTTTTCAAAGAGACCAGACAGTTCCGGGGTCTCTTTGCTCCCCTTTGTGGGAGAGGAGTCACAGGTCGGCGTAGCCACGCTGTGCTGTTCATGTGGGTTCTGGAGATTTGAACTTGGTTAGTCCAGGCCACCTCAGGTGCTCACATAGGAAGTATACATAACCACTGAGCCATCTCTCCTGCCCCCAAACCTGGAATTCTACATTCTAAACTGCCAAGATGTTATGTGATCAAAGAGATCATTGCACAAGTTTTTATTTTTCCTAATTGTCCTGACCTAACAAATGCTCGAATGAAAATATTTTCTTCTGGAAGAAAAAAGAAGAAAACCGAAAAAACGACAGGAGTGTTTTCAGCCGTAGAATCAATATTTGTAGACCATGGCACCATTTTAAGCTTCTCCAAGTGACAGTTTTCTGCTAGGAAACATCTTGGACACTGGCATCCTATTGCATGATAAGAAGACGGCAGTAATAAAAAGGGCTCTTCCCGGCAGTGTCTGCTGCGATGGTTTTGGGTTCTAAAATAGGCACTTCCACTCCAAGAGCTCCGGGGTAATTATAGCTCTGCCGTTATTCCTGGCCTGGCTCCATCCAGGCTCTCTCTTCTGCATGTCACACAGCCTCACCTCAGTTCTGAGGGACTCCTCACGCATGGAAGTCGCATCCGCACGAGTCCCCAAGGGAGGCTGTGAAGCCCAGCTCTCCTCTGGAGATGCCCAGATGTCTGGGAAATCATGAATAAGGTACATGGAAGGGACACCATTTGAATATGAACAGGAAACTCCAGAGCGCATGAAACGTGCTTCCCGATGAGCAAGCTTGCCCTTAATTTTTTCTCCAGGCTGGGTGTGGGTTGATTCGCCACCCCAGAGGACAGGCTTTGGGGTGGGCAGATTCCTACGAGAGAGAGAAAAGGCAGACTTCCTCCCCTATTTCTTTTTAAGACCACAAGTGAAGTCATACTCACCTTCGTACTGTGGGGCGTGGTGATGTGACTTTTTTTTTACCCTAATTGTCTGCCACACTTCCTTGACTCAGTTCTTCCTTCTGGTCCGGGCCTTGTTCCTGGGGTCAGATATACCACAGGCTCCAGCCCTGCATGACAGCAAGGAACTCAGGAGCCATGGCGTCCTCCAGACTGGACTGGTGACGTGGGGTTGTGACATCTCAGCTGGGACGTGACCGGGGGCCGCATGTACACAATAAGTCCCCACGCATTGTGTCTCTCCATTTGCGGGCTCCTTTGCCTCTTTATTGGATGACGTGTTGCAGCTTTAAGAGGGTCTGCACAGGGTGTGTGCTTGACCAATCACAAGAGAGGATGTGCACAGGCAGTGAGGCTACTTTAAAAAACACCACAGAGTGTTTTCTTAGCGTTATCGCAGATGTCCTTGGGACCACTTCCTGTAAGAGCTCTCATCACCCCCATCCTACAGACAGAAAAGACCTAAGGTCACCTACAAAGAAACCTACCTGAGGTTAGGCAGAATCTTGGCTTCTTTCCTTCTTCTTTAAAGTTTTTTTTTTTTTTATTAGATATGGACATATTTGGTATGATTACTTCTTTTCTTTCTTGAAGCAGCTCTCATGGACAAGGACTGGAGTGAAAATAGCTTGCTGGAACTATTCAGGAAATGCCAATAGGGTTCCAGGAAAGGTAGATAGGAAGGCACGGATGCTAATAAAAGGTGTTATAGCAAGGCAGTGGGAGGCCCGGCTGTCGCTCTCTAGGGGAACTGGAAAAACAGTCAAGAACACAAACCTGGGGGGTTCTTCCGTCCCCAGAGAAAGATCATTCTTCGTGTAGTTTCATACCCCTTCTCCCAGTCTCAGGTTAAGGTGGGGAAGATGGGTTCATTCTTAGCTTGCATAGAGGGAGGGCTTCTGAGGAGCCCCCTAAGGGGGAGAGTGGCTATAGACTACATCTATGTTCCCGATTGTGGGAAGCCAGCCAGGCCGCACTGACGTGGTAAGCGGGAAAGAAACACAGCAGTGCGTGTAAGTTCAGAGGGGGAGCCAGGCACGCATCCATCCATCCCTCTGAGTTACTTCTTGCTATAAGACAACCCATTCCAGAGCCTAATGGCTTGTAACAACCTCTCTCATGTTTTGAAAGCATTTGGGATGCAGATTTAGCTCACGTTGGGAGGTTTTAACTGGGTCACTCGTTGTTGCATGAACATTCTCTGTGCTTTTGACACCAAAATATCCCCTTATCCATTGGGCACGCATATGCCCCACTGTGACCCTCCCCATTTCTAGATGTACCCCTGCTTAGGTCTGCCGTGACAAAACACAGACCGGAGCGGTGGTTTAAACAATGGAAGTTCATTTTTGTTCAGTCTTGAAGGTTAGAAGTTCAAGATCAAGGTGTGGTAGATTTGATTTCTCCGGAGTCCTCTCTCCTCGGCTAGCTAGTAGGTGGCCTTTCTCTGTGTCTTTCTTCGTATCCTGGTCTCTGCTAACAAGGACGCTAATGTCCCTGGATTGAAGACTAACCTTCGCTACTTTCTTTTAAAAATTTATTTGCCAGACGGGGTGGGGAAAAAGTGTACCAGAGCCTCTAGCCTCTGCAAACAAACTCCAGACACATGAGCCACTTTGCGCATCTGTCTTTAGACGGGTGCCGGGGAATTGAATTTGGGCCATCAAGCTTTGCAAGCAAGCGCCTCTAACCACTGGGCCATCGCTCAGCCCCCTTGGCTACTTTATGAAAGGCCCCCTTACCCAATGCAGACACATGGGGAGGGTGGTGGGAGGGTTTCAGCGCAGGAAATTTAAAGGACACAGTTTGGTTCATGACCTCCCTAACCTTCCCCTCCCAGCTGCCTCTTCCCAGTTGATCCTCTCTCCCTGCATCGCGCTCAGGAAGTGCAGCGCTCAGTGCACCTTCCTGGATGGAAGGAGGATAGGAGGAAAGCCGCTGCTGTGTGCTTCCCCACGGACTCGGACTCAGACTCGGACTCGGCAGTGTCGCCTTCCTTCACAGGAATCACCAGCTGGTTTTGGAAATGGTGCACTTCACTCAGTCGTTTGAGAGTGTGGTGCAGCATTTTAAATATAGAGAACAATACAGAGAACTTGTTATCAACCTGTGTGCCCACAGCTCTAATTTCATGTGTTCAGATCTAACGTCTTATTGAATACAGACTACTTTTCCTCATGTGTATGTGGGTGTGGCGGGCATGTGTGTATGCACGCTCGCAATTGTGTACACATGCTTGTGAAGGCCATAGGTTGACGTTAGGTGTCTTCTTTTTTTCCTACTTATTAAGGCAAGGTCTCTCTCTTGGGCCTAGAGTTCACTGATTAGGTCAGTCTATGTAGCCAGCTTACCCTAGGTGCTGGGATCCTGAGTGGGCAGCTACACCCTCTTGGCACTCACGTGGGTACTAGGGATTCAAACTCAGGTCACCCCACTTGTGTGGCAAGCTCTTTACTCAATGAACCATCTCCCTGGCGTCTGACTACTTTCATGAAGTAATGGACTACAGGTTCAATTTTAAGTGCCTTCTATATCACTTTGCATTTCCTTCCCTTCCTTCGTCTCTGAAGCCTGTGTTTCCTTCATAACCCTGTCTTTACACTGTCCGCGTATATCCTCAAGTGCATGCTACGTAGAATGGCTCCATGCACTCAAAATGGATTCAAGTTGCATTGTCCCAAGCACAGCACTCAACAGTTTCCCTTTTCACTCCACAGGATGACTTTAGGAAATACCTATGTGTACATGTGTAGTTCTTCATGGCTTTAAGAATTACCCATGTGGACAGGCGAAGATCTAGTTTACTTTTTTTCAAGTCCAGTATGGTGTCCCAGTGCATGAATATGTCGCCTACCTTGTGTCTACCCACGTGTTTACATACAGGCAATACGTTTAGGCTTGGTTACGTGTTTTCCCATTACAAACTTCAGTGAATGCCACCTTGGACACAGTGTTAGCCTGTCTCTGTGTGTGACAAGAAGCCCAGTTTCCCGTGCATTAATGGCACACATCCTCCCTAATGTAACCCAGGGAGCCCAGGACTGCCATAACACTGTGAGAGACCCCAAGGGGTTCTGGGTTAGTGGGTATATTTTCTTTTGTTTTCTCCTTTCAGATCTCTGTCTGTTAGAACATTGTGGAAAGTCCACCTTTTTTTTTTTTTTTTTTTTTTTCGAGGTAGGGTCTTACTCTGGCCCAGGCTGACCTGGAATTAACTATGTAGTCTCAGGGTGGCCTTGAACTCACAGCGATCCTCCTACCTCTGCCTCCCGAGTGCTGGGATTAAAGGCGTGCGCCACCACGCCCGGCCACCGTTTATTTTTAATTATCCTCCCTCCCCAGTCTTCCCTTTCCTCCTGTCCTCTCTCTGTCCCTCCTTCTCTCTCTTCCTTCTTCTCCCTTCCCTCTTCCCTCCTTTTCTTTCTTCTCTCTCTTTCTTGGTTGAGGATCAAACCAAGGGCCTTTGCACAGATACAAAGTTCACACTCTACCACTAAACTCCAGGCCTAACCTTTGTATATTTTTCAAAATATGTGCTTCAAGTAGAAAAGAGTATAGATAGCATGAGAGCAAATGCCATAAATTAAGCTCTATTTTCTGCTTCATTTTGTAGATACCATGCTGTTGGTTTCTGGGTGTTTTTTCTTTTCTTCAAGCCCTCAAACAGAGAAAGTTAGAATATGAACTTCAAATTTTATTTTCTGATGAGATTTAACATATCGAATTAAGATATAAGTGATAGGAGGGAGATGTGGGGAAGCAATGAAATTTATTTATAGATTTTTTATAGGGAAAAGCCAAAGAGTAAAGTATTATTAAATCCAGACCAGGGGACACTGAAGGAAAATGTCATAATTACCATCCAGCCAGGAGCATTATCTTCACAGGAAGTAGATAAAGAGGAATTGCTACAAATGATAAAAGAAGATTTTGAGATCTTTTGGGGGAAAAGAATGTTCTAGAAACAAAGATTCTTAAGCCTTTTTCAGGCTACCATGTGATCATTGCTAGAACCCTAGGAAACAAGCTGACCATTATTTTCCCACACTTGTCTTTATCACTTTCATACCATGGGCACCTTGATTTGCAAGGATTTTACTCCATGATTCCAAACTTTGAAAGAAGTAGCATGCTTTTGTGGCTGTCAAAGGTACCAGTCAGGGGCTGGAAAAGATGGCCCAGTGGTTTTCATATTTGTGGTGGAAGTGTGAGGACCTGAGTTTGGATTCTAGATCCTGTGTGATCCTGGATGGGGCAGCATGATCTGTAATCCCAGCACTCCTACGGCAAAATGGGAGGTGGAGACTCATGGGAGGCACAATCCCTACAAGTTTGTGAGCCAGGGCACCTGCGGTACACAGCCGCGGAGAGACCTGGCCTCAGACAAGGTGGAAGGTGAAGACCAACAACACATGAGCTTGTCCTTTCATCTCCACAGTTACCTGTGCAATGTGTGTGCCTGCACTCACACACGCGGACACACGAGACAGGGAAAGGGAGAGAAAGAAAGAGAAAGGGAGATAAAGAGAGAGATTCAAAAAGTTAGCACCATTCAGCACATCTGCACTGAGCTAGTGTGTGGCTGAAGTGCCTCACTTCATGGTGCACCATTAGTCAGCCATATGAACATGTGTGTGCATGCGCGCGCACACACACATACACACACACAAATCTGATATCCAAAGAAAGTGATTAGCCTGCCCAAGGGCGGTGACAGTGTGGGATCCGACTACGACTTCCTTCATGCGGTCCACAAGAGACTGAATCTTCGTTCCCTTCACAAACTCCCTGCTTTCTTCTTCTTCTTTTTGTTCTTCTTCTTCTTCTTCTTCTTTTTTTTTTTCTTTTGGTTTTATGAGGTAAGGTTTCACTCTAGCCCAGGCTGACCTGGAATTCATTACGTGGTCTTAGGGTGGCCTTGAACTCACAATGATCCTCCTACCTCTGCCTCCTGAGTGCTGGGATTAAAGGCGTACGCCAGCATGCCCAGCTCCTCCTTGTTTTCCTTAGAGCTTGTTGGTAGACCCGGTTTAGAACTGTGTGGTCAGCCTAGAAGTATGATCAGCTTTTCCAAAAGCACCTCCTAGGAGTTATATTAATAAACGTGGCTTAGATAAAGTCTGAGAATCAGCCATCATAACCAAAGGACAGCCAGAGGGAAATGCCAATGACAAACGTTGTGTTCTGAAGCCAACATGTGTCAGGGGCCTAGATGAGGGGACTGGACAGTGATGGGACTTGGTTCCCACACAGGAGGACTGAGGTACAGGGGCAGAACTGGCCCAGATCCAACACAACATTTGTACAGTGTAGGCTGATATTCCCAGTCACCTGGATCTGGAAGCCCAAGCCATGCCCGCTAGCTCAGTAGAGCAGCCCAGAGTTTCTCTTATCTACTACTTCTTGCAGTCTTATAAAATATTAATTAAAATAAAGGGACAAAATACTCCCCAAAAGGGTTTCAGAAGATAACTGGACAACGTGAAAGAAGTATGAAGAGTTTTGAGGGGAGGTGTAGATTCATTGCTCTGAAGACTGGCAGGAGAAGCCCAGGGCTCCATGTGGGATGTGGCTTTTAGCAGCAGTCCCAGTGTACTGTGATATGTCAGTCCTGTCCCAAACTTGAAAGGAGCCTGAACAGTTAGGAAAAGAATCCTTGGATTGAGAAGTGAGAGGAGATGTCTTCTTGGATGGGGAGTTGGGTGGTCCTGTGTCTCTTTTCAGACATAGATTAACAATGACTTAATTCTAAAAATATTGTCAGCAAGTAAAATAAATACACTAATCACTGTGGGCAAATTGTATGGTAATGCATCTAGGCATTGTTTCCAGTCTGACCCTTAAATATACGTTTAATCAGTCTAGATGGATGAGTCACCCACTCTTAATTCATCTTTTTGGACATTTATAGAGAAAAGACAAACTCTTTACACAGAGCTTGTAAATGTATTTAAGCTCTGTATGGATTTTTATTTATGTGCAGAGCTCAAGCAGCCATTACTTTTAAAGGATGGCTTGTTTTGAATGTTCTCAGAACTTCAAAATGTTTTATTTGCACCCTTGGGGAGGAATCCAGGGCGAGCTGAAAGAAAACACATGGGGGGCGCGGCATTTTCCATGGCACGAGTTGGCCAACCTCTCGGACGATGTGTGTTTGTTTGGCTTTTATAGCATGACACAGTCAGGAGGTAGAAATGGAGCAGTGAACGCTCATCAGGCGACCACCAGTGGTCAGCGGAATGACCCTCCGGGGTTTGTCTGGGATGTAGTGATACTCTGATCAGTGTGCTTTGCCCTCAACATGATCATTCTCAAAACACTTCCCCGGAACTTCAGGCTGGTGACAGACACTAAGGCAGAGCCAAACTTGCCCGAGTGTCTGACACTGCTGAGGCTGCGCCGTGTGCCAGTAGACAGAGTAAAGCTTCGGCTCTCTTTGCTGTGTGGACTGGTGTGATTGGAGTCCCTTCCTCTAGTGCCAGGCTGAGCACAGACATTACCACTCAGTCCACCAGGATTTTGTGCCCCAGGATCATTGTTTTTGTTATTCCTTTTGTAGTTCCACTTTAGTTTTTACAAGGTACTGAATATGTACCTTGTAGGTGACACTGCTAGGGGGTGGGAATACGGTAGAATTTAGGATCAACTGAGTGCTGGGAGCACTAGTCTAGAATCAGTAGGAATTCCTGACATTGGTAAGTACCATGAAAACAAGTGAATCAAGGTGAAGCGATAAGAACAAAGGGTTTGGAGGCAGAAATCAGTCTATTGTGGCGGGAGCAATGTAGACAAGGGAAGGAGGGGTGGCAATTTGGTGACCAGGGTCAGAGAAAGTGACGAGTTTGGGTTTGAACTCAAAACACAATGAGCAAACATTGGAGAGTTTTAAGCAGCGGACTGACATGATCTGACTTTGAGTTCGGTCTCCTTGGCAGTTGTATGGAACCTTTGCACTCAAATGTGTGCATTGTCTGGGGGAACTAGGTCAGCTGGTACAATGCTTGCCTAGGGTGCACTGTTTAAAACCAGGTGAGGTTGTGCAAACCTGTGATCTTAGCCCCTTGGAAGAGGAGACAGGAAGAACAGAAGTTTAAAGTCATCCTTGGTGATATAGGATGTTCAAGGTCAGCTGAGTTTATATGAGATACTGTCTCAACACACACAGACACATGACACACACACACACACACACACACACACATAAAAGGTTGGAGAGATGGATTAGCATTCAGGCACTTGCCTGCAAAGCCAAAGGACACAGGTTCGATTCCCTGGGACCCATGTAAGCCAGATGCACAGGGTGGCACATGCATCTGGAGTTTGTTTGCAGTGACTAAAAGCCCTGGCATGCCCATTCTCTTTCTCTCTCTATTTCTCTTCCTCTCTCTCAAATAAATAAAAACAAAAAATATTTTTAAAAATGTTAGAGAATTATTTGAAAAAAGAAAGAAATCACATACAAAAACAAACAAATAAACTGAGGGGGGAAGAGGTGTGATGGAGAGTGGAGTTGCAAAGGGGACAATGGAGGGGGAGAGAATTACCATGGTTTATTGTGTATAATTATGGAAGTTGTCAATAAAAAAACCAAATAACCATTCCACAAAAAAAACAAAAAACAAAAAACAAAAACAACATGGCCCAGAGATGAGCAGGTAGAGCAAACCTCATTCTGAGGGCATAAGAAAACCAGTCTGGGACTTCTGGGGACGAATATATGTTAGATCAGTCATATGGAAAGCAGTATGGTGGCTCCTTATGTAGGATCCAGGCTCTGGGTTTATATTTAGTGGAAATGAGATCCACATGCCAAAGAGATATGTGCATTGCAGGTTTTACTGAAGCCCCATTCACAACATTCATGATGTTCAGCAAAGGAATGGAGAAAGTAAATGTGATAGGTGTGTGTAATGGGGACATTATACCATCATTAAAGAAAGAATGAGGGTGGGAGAGATTACTCAGTGGTTAAGGTGCTTACCTGTAAAACCTAACAACCCCCGGATGCCAGGGCCTTTTGCCCTTGCAAATGAACTCCAGACACATGTGCCACTTTGTGCATCTGGCTTTAAGTATGTGCTGGGGAATTGAACCCAGGCTTTTAGGCTTTGTAAGCAAGTGTCTTTAATAGCTGAGCCATCTCTCCAACACAAAATGATCTTTTTTTTTTTTTTTTTGTAGGGTCTCATTCTAGCCTAGGCTGACCTGGAACTCAGTCTCTAGTCCCAGGCTGGCAGCAAACTCACAGAGATCCTTCTATCTCTGCCTCTCAAGTGCTGGGATTAACGGCATGTGCCACCACACCCAGCTACTGAGATGATAAGTTGTTAAGGACATAGAAATGACAGATGCCCTGTTGTGACCATACTTCATTGTATATATGGCCTGAATTATTACCTCATACCCCAGAGGTGCTTACAATGGGTATGTGTCCATACCGTTTTTAAATAGAAAGGCAGAGTTTTGGAGCACAGTCATCCAGGTTGCTGGAAGCAGTGTTCGTGTTTTCAAAAGGGTGTCCAGTCAGAGAAGAGCTCTTGCAGAAAATAGATGGAGGATGGGAGAAAGAATCAGTCCCATGATGAGCTCCCCAGGCCGGCTGCTCACAGGCACAGGAGATGAGTTGTTCTAGATGGTTCTATAGATCTCATGACACGGATCTAAAAATGTCCTCATCGTCTCCTTCTGACTATTGAATGTAACTTTTTTGATTGTTGTCCTACTATTTTGGTTCCAAGGTAACTATCTTTCTTGCCTGTTCCTCTGCAGCTTAACTGTCTATTGTATGTTTGTGTGGCATTTCTTTTTTTTTGGGGGGGGGTTGGTATTTCACTTACTATCATTTTAAGGACAATGTAACTCCTTAACCCTTAAGAAATAATCAGTTTCCATCATAATTCAAGGTAGCATTTGCGTAAAAACATTCCTATCTTTACAGGAAGCTATCTGGGTCCCATTGTAAGGTTGGTATTTGTCTGATGTTTGTTCTTGCAGGCTATGTGTTATTATGACAAGCTTGCTGAATGCTGCTGGCACGTGGCTATTGTGATGAGATCGGACTCGAACAATTCCACTGCTAACCATGGCTAATCCAAGACAGAAGTTTGTTTCTCTCATGTCACAACTGGAGCTGGACAGTGCAGAGTGGTGAACGAAGGTTCTATTCTCAAAAGACTTGTGGGCCCTGGCTTGTGGGATCTTATTTCAGGGAATACAAACCTTCTTCCATAGGACACTGTGGTCCAAGATGGCTGCTTCTGCTCTAGCCACCACATCTAGCATTTCAGTTGTCCTGAAAGAAGAGATGGGGCTGGAGAGACAGCTTCGCGGTCAAGCGCTTGCCTGTGAAACCCAAGGACCCTGGTTCAAAGGCTTGATTCTCCAGGACCCACATAAGCCAGATGCACAAGGTGGCCCATGCATCTGGAGTTCCTTTGCAGTGGCTGGAGGCCCTGGTGCCCCCATTTTTTCTCTCTTTGCCTCTTTCTCTGTCTGTGGCTCTCAAATAAATAAATAAAAACAAAGAAAGAAAGAAAGAAAGAAAGAAAGAAAGAAAGAAAGAAAGAAAGAAAAGGAAAGGAAAGGAAAGGAAAAGATAAGAAAAAGATGTCCTCAGGGAAACATGACAACAGACTTGGGACAGCATTTCGACGCACAGCCCCGCTGTGTGGCCCCGATCTGAGAAATACAGCCTTTGATAATTTTTTTCCCTTTTGTTATTGTTATTTGCTAGGTACCTGGTTAAAAATGAGATTTCTCAGGCTGGGCTTGGTGGTGTACAACCTTAATCAAAGCACTTGGGAGACACAGGTTGTAGGATCACTGTGAGTTCGAGGCCAGTCTGGAAATACAGAGTGGGCTCTGGGTCAGCCTGGCATAGAGTGAGACCCTGCCTTGAAACAAATAAACAAAAATGATATCTCTCTGATGTCAGACAAAGGAGAAAACAGGCATTAGAAAAAGCTAGCAGTCCCTAACACAGCAAGCTCCAGGGACTACAGCTGGGCATGTCTACACGGAACAATACTGTCCCACGAAATGTCTAGTGGGCTGATCTGCACCATCAGCCCATTATGGTGTCTTGTAATTCCTCCCACGTTCCCTTCCAGAGAGAGAGCTGTCTGATGTAGGAGAATGCATCTCTGCATTCAGTGTTGAACTAGGGAGATAACCTCACCCACTTGAAACAGGATCAAAGAAAATCCCCTGGATAGAGGGAACTATGCAGACAGGCCTATTAGTGTATGTATCTGTCCCTGAGCTGGGCTTTCATGCAACAAAAGAATTGGAGGTAAGCCACAATCCGCCCTGAAGCACTCCTGACTCAGCAGCCAGGTCCCTTCATCACTACCCAAGCGTACGGCACAATGCAGGTCTGGCGCTAGCCATACTGCATGCCAGAAGAAATGTGGAAGTGGCTTCTGTGGATGCGGCGTCTTGCGCAGGCCTGGTGTGACAACAGCTACAGTCCCATGCTCACGAGAAACCTGATGCGAGATGATCTGCCCGGAGACAGGCTGTCATTGGTCACAAGAAGGAGACCACCCCATACAGTGATTGGCCAGCCAAACCCTTTAACCCTCCATTACTTCCTTGAATAAACGAGTTTGCAGCAGCTTGCCCTCTGCCTGCTTCCACCCAACTCCTGGAGTCTGTGTTGTGACTCCGCGCTTCTCACCCTGTACTCGGCAGAGACCCTGCCGTCCCTCCTGGGCTGATCCTAGGAAGGACCCCAACACCCAAGGAAACCAGGCAGTCAGAACTGAAACCAGAGGTTGGGATATTTTAAATATTATTTTGTGGTGTGTATAAAAACAAGCTGTAAGGCCGGGCGTGGTGGCGCACGCCTTTAATCCCAGCACTTGGGAGGCAGAGGTAGGAGGATCACCATGAGTTCGAGGCCACCCTGAGACTACATAGTGAATTCCAGGTCAGCCTGAGCTAGAGTGAAACCCTACCTCAAAACAAACAAACAAACAAACAAACAAACAAACAAACAAAAACAACAACAACAACAAAAAAACAAGCTGTAGAGTCGTGGGGGGTGGGGTGGAGTAGAGAAATGGTGTCTCTCCTTTCAAGCTTTGGATTCAAATAATCCCCGATCTCAGTACCTGTAGTCTCACGTGGAGACAATGGTATTGTTCATGTGGCTTGCTCAGGGAAGTGAGACATTACCTGTCAAGCTTTCAGCACAGAGCTTGGGCCAGTCTAAGACTTCAAAACACTCCATGCCATAGATTCTCATGTTATGGTGGAGGGGGAGATATATGTTAACATATATTTTATTTTCAGCACACTTGTTTCTCTCATTCTCTCTCTGTTTTGTGTGGTGTCTGCATATGCATGTGCCCTTGCAGTGCCCATGTGCTCCTGGCCATGGACAGTCTCTGGATCTCAACATCAGGTGCTCGGCTCCATCACTCTTCTGAGCCTTCTGATTTGAGCTGAGTTACTCTCTGATACCAGAATTTGCTGTTTTTCACAAGCCTGGGTGATTCCCTATTCTGTGCTCTTCTCTGCAAGACTGGGGTTAAAGGCCCATGTGGCCCTGCCCGGCTGTCTATGTGGGGGTCTGGAGATTTGAACTCAACACATGCTTGACACGCATGGTGTGCTTGGATCTAGTAGGTAGTATTTGCTGGTGGGGACAGGAAAAGTTCCCAGAGGAATAAAAAAATACCACCCCACTGCTTAGAAGAGGAAAGACAGGCAATTATGCTCCAGTGAGGAAAGTATTGTGTTAAAATGAGAGAGAAGAGAAAGGGAGGTCGGCGAGAGCTAGGAAAGGTTAGGATTAAGAACATCTCATCTGAGGATAAAGGCACTTGCTTGCAAAACCAGCAGCCTGGGTTCGACTCCCCAGTACCCACATAAAGCCAGATGTACAAAGTGGTGCATATGCCCCATATTCTCTCTCTCTCTTATAAATGAATGAATGAATGAATGAATAAATAGAAAAGATCATCACATTGATGTATTTTCTTAAGACATAGTAAGTTATATGTATACTTTATTTAACAGCTTGGGTGGGAGTAAAGAAAAGAGAAATCTTACAGTGTTTATAATGATTCTATGCCTCCTCTTAGTTTCAGAAATGAATATTTAATGGAAAACTTGAAGGTTCCTCTTATCATGGTGGGAAATGGTCCCTGGAGGTCGGAAACTGCTTTTGTGATTGTCAGATGACAGGGTCCTGACGTGGAGCTGCAGGCCTGCAGGCCGAGGGCCCCAGAGGGAAATTCCATTTGGGAATGGCTTTCCTCTCAGGTGGGGATTAACTCATTCCCATGGCAGACTTGAGTCTCTAGGGAAAAGCGTATCACCCTTTGGGGATGGGGCTGTTTGGGACTTTCTGTATAAGGACATGAATGTGTCAGCTTGCCTTTTGTCTTCCTCAGAGCTCCTGTCAGTGGTGTCACCATGGCCATTGTGGATTCTGTGGTCTCTTCCAGGAGCAAGGGTCGCTGATTCAGTTGGTGGGAGGAGTCACTGGACTTGTCTTCCTGCAGCACTGAATCTTGGCACCACAACTCAAGTGGTGCCTCCCTTTTCACTCGCAGAACAAAAACCTGTGTGTTGCAGCCCATCGCCAGCTCTAAAGCAGCCACCACCCCAATCCACACAAGCAAGTCCACCATCATTTTAGATGTCTGTGTGCCCAAGTGCCTCTGAGCCTATTTCTTGTCATCCCTCCCACCAGTTCTAATCTCTCTGGCTTCCCCATCAGACCTTTCTACTCACTAGGTTGCCCTTTGCATGGAATCTCTGTACATTTCTACAAGGTCTTGTCTTCCACTGTTGGTCTTATTTACACATCTTTCTGATGCCTGACATCCCCTGCAAGGGGTGGTTTAGGAAAGACTTTTAACTTAACATATATTTTCCTACCTTGGTGGACCATGAGCTGAGCCATGTACCAAAGTATATTCCTCCCTTGAGTTGTTTCTGTCTTATATTGTGTCACAGTGATGAGAAAAGTCATTCCAGACCCCAGCTGTGGAAACACCACTATGAGTTCAGCACTGGGGAGCAATGCTGTTACCATGTTTAGTGTCTCCATACCCAAAGGGTCCCTTATGTGTGAATGCATTCCTATGCAATGACGGTTTCCCCTTCCTTGAGTAAATGGTGGCTCCTCTGGGCCTCCCCCCTTTGAGTGTCTATTTAACCATGGCTGGGGAGTTCCTTTTGGGACCGACTAGGCCCCCTGGGGATTCTAAGAGCCATCCTGACAACATTATGGGATGAGGTCTGGTGGCAAGAGGTTTACTAAGGGACTTTCCAGCCCCGTGCTATTCGGTTCTCCTACCACCCCTGTGAGCTGGAGACTATTGTGAACGACTCCTCCATCCCAGAGCGGAGACTGAGTCTGAAAAGACATGAAGTGATGTTCCTATTTGGCTCAGCAAGAACTCAGCCCACGGCAGTGTGACCCACCCATGTTCAGACTCTCAGCAGTCATTCATATGCTGTGTTAAGAGAATCATAACCAAATAACAGGGTGCTGGAGAGATGAATCAGTGGTTAAGACACTTGCCTGCAAAGCCCAACGTCCTGGGTTTGATTCCCCCAGTACCCACCTAAGCCAGATGCACCAGGTGGCATATACATCTAGAGTTTGTTTGCAGTGGCTGGAGGCCCTGGTGCCCATTCGCTCTCTACCACTCCCTCTCAAATGAATAAATAAATAAATAAATAAATAGTTTTAAAAAGAAAGCAAATAATAGCTACTCCTTCAACCTCCATCGAAAAAATCCTCGTCCCTCCCAGACTCCAGTCCTAGACACCAAGTTGCTCTCCTAATCTAAAGACAACAGTGAAAGCGTTGTGAGCCTGAATACCTATTAATCAGAGAGGCAAAAAGAAAAAAAAAATCCCAACCGCAGCATACCGGCTTTAGCAGAGACAAGTGAGGCCATCCATTATTTTGATGGGAGCTCGGGGGGGGGGGTAAGGATGAGATCAGCTCCAAACACATGCAGGAGTCACTGGCAAATCCCACTGTGGAGGGCGTGCACTGTATCCTTTTCACCTCACCCAGGATAAATAGCATAGAAAAGCAAGTTATTATCTGCTTAAAAAATGCAACCCCAAACAAAGTCTTCCAAAGAGAAAAAAAATGGAGAAAACCAAGAATGGAGGAAGGAGACAATGAAAGATAATTTCCATGTGTTTTTCTCCTTTGTCCCAGAAATCCACTCTTGCCCCATATTCCAGTCCACGAGATGTCTGCTGCTCCAGTTTTGTCAACCTTCTCATCCTAAGCTTGTTCCTTGGCCGTGACAAAGCAACCCCAGGTTTCTCTGCCTACGTTGATCAAAGGTAATCTCAGTACTTATTTCCAGATAACTGATGGACTGTGGAAATGTTGAATAAAAATGAGCTGAAGCCACAGCTTGGCCGCAGGAGTGTTTACAAATAGCTGAGGTGGGATGGCAGGACATGGTACTGTCTTCATGTTTCTCCCTTTGAAGGTTCTGTTTAGATTTGCTCCGTGACCTGCCAGGCACTTTTGTATGAGTTTAGACTCGACTCCGTGTCCTTTGTATTTATTGTTCTGGCATCGCTGGCCCCAATAAGTCTTTCTGTTCAACATAGGTTACCAGTAAATGGCAAAGCCCCTTAAATCTGTCTGCGCTCTTAGCCGGCTGTCAAAAGCCTTTACAGTGAGCATGGGTGGGCGTCCGTGGAGGGGCTGGCTGTCCCATCTGTTTACCCACTTCTGAGGTAGGAGGTGCCCTTTGTTCTGGAAGGATTCAGACAACATGGGATCAGCGGTCTAGGGTAGAGCCATTGAGTGGTTGGGCTTGGAGGAAGCGACTGGGACGGAAAGACAGGCAAGGTCAGAGGGCCGTGCTGTCATTGCAGTATTAATGTTACTGTCACGAACGCTACTCCCCAAATTACCCAATCATGGGCCCACTTTACCTTCAGGCCTGTAACTTAGACACAGATCTCTATCTTCTTTCTATTCAGCAGTCATTAGAACTACGCAAGGCCAATTCTTCCAGCCCTTAAACCAGTCTTGATCTTTTCCAACTCTGCTGGAAGAACTCTGTTCTTTTCTTTTCTTTTCTTTTCTTTTCTTTTTTTCTTTCTTTTGTTTTTTCTGTCTGCCTCAGATTTGCATTTAAACTGTGACTCACAGTGTGGAGCCCAAGTTGTTCTTATGTGCAAAAACTGCTCATAGCTTTTGTATTCATGAAGGAACCCTTGAAAAAACGATTTTCAGGGAGATGAACCAGTGGTTAAGGTGTTTGTCTGCAAAGCCTGAGGACCTGGGTTCGATTTCCCAGGACCTACGTAAAGCCAGATGTGCAAAGTGGTGCATGTATCTGGAGTTTGCTTGCAGTGGCTGGAGGCCATGACAATCCCATTTTCTCTCTCTCTTTCTCTCTATGTACCTCTTTCTCTCTCTCTAATACATACATACATAAATAAATAAATACATGAATAAATAAATAAAACATATAAAAGAAAATAAAAAATAAAAGAAAAAAAAAAACTGGAAAGGCTGCAGGGAAAGACACCTGATAGGACCTGTGACCTCTGCACACATATGCATGTGCCTCCACACACATGTGCACCCACGTGCATGTGAACACACACATATAGACATGCCTAAAAGTTTAAACACTTTATGATTATTGCTGACTTAAGTGGTACTACTAGGCAAAGACACAAAGGTTTTGAAAATCTCCCTGAAATCCCACTGCTGAGGGAGCTGGAATATTTTTCCCTCTCTCGGTTAGCTCTTGAGCTTGAATTTTCTCAGCTACCTGGTGCCTGGGGTAATTCTGAGTATTAGAGAAGGATGGACGATCAATGACGGATAGTCATCAATACATTTCAGTTCCCTTTCTTCTTTTATAAAGCAGCTTTTTTCAGATTTTTCTGATTCCAGAACATTCTGAATCTTTTCCCTCACTCACTGAGTTTACAGAGAGGACAGTCAACTTTCGACTCAGTTCCCACACTTCACGAACTGACTTTCATTGCCAGTCAAAGAACGTGACACCTGCGTGCGCTCCATCGGGTTGGGGCTCCTGGAGGTCAAGCACTAGGGCCTGCCTCTCAGATGGTGCGCTAGTGATCACTGAACAAGGCCACACTTCACAGCAGTTCCACGTAGCTCTGGATACTTTAGCAAATGCAGGATGGTAGAATAGGATAAAATATTTGAGTGTTACAAAAAAAGATGAGAAAACACGCAAAAGTTATGATGTGGTATTTCAACGATGACAGGGTCAGAACTACAAAGGCTCACTTCAGGACACACGATCCCGATATGGGACTCTGTTCTTCACAAACCCATGAATATTCTCTTTTATAAGACATATTTTTATTTGTTTTTAAGAGCTTGCTTTTTAAAAAATTTTATTTATTTATTTGAAAGAGAGAAAGAAGCACAGAGAAAGAGAGACAGATAGAGAATGGGCGAGCCAGGACCTCCATCCATTGCAAATGAACCCCAGATGCATGTGCCACCTTGTGCATCTGGTTTATGTGGGTCCTGGGGAATCGAACCTAGGTCCTTTGGCTTTGCAGGCAAGTGCCTTAACTGCTAAGCCATTTCTCCAGCCCCCCCCATGAATATTCTTTTTAAATTAAAAAAATTTATTTTATAAGAGGTTACACTTTAATTCCGCTCATTCCTGCTCTCCTTTCCCTGAGGCCTCCTCCATGGAGTTGTTGGTCTTAATGGTGGAGTCATGAAGTCTTCATTCTGTGTGGAGGACTGTGTCTCAGGGTATTCCTACACACTCTGTGGCTCTTACAATCTTTCTGCCCCCTCTTCTGCAATGCTCCCAGAGCCTGGTGGGTCTTTTCACAGTCTGATTTAGTGTGGAGTTTTCTGTGGCTTCTGGGTTTCTGCTTTCATGGGTTTTGATTGGCCATGGTGTCTGTCGCCACCTCCCTCATGCTGGTTGCTGAGCTAGCGGTGAGAGCAGTGTTCATGTTACAGAGCCTCCTGAGCCCCGGCTGATGTGTTAGATGGGCGACATCTCATCCAGACCCACAAATATTCTTAAGGTGATCCTTAAAATTAATGTCGCCTGAAGTTCATATGCTGAATTCCCAAGGCTTAGAATCTGAGACTACAGCCTTATTTGGAAGCAGAGTCTTCACAGAGGTAACCAAGTTCAGAGGAGGTCATTAGGGAAGGTCCTAGTTTACAGATTGGGCACCTTTCCATAAAGAACAAATTTGGGAAGAGGGAAGACAGTGTGAAGAGAGCTTACCCTCCTCTGCAAGTCCAGAGAGAGACGTGGGGAAGGCAGTGCTGTGGTTCCCTTCTCGTAGCTGGGATAAAGCACCAGCCAAAGCAGCTGATGGGAAGAACATCTTTATTTTGGCTTGAGGTCTCGAGGGGACCTTTCATGATGACAGGGGACAGCATGACATGAGCAGAGTCTGGACACCACCTCTGCCACTGCAGGTGGAAAATAGCAGCAGGAGAGTGAGCCGACTAACATTGGCATTGGCAAGCAAGGAGTTAATAAACCTCAAGGTCCACCCCCCAAAACACACCTCCTCCAGCAAGGCTCCACCTCCTAAGTTGCCACCAGCTGGGGACCAAGCATCCAGAACACATGAGTTAACGGGGGAACATCTGATTCAAATCACCACTGATGGCTTTGTTGGGAAAAACCCTGCAGACTTAGATGTGAGAATTCTCCTATCTGAACCTTGAGCAAGTAAGTTGCCTCACCTGTGGTAATTTATTATAGAAACCCTTGAAAACCTAAGAAAATTTTGGCAGAAATTTCTTAGGGAAATTGTAAAACAACAACAAACAACCAGTGTCTTGGGAGCTTAAACAACAGATTTATTGTCTCACAGTTCTGGGGCTGGGGCTAAATATGTTTCAGTTGCTTTGATTTCCTCCAAGGTTATCCCTGGTCACAGAACTCTGTCCTTACTTGAAGACAGAGGGCACCGTGAAGGTTGCAATTTGAGAAGATGATGGGCCGAATCTGAAACAACAAACTTTATCTATGCTCCATGTTATTGTCCCTGAAAATCTCTGAGAGAGAGAGAGAGAGAGAGAGAGAGAGAGAGAGAGAGGAAGGAGCGTAGTTTTGTGATTCCACAAATTGTTTGGTTTGTGGTATCTTTTTTAAAAAAATATATTTTATTTATTTGAAAGAGAGTTAAGAGGCAGAGAGAGAGAGAGAGAATGGGCATACCAGGGCCACTAGCTACTGCAAGCAAACTCCAGAGAGACTCCTGGAGAGTTGAACCAGGATCCTTTGGCTTTGCAGGCAAATACTGTAACCACTTAGCCATCTCTCCAACCCTGTGGTATCTTAAGAATCTCAGACACTAAGGTAAGAAAATTAAGTTTCATGAGGAAATTATCCAGATATTGAAGAGAGGTAATAACTGATTAAAATGAGAAGCTTTCTGAGTTGTACAACAGAAGCTGCTTATTGCAGTTTAGATGGAAAATCATTACAATTAGGTAAAATTAAAAGTTTAGCTTGGAGGCTAGGGAGATGGCTCAGTCAGGAAAGTGCTTGCTGTACAAACATGAGGACCCAGGTTCGGATCCCCAGAAGCCACATAAGAAAATGAGGCAGGGTGGCATATGCCCATCATGTATTTATTTGAGAGAGAGAGAGAGAGAGAGAGAGAGAGAGAAATGGGTGTGCCAGGGCCTTATCTGCTGCAAATGAACTCCAGACGCATGCGCCACCTTATGCATCTGGCTTACATAGGTCCTGGGGAGTCAAACCTGGGTCCGTTGGCTTTGCAATAAGCCCCTTAACTGCTAAGCCATCTCTCCAGCCCTGGAGTGAATTTTCTTGTTCTGACAAGCTGGTTTCACCTGATCTCTTAACCACTGTTTCCTCTTAAGTTGAGGCTCAAGATAGGAGAAGTAAAAGCCCAAGGTGTTTCCGTGCCCCTAGACTCTCATGAGCATGTGCTAACAGGCACATCCCACACATAAGTCAGATGACCAGTTAGCTGACATGTAAGACTGCCTGGAGGAGTCTAGCCCAGCCACCTGAGAGCTTCCTGCAGGTGGGAGTGAAAGAGGAAACCTGGGGGACTTGAAGTGTGAGGTGGAGGTCAAGTGTGAGATGACATGCCTACAGCCCCAGCGTTGGGGGACTGAGGCAGGAGTATTGTGAATTCAAGCCAGCCTCAAACAAAATAGTGAGACCCTGTCTCAACCACCCCACAGCTCTAATGACATATGAGGACGACTCCTTGAAAGAGACATTCCAGAGGCTGGGGAGATGGGATGGCCATTAAAGGCACTTGCTTGCTAAGCCAGCCTGCTTGGGTTCAATTCTCCAGCACCCTGTCAAACTGGACGCAGAGTGATGCACGTGTCTGACTTATGTGGGTACTGGGGAGTCAAACCTGGGTCCTTAGGCCTTGCAGGCAGGCACCTTAACCACTCAGCTGTCTCTCTAGCCCCCCCAAAGAAACTATTTTTATGTAGTTAGTTGAAGGAACTGGAGTAGTTTTATTTTGTATTCTCCTTGTACTGTGATTTTTTAAAACCAAGAGCAGGTTTTAAGTTTTGAGTAAAATTATTACCAGGAGATAGTCAGTCATCTGTAGGCCCATAACTCAAAACAGTTCAAGAATATTTTGGAGTAAGTCCTCCTAGATAATTCTTTTACATGCATGTGCCACAAATTAATCACTTTGTGACTGTGTTATTTTGGTGTGTGTATGTGCCTGTAGTGTTTGCATAGATGAATATGTGTTCATGTGCATGTGTGTGTATGTGTGTGTGCGCACATGCATGGGGAGGCCAGAGGCGGGTGGGGGGAGTCTTCTCCTGTCTCTCTACTTTATTTATTGAGGCAGGGTCTTTCAACTTGAACCTGGATCTCAGTGTTTCAGCTAGTCTAACGAGTCAGCTTGTCCCACGTCTCCAGAGTGCTGGGACTACAGGCGGGTTGCCACAACCACTTGGCATTGACAAGGGTGCTGGGAATCTGATGTTTTATCCACTGAGCCATCTATCTCCCTAGTCCCTGCGATTAACTTTTTCCTTCACTAAAATCTCCTATGACCATAAATAAGCTTTGATCATTTTATCCTTTTATTTTGTTTGGATAATTTTACTAACCATAAAATGAAAAGAATAATAAGACCCACCCATCTGACGTAAAGTAAGCTAATAAAATGCACCCATCATAAGCGATTTGATGAACTTGGAGAAACGTGTGCAACATCATTTTTAATGAGTGCACAGCACTGGCCCTCACTGTGTGGTGATTTCTGACTTCCTGGTCAGACTGCTTTAAGGATAGGTCTTTGAACCGAGCCAGCCCAATCTGAGCCATTCCTAAAATTCCTAGAGTAAATGCCACACTTAATTGCCACTTCCAACACAGGGATGTTTAGGATGCTTCGATGTTGAACTGTTATAAATAATGCTAGAGTAAACACACAACTTTATGCACAAATCCTAATTATAGTATCCTCTTACTATAAGGGTCCAGAAATAAAAACTCTGGGAAGAAAGATATACATGAAAAACTTCCCATCAAGAAAAGGTATGTCAGCCAGGCGTGGGGGCGCACACGTTTAATCCCAGCACTTGAGAGGCAGAGGTAGGAGGATCGCCATGAGTTCAAGGCCACCCTGAGACTACATAGTGAATTCCAGGTTAGCCTGGGCTAGAGTGAAACCCTACCTCAAAAAAAAAAAAATAAAATAAAAATAAAAAAGAAAGTATATGTGAATTTACAATCACCCATTGCCCAACTTCCTGTTTGCTTATTAATACCTGTTGTTTGTCTGTAATCTGACATATGTCACGTTCTAGATATTTGTGAAAACTTGCTACTTGGAGGTTGGAAACCACTTGAAGTATCTATGATTTCACACCCTAAAAACTGATTTGCTATATAGCTTCTACTTAGGGTTCCAACCATTGCTCTTTGTACAGCCAGGGATTCCGTGTCTCCACCTCCCCAGTGATGGGATTACAGATACACACGCCGCCATGCCTAGCATTTTACATGGGTGCTGGGGATCTGAACTCAGGTCCTAATGTTTATGCTCTAAGTACTTTACCCAGTGAGCCATCTCCCTAGGCTGCAAAGCACGCGTTTATAACTTATGAGTCTCACAGCATCCTTGTGAGATGAATTGCTAGCTAGCTCTAGCCCTCATCTTCCAAGTAGGAAACCGAGTCTTCATGGGACTTCCAGACTGGACCAAGGTTGCAAATGCTTTTTCTGAGTTTTTTTTTTTTTCAGAGAGAGAAAGGTAGAGAGAGAGAAGGACAGAGAATTGGCGTACCAGGGCCTCAACCATTACAATCGATCTCCAGATGCTTGTGCCACATAGTGGACATGTGTGACCTTGCGCTTGCCTCACCTTTATGCTTCCAGCTTATATGGGATCTGACTTTAAATACCACTTTCTTGCCACTCTCTGAAACACCTTTCTAATCATACAGTTATAGGTTTTCTTCAAGGAAACTCATATTCTCTTGTTAGGTGAAAGACTGTGTAAATATGACAATTGTGCCAAGATCTCAGGGAGTAAGGACATACAAATATAAATATAAAACCAATGGCAGAAAATTCCACTCTCAGACTGGGGAATCCAAGCTTTCGTAAGTTTTAACATTCTGTCTAGCAGTACTTAGCTGGAGTGTGTAAACATGCCTTCTATGGGGATTCTTTGAGTTACAAGTGCTTAAAACCTGAACTCAAATTTAAGCAAAAATAGTAGTTTATTGACTCAAAGTCCTGGAAGTTCTAAAGGGCCTGGTAAGTGTCAGGTTGGGCTGGATCATGGCTCCAAACAATGCCATTAAAACCCTGATCTGAGCCAGGCAGGGAGGCACATGATGAATCCCAGCACTTAGAAGGTGGAGGCAGAAATTGCCAGGAATTAAAAGTCATTCTCAGTTACATAGCAAGTTCAAGGCCAGCCTGGGCTAGAGAAAACCTGTTTCAAAAAAGGAAGAAAAGGACTAGAGAGATTGCTTAGTGGTTAAGGTGCTTGCCTGCAAAGCCTAAGGACTTCGGTTTGATTCCCCAGAACTCAGGTAAGCCAGATACACAAGGTGATGCATGTGGACTTCATTTGCAGTGGCTGGAGGCCCTGGTGCACCATTCTCTCTCTCTCTGTCTCTCTCTTAAACAAGCAAACAAACAAACAAACAAACACATAAATAAAATATTAGAAAAGTAATGAACCCTGAGCTTTCAATGTTGTAGCTCTGTTGAGTAAGCAGCTGAAGCTTGCTGTTCACCAGAATTTTCCCAGTGTTGCTTTCAGAAGCACAGCAATGGTGCAGACTGACCTTAGCCAGGTCAAGGGTCCATGGCTCTAAAATCACCTCTTAGGTAGTTGGCTATGAGATAATCTCTTAGGTCAGAGATGGACACACAGGGGCAATCTTGTATCCTCCCATGGATTAAATGCTAAGTCTTACTGCACACACACACACACACACACACACACACACACACACTCCATATGACAAAAGAGAGAGAGGGAGAGAAGGGGAAAGAAGACAGGGGAAGAGAAGAGAGACAAGGGAAGGGAATGGAAAGGAGAGAAAGAGAGAGAGAGAGGTTGAGTCACACAAAGGCAATGGGAACTGGGCAGGGGGAAAAGAACAAAAGTTCCCTGTCCTTTTGCCAAGCTCTCTTTTCCTCCCCTCTGGCTCTCCAAACAGCTGCACAATGTAGATCTTTGCAGAGGTGGTAGTGGTGGCTGCTCCAGAATTAGGCCATTCTGTACCTCACTCGGTGTCAAGCTATGGGGGTGGGTGTGCAGAAGGGAATTCCCTCGCTCCCTTAAAGGCCCCTGGGGATACCAGTCCTTTCCAAACCTCGCAGTTAGTTATTGTGGATGTAGAGAGGCAGTCAGACATGCTTGACCAGGAACGGCCCGGGCGTGCTTGAAGCCCAGCAGAGTGTGATGTAGAGAAACTGCTCAGGAAGACCATGGAGGGGTTGCACTGGTGCTGCCCCTAATGCCACCACCCCAGGAATGACTGTCACCAGACCCAGCCAGCATTTAGGGAACCTGAAGGACAGCTAGTTGTAATCTAGAGGGTTCTTTCTGAAGTGTCATTGACTTGGGGCTAGAGAGTCAGAAAGAAGAAATTCCTTATGTCTCTGTTTCCCCTTCAGAAAACTCACCAATGCAAGCTTTTTGCTAGCTTATGCCCTCCAACCCAAACACAATTTTTGTGTTTTTCAAAATATTTATTTATTTGAAAAAGGGAGAGAGAGGGAGGGCAGGAGGGAGGGAGGGAGAGAGAGAGAGAGAGAGAGAGAGAGAGAGAGAGAGAATGGGCATACCGGGGCAACAAACTCCAGATACATGCACCACTGTGTACAGCTGGCTTTCCATGGGTACTGAGGAATCAAACCTGGGCCGTCAGGCTTTGCACGACAAGTGCCTTTAACTACTGGGCAAACTCTCTAGCGCCATAATTTTTGTGTTTTAGGAAACATTTGATGGCAAGACCTAGTGGTCTGCACCTATAATATCAGCACATGAGAGTTGGATATAGGGGGATCAGGAAGAGTTTGAGCTTGTTTTCAGCTACATAGCAAGTTCTAGGCCAGCCTGGGCTATTTGAGAGCCTGTCTTAATAAACAACAATGACAACAAACAAGAAAACATGTTGTGTCACATATTATGGAGAAAGGACTGATCATATAAGAGGGAAGTCAGTCATAGGGGACATTAATACAATGTCCCCCTTTCTTCACGTATGACTGCCTTGGGCATCATGCATGGTGTAGGCTGTCTGGAAGGTAGGCTGACTGCTTATGACCTCTGGTTCAGAGATAGATTAAAGATAAAGAAAGTAGGAGAATTTTAATTATGTCAGAGTACAGCGTAAGGCAAATCCAGCCCAACATCTGTATTTGTCAATAAAGTTTAAAAATTTTTTTGTTGACAGCTCCTATACTTACATACAAAAACCATGATATTTCCCTCCCCTTCCCCCATTTCCCTTCAGAACTCTATTCTCCGTCATATCCCCTCCCTCTCTCCATTAGTCTCTCTTTTAATTTGATGTCATCATCTTTTTCTTCTATTATGAGGGTCTTGCAAAGGTATTGCTAGGCACTGCAAGGTCATGGATATCAAGGCCAATTTCTGTCTAGACAGTTGCATTGTAAAGAGTCATCCCCTCCTTTGGTTCTGACTTTCTTTCCGCCCCCTCTTCCGCAAAGGACCCTGAGCCTTGGAGGATGTGACAGAGATGTTTCAGTGTTGGACACTCCTCCATCCCTTTCTTCTCAGCACTGTGTTGCCTTTTGGGTCATCCCAGTGGTCATCGCCATCTGAAAAGAGAAGTTTCTCTAGCCAGAAGTGAGAGTAGCATTAATATGTGAACATGAACGTTAAGTGGAGTGCTCTCAGGGCAGCTTGGTGGGAATAATATATACATTTAGCCAGACAAGAGCAGGCTTTATACCCCTAAGGCTCATGACCTCCCCTTACCATAGACTTTTGCTTAGTTTTTTCAGTACCAGGCATGTATTCCCTCCCATAGAGAGGGCCTTCAGTCCAATTAGGTAGCAGTTGGTTTCCCCAAGAGCAGACATGCCACTATTGCACCCATTTGGTTATTGGGCATTTTTAGAACACAGACACACACTTGATTAGACTTCCGTCTTCCTTCCAATGGCCAAATTGAGGTGATGCCCAGAATCTTTACTGTGTGGCTTTTGCAAGAAAGTTTCCTATTTCCCACGCTGGTTGTGGTGGTACATGCCTTTAATCCCAGCCCTCAGGAGGCAGAGGTAGAAGGATCGCCATAAGTTCAAAGCCAGCCTGAGACTACATAATGAATTCCAGGTCAGCCTGAGCTAGTGAGACCCACCTCGAAAAAAAAAAAAGTTTCCCAATTCCTGATGTAGATCACAGCATATTCAGAACACAGAGATGGGATCTGGGAAGGTATCCCACTGTGGGCGAGATGAAGCATGAGACATAGGACATATACAAGTGGAGTTGGGGCTGAGGAGTTGGGAGAATTGGAGCAAATGGGCTTCATGGGCTTACACAGGGAAAGCAAGAGCACACAGGGAGCCAGCCGCTTAGCAATGGGGGGCCATGGTTACATCAGGGCTATTCACAGGTCTAGAGGCGCCTTGCCCATTTCTTACCAGGGTGAAGCTGGTCAAGTTTGCTTTCTTGCCAGTTCCCTCTGTAGTGGAGTGCTGGATGAGTTGAAACGGAAGTATTTCCTTTCCATCTCATTCTCCCTTCCCCCATTTCTGAAACTATTTAACCTCTTGGAATCAAGCCAGTATAAACATCCAGAATCGCAGAGCATGGTCCTGCTGTTGGCCTAGGGTTACCCGCATGACCTGGTGACCCCCCTCCATGCTTCAGCAGCCTGGCAATAGAAGAGGGAAGTCACCCGTTGACTGATTGATACATCCCTCTCTGTTTCTTTGCTTGTGACCACATGGACTCAACTGCCCTTGCACATCAAGCATGACGCAGGCTGTCTGGGTTTCCGAGGCAGGTCTGCCTTCTTCTCCAGCCCAGTGTGGGCTCTGGGGAAGGGGGTGTCTTGGGAAGTGGTCTCTCCACTTGGCACTTACAAGTTCCCTTAGCCTCCAGACAGAAACCTGAGTGGCAGTAATTGGATAAACAGTTTAATTTAATAGTAACAGAAGAACTGAGCCCTGTGCAAGGAATCTCAATGTCCTTTTCTCAAAGTGACTTTCCTTTCTATGCATTGTGATACCGCCGGGCCGCTGGGGATCCAGGGAAATGCGAGGGATTGATTTTGCCTGGCAAGCGGGTCCGACTGGAAGCAGCAGCTTTAATAATCCTGCTGTGATAGGCTCATGGAGCGGGACAGACACAGATCAGAGCTGGGAGGAGGAGGCCAAGGAGGAGGCAGAAGGGAAGAAAAGATGTATTTTCTAATTCCTGAGGGGGAGATAGGCTTTTAGGAAATGGGGACTGGCTCTCCCCTATCCTTAAGCTGGTGTTTAGAAAATTCTTAAATGTCTTTATGACTTCATTCCTTATTTAGAGAAATAAAATATTCTGGTAGTCTGTATTTTTTTTTTTTTTTTTTTGGTTTTTGAGGTAGGCTGACCTGGAATTTACCATGTAGCTTCAAGTTGGCCTCGATCTCACAACAATCCTCTGACCTCTTTCTCCCAAGTGCTGGGATTAAAGATGTGCACCACCATGTATGCCCTGCTAAAATATTATTTTTAAAAAATATTTTTTAATTTATTTATTTATGGGAGAGAGAGAAAGAAGCAGAGAGAGCGAGAGCGAGAGAGAGAGAGAGAGAGAAATGGGTGTTCCAGGGCCCCTAGATAGAGAGAAAATGGGCGTGCCAGGGCCCCTAGCCACTACAAACAGAACTGTAGATGAGTGCCTTACCTTATGCATCTGGCTTTAAATGGATACTGGGGAATTGGCCTAGGTACTTAGGCTTTGCAGCAAGCGCTTTAACCACTGAGCAACCTCTCCAGCCCAAATAAAATATTCTTGTTTGAGGCAAATTTCTGATCTCTTCCCTCAGAAAGTGTCTATAATGAAAATTTGCCGAAATGTTTCCAAACTTGAAATTGATGAAAATCTTTACTTAGAGATGTCTAAGTTTCTTATCTTCCCAGACAGAAGCCATACAGATGGGAGCTTCTTATTAAAAGCAGATCTTTGCATCAAAGTTCCTTTTAGTCAGGACGAGCAGGTCACATCTTTCCGTCCCACCTTCATTCCTCCCTGGTTATTGGCTATACTTGTACCTAGCTCTCTCGGTCTGACAAGCCTTTGATCAGGTTTTCAGTGACAACTAAGCTGTTGGCTAATATGGTCTTGGACCTTGTCCTGAAGACAAGATGGTTTGAGTTCCAAGAAATGGGCATTTGGAGTGGGGGGGGAGGAGGAGACAAGATGTCCCTCCAGTGACCTCTTCCAGATGATGGAGGACCTGGAAGACACCGGAAGCCTTGTCATTCATTAAACCCGTTTCACAGCCCTGGTGGGAGTATCAGTGGCCTAAAGGTAGAGAAAGGGAAGGTTCCCAGGTAGTTCTTAAGTATGCCGTCTCAGACCTTAGCAAGCCAGGGCAGAAACAGCCGTAAAGGAGCTACAGAACTCCCATAGAATGACTATAACACATTCCCCAGCACTTCCTGCCTTCCCGCTTAGCCTTCACGTGGTAAACTTGCACTTCCTGCATTGTTTTGTCGCTAAGGAGCTAGAAAGGCAAGATGGAAGAAACCCAGCTAATGTGCGTGCTGGACTGATGGTCACACTCGGCCTCTCCTACTTTTTCTTTTGATTCTGCTATAGAGGGTTGTAACCCTCAAAATCTATACGTTGAAACCTAACTGCCAAGAATTTGGGGGCTGGGGAGATGGTCCAGTGGTTAAAGGTACTTGCTTGCAAAGTTTGATAGCTTGAGTTTGATTCCCTAGTACCCTGTAAAGCCAGATGCTTACAGGGGTGCATGCCTCTGGAGTTAGTTTGCAACAGCAAGAGATCCAAGCAGCCTATTCTCTCTCTCTCTCTCTCTCACACACACACACAAAATATATAAAAAGTATTTTTAGAAATTCTTTTAGAAAAGAATTTGGGCCACCTGTGTGGAATAACTCTTCTTTAGACACCAAACCGGCCAGCCCCTTGACCCTGGAGTCCCCGATGAACTTGTGAACAGTAGCTTTCTATCAAGCATGAATTACATAGCTTGGGGTCTCTTTGTTATCCTAACTCAGCCCAGGACAACCTTCCTTCTACTGCTATTTTTTATCCTTCATGGGGGTAGGAAGCCTTGTGAAGGGACGGTCGAGCCAGCACCTTGTTGTAAGTGATGGAATAAAATGGAACCATGGAATTATGGGGTCATTGTTGAGCAGACTCAAGGATGGAGAAGCCAGAGTGAGGTCAGCGGGCGTGTGCGCACTGGAGCCCTGCGGGTTGTCTGGGTGAGCTTTGAATACAGGCTTTCCTTCCGCTCGGTGATGGTTCCTGGCTTCCCCGTGTTGCTCAGGTGCTTCACTTACATACAGAGGCTGCGCTCATCATGCCTGGCTATTAGAATTCTGTTACTCCAAGAATCAAATACCTTACATGTTGAACATTACAAGGCAGGAGGCAGAGAGGAGCCTATGGAGGCAAACACAAATAGATAAAAATAATGAATATGTAGGGCCTGGACAGATGGCCCAGTGGTTAAGGTGCTTGCCTGCGAAGCCAGAGGACCCAGGTTGGATTCCCCAGTGCACACATAAAGCAAATGTGCAAGGTGGAGTGTGTGTCTGGAGTTTGTTTGCAGTGGCCTGAGGCTCTGGCACACCCACTCTCTCTCTATTTGTCTCTTTCTCGAATATATAGAATAAATATAGAATAAAATATAGAATAAATATAGAATAAATATAGAATAAATATAGAATATATAAATTAAATAAAATCTTTCTATATAATAAATAAAATGAAGTAAAGTGAATATGGAAAAGAAAGAAAAATACATCATGGACTGAAATTTAAGTCAATAAATATTTACTGAACTTCACCCCAGACACAAAATAGCAGGTAAGGGACAATGGAGTGTGCCAATACCAAGGCTCACAAGCAAAGGATGCCAGTAATCAGAATCTAGGAAGGTTATGCAAAGGACAAGCCAGAGTGAGTAAGGAAGTTGCAGACAGAAAAATAAACATGTAAGTTACATGCAATTGAACATCCAAGCCTTTGTCGGTAGCGCCATGCTACAGGTGTAGGAATTTCCTGTTTTCATCTATGTCTGGTAAAATGATACTTAGTATTTAAGGCCAGCACTGCGGACTCTACGTCTTAACCATGGTTGACATACTCAGGACGAAACTCTTTCCTACGAGTCACTCTGCGGTCCGCACGGGATCCCTGCAGCACTAACTACAAACCGCTCCCGTTATTCAGATGGTCTTGTGTACAGATTCCATTTCCTTTGCCTCTCGTGTGTGCGCACAGCCCCTTAAGCATTGGCACGTGGACCACTCAAGCAAAGGCTGGCATGGCATTTGCCTGCTCCGTCAAACAGCCCCACACTCACACTCACAGCTGCACAGAAACTGCAAAGTCAAAACGATGTTTGTCTTTCCTTCTCAGCACATAACTGTGACATACTTTGACGGAGACCAAACAAGGTTAATGTCAGGAATGCCAGTAGGTGCAGCTGTGTTTCCTAATGGCACAGAGGGTTTGAATAATCCCGACTTTACATGAAATGCCTTTTGGTATTAACAAGGTACAGAATAAACTGTTTATTGATGAGGTTTTGGTCTTCAGAAAGGACAACACTGCTTGGTGGCTTGTGTCACTGGTAGCAGCCCCGGGGGTCCGTCAGTTTGTTTATCTTTCTAAGGGACCAGGTACGTTTTAGCTTAGATAGCCTGGATACAGACCAAAGTTTGGTCTGCTCCAGAGAGAAGAGATTCTCTGCTCCCAGTATGCAAACAGGAAGGATGTTTACTTTTCAACTTCTGTACCAGGAAGATAAATGTAGTTTACTCTTTCAAGACGATCACTTGGAGCCATTGATTGCCTTTAACTTCAAATGGAAGCCAGAGAAAGGGACTGATAGTGTACAACAGGGGCCATTTTTGTTAGTAAACAGGCTTACCGCCATGGACAAATGCTGAAAGGCAGACACTGGAATTTCCAAGGCTGGCCATGTTGATGGAGAAATGACCCAGACCCTGGATTACTTCAGAGCCCAGAAGAGAGGGTTCTGTTCCATCTTCCTTGAACCTCAAGCTCCAGACATTGGTGAACAATTAAGTAAGAGAGTGACAGCGAAAAAACATCACTAAAACTCTTACTTCTCCTGGGCATTTGTGTGTATAGTGTGCTCACATGTATGCATGTGTGTAGGTCATAGGACAACTTGTGGGTGTCCTTTCTTACACACTGGCCACCTGCTTATTTGGGATGGTGGTGCAGAAAGTCACCAATGAGACTAGATTGGCTGATCTGCCAGATCCAGGCTTCTCTGTCTTCCCACCCAGTCCTGCGTTATAAGCATGCCATTAGACTCACCTTTATTTTGTTTTTGATTTTTTTGAGGCAGGGTACTATTCTAGTCTAGTAACCCAGACAGACCTGTAACTCACTATGTGGCCCAGGCTGTCCCAGAACGCATGGCAATCTTCCCACCTCAGCCTCCCAAGTGCGGGGATTAGAGGGGTTAGAGGTGAGCACCACTGTGCTCTGCTATGCCCAGCTTTTCGTTTTTTCCAGGGAGGGTCTTGCTCTAGCCCAGGCTGACCTGGAATTTACTATGTAGTCTCAGGCTGGCCTCGAACTCACAGTAATCCTCCTACTTCTACCTCTTGAATACTGGGATTAAAAGTGTGCGCCACCATGCCCAGTAGCCCAGCTTTTTAAAAATGCAGGTCTGGGTTGGAGAGATGGCTCCGTGGCTAAGGCGCTTGCCTACAAAGCCTCGCAACCCAGCCACTGAGGTTCGATTTCCCAGTACCTGCATAAATCCAGATGTACAAAGAGGCGCATGCATCTGGAGTTTGTTTGCAGCAGTTGGAGGCCCTGGTGTGCCCATTCTCTACCCCCTCTCTCTTTCCTCGCAAATAAATAAATAAACTATTTAAAAAGATGTGGGTTCTAAGGAGCGCGTTTATGTTCTTATGATTGAAGACAAGCGCTTTACTAACTGAGCTTTCTCCCTGGATTTCCAGAGCATTTATTTTCACTTTTCCCTTATGACTTAACAAGATTAAGGCAGAAGGTTCCAGAACATGTGCCAGTTCTCTTAAACTGTTGGCGACAGTTACATATAACTGAAACTGCTACACATCCTCCTTAATCTTTCTGTTGGTGAACTGCTAGAAAATGCTAGAATGCTTCATTTGGGCCTGGTGCCAGCTCTGTGTAAGATGCCAGACCCAACAGGGATTAATTTGTTCATGTTCATCCCGGGAAAAGCACACACAGGAAGTTGTGTGAGGGGTTTGGAAATGCACGAGGTGAGGAGTGTGGGCCTGAGCCAGGGCCCCGGCAAAGCTTGAACAAAAGGTCGTCTATTTTCCCAAGCATGCCTTTCAGGAAGAGATCCTTTCTAACCTGCAGCAAGTTACAACGGAGGTGAGATTGCCAACATAGAGAAGTGCTTCGAACTTCAAAGCTGGTGAACTTGGAGCCTCTGATCTTGCTGTTGAATTCAGTAAGGGAAAAGAAAGCCACCCATCTGGAGAGCCAGAGTTAGGATAATTCAAAGTGAGGATGATAACCTACAAACTACTCAAAGGAGTGTTCACAACATACAGAGAAAGCTCAAAGGAAATTCGTGTGTGTGTGTGTGTGTGTGTGTGTGTATGAGTTTTTTTTTTTTTTTTAAAGACCTGCCTAAATTCAAATATTTAATATGCTACTTACTGGCTGTGTGGCCTTGAGTAAGTTATATAATCTCTCTTAACTTGAGTTTTCATATCTATAATAGCGTCAACCTCAGGGTTGTTGTGAACTGATTATTAAATACTGTGTATTATATATTTATAGTACTGAATATTCAGCAATGGCTTTGAAAATCATGCGAAGCATCTTAGCTGTGTGGGTGGCAAGTAGGTTTTATTCTTGGTGTCAATTCAGTAATGACTTGTGGCTGCTCAGAAAATTGAGAATGGCTGTTCGACTGGTCTTGACAGGGAGGAACATGTTTGCTTATTGATGTCTGCCACTGACATGGGCTAGGAAGTGTGTTTGCCAAAATGATTCAAGAGAAAGGTCACAACATTTCGGGTGACCTGGTTTCTCTGCCACCTATGAGCTGGACACCTTGGGTGCACCTTCTATTTGCTCTGGGTCTTATTTCTCCAATATGTTATAATGAAAAGCATAAGCACACTGGGGTGGTTGCTAAGGTCTCTTTTCTGAAAACTTGGATTCTTACTTGAGAAGTCCTGCCCACTATTTCACAGGTTTGAAGCATGAATACGTGCTTTGTGAAACATGAAGCACACTCAGACATAGAAAATGGTTCTAGAATCCTGTTTTGAGGAGCATCCATCACATGAGTGAATGAGTGTGCAGGTTGGTAAATGATGCTACCTTTAAAAAAATATATTTTATTTATTTATTCATTTGAGAGAGAGGGAGAAAGAGAAAGAGGGGGAGAGAACAGGTGTGCCAGGTCCTCTAGTCATTGCAAATGAACTCCAGATGCATGCACCCCTTGTGCATCTGGCTTACATGTGTCCTGGGGAGTCGAACTGGGATCCTTTGGCTTTGCAGGCAAAGGACTTAACTGCTAAGCCATCTCTTTAGCCCAAATGATGCTATCTTTGAGGGTAACTTTGTTTGCTGTGTGCTCCTGTTTCAGTCAAGCCTCTCTAGATCCATTCCATCATATTCACAATGAAAGGAAAAAGATTTCTTTCCCCTCCTGACTTTATGATATGGATCAAATGAATGAAGTCACATTTTTCCTTGTTTGAACTTGTTAGAGACAGATTGCATTTGACTCTGAACTTCAAATGCACATATACAAATGCAGCCCAGAAGTTCCTCCCTGGACATGATTGACTTAGTATCTATTTGATGGCCTACAGCTTTATTACAACAGAATAGAGCTTCCAGAAAGGAAGAGGTATGGGGGAAAAATCCAGATGATCACTCTCTTTTTAAGTCCAGCCTTTCCTTTCATATGACCTCCTCCAAGGTCAAAAACATATCCAAGCTGAAGGAATCTTGTAGGTGAACTAGTGGCCTGGGTGGATGTGGCTTCCTCAGGAGCTGACCTGTATGTACCTAAAGCCAACTTGTTGAAAAGATACCAGAATGATTCCAAATGAAGCTGACATCTCTTGGCTCCATAAATAGCTATGACAATTGATCCGAGTGCCAGGTTCTGTTCTGGTGGACAGAGTCTGAACTTGAACACATTATTCCCCAAAGCTAAGATTTCTGAGAAAGATTGCTCCGACAACAGGAGGGAAAAGTGCCCTTGACTCTCACCTGGGATGCAGTTCCAGGACAGAGAGACAACAAAGGCAGGTATAGTGAATCATGCCTGCTCTTGTCCATTCGTGAAGCGGCCACCACGGCCACATCTCCTCCTCGTCTCCCCCCCCCAGCAGACAGGCCTGGCTCTAGCTGTTACCCTGGGGGGCGAGGACGGACCACAGACCTGGCCTGAGCGACACCATTCTGGAATGGGAAATGGATTCAGTTTCAGCTGATGTGTGTCAATGCAACAGATTCAGAATAATAAGAGAAGCACGGTGAACGTGGCTGGAGTCAGCCCTGCATGCCTGTGGGTTCCTCATGTTCACACTCAACCAAGTGCAAATCGGAAGAAAATATTGATTAAAAAAAAGTTGTACACTGATCATGGCAGACTTTGCTCATCATTCCTGAAACAATACAATTTGATAACAACGTTTCCATAGTACCTGCATTTTACTAGCTGTTGTAGATGATACAGAGATGATTGGAACTGTACAGATGGGGGGGTGTAAGTTATAGGAAAATTCTGTACTAATTTGCATAAGGCATTTGAGCATCCTTAAGAGTTTGGTATTGGTGACATTCTGAAATAAATGCTATGTGGACACTAAGGGATTAAATGCACACACATGGGATTTTAAAATCCATCCAAAACATGATGTTATTCTTTTTCCCCTTTCTTTTTCTTTCTGAGACTGTATCTTACTGTGTATCCTGGGCTGGCATTGCACCCACAATCCTCCTGCCTCTACTTCCTGGAAACCAGGATTAGAGTAGTGTACCACCATGCCTGGTGAAGATCATTACTGGTGACAGACAACTTTTCCTCTCCAGCTCTAGACTCAAACCTTCCTTTGGGCACAAGAAGGGGTCCAGTCATGGACAGTGGGGTTACATGGCCAGATCAGCAAATAAATTTTTTAAAAATATTTTTATATTTTATTTATGAAAGTGAGAGAGAGAGAGAATAGGCCTCCAGCCACTACAAACAAACTCTAGGCACATGCACCACCTTGTGCATCTGGTTTATGTGGGTCCTGGGGAAGTGAACCTGGGTCCTTTGCTTTGCAGACAAGCACCTTAACCACTAAGGCGTCTCTCCAGCCCCAGAACATAGGTTTTTGTATGAGAGCCCATGTATGCAGTGCAGTCCTCATTTTCCTTTTGGAGGGAGTGGTGGCCATCCATCTTCTAACCCAGGGTCAGCAAGCTCCAGTCACCTCCTGCCCACTGCCTGCGAGGACTCTGTAAGCTGGTACCTACCGATGGCTACTTTTGCAGAAGGTTGGGGCCAGGGTTTGTGAAAACAAAAACCTGTTTCATGATGGGTAAAAGTTCTCTTGGATTCCCACAGCAGTGTCGCACACCTCCCATGTCACTGACCACGACCACACCCATCTGTTCCTATGTCTCCTGTGGCTGCTTTGGCTTCACAGAGGCAGAGCTGAGTTGATGTGGCAGAGTCCATGTGGCCTACAGAGGCTGAAATGCTTAGCATCTTAGCATTTAGAGAAGATATTTACCAACCCCTGGTCTAACCTTAAGCCTAGTGAAGAGAGTCTTCAAGGGGACCCTGAGGACCAGTATGTGAGTCAGGTCTGAAAGAGCCGAAGGAGACCATGACAGGGCCCAAGACTTAGCCAGCTGCTGTGCACTGGTGTGGAGAAGGTGCCCATGTGATTGGCTTTCAGAAGATCCTAGTGAATTGATGCAGGAGTACTTCACAAGGGTGGATATAGGACTGCTGGGTTGGAGAGGATGCCCTGGGGGTGGGGGCACACAGGTGGGGGGGAGCACAAAAAGGAGGAACCCAGGTGGTTGGGGAGGGAGCAATGGTGTGTGGGGAGGGAGCACAGGCGAGGGCCCTTCTTGGCTGCCTGGAGGGGACCTCAGCAGGCAGAGGATGGACTATCCCACTAGAGGACTGGGGGTGGGGAAGAAGGCCTAAGGGAGCACCTGCTGTAGCTTCTCTGTGAGCCCAGAAGTCGCTCAGCCAATCACAAACCTTCTTCCTGTCCTACCTGGACACAAGAGTGAGCAGGGCGGCAGCGAGAAGGAAGGTGAGCAGGGAGGAACTATGTGGGCGCCATGCAGATGTCTGCACACCTTGTGCTCTGATCTGTCTCACAGAAACAGCTCACCTTACGAAAGGAATGTTCACAGGAGGGACACACAGTGTCCTTGGTAGCCCAGCAGTTGTGCAAATTGTGCTGTGTGTGTTCCAATGTCTGAAGTCGCCAGCCCTAGATTTCAATATCGCTTCATAGTGATGAGAGGGATGTGGCACCCACAGGCTGCATAAGCATCCCAGTGATTCAAAGCTACCATGTTACTCAACCAGGTCCTTGCACCAGCCGGAGGGAGCGGGCGAGTGCAGTGCTGCTCCTATTTTCCAGATGAATGCACAGGGCTTAGATCCACAGAAAGATTGCACTGAACGGGTGATTGCCAAGTGAAAACTGCACTCGCACCCCTGCGTGAAGTGCATGTGGACACCCATGCTTTGCTCTGTGATCAGTCATTCTGTGACGAAATGACCAGCCTTGTTCCCCTCCCAACTCCCCTTTCTGGATCTTGTATTTCCAGGTGTAATAGTCAACGTTGTATGTATGTATTACGTATGTATGTATTACATTGTAGGTAGTGGACGTGTGTAGATAGATGTTAGCTGAATTTCATTATTTCACGATAGAAGAATCACATTCTAAGCAAAAATTCTCCATGAAATAGTGTCTTGAAGGTCCTTGGCGTAGTGACAACCTTTTCTCTTTTTCTTTTTATTTACTTATTTGTGTGTGTGTGTGTGTGTGTGAGAGAGAGAGAGAGAGAGAGAGGTGGAGGGAGAATGGTATTCCAGGGCCTCCAGCCACTGAAAATGAACTCTAGGTGCATGAGCCACCTTGTGCATCCGGCTCATATGGGTCCTGGGGAATTGAACCTGGGTTCTTTGGCTTTGCAGGCAAGTGCCTTAACCACTAAGCCACCTCTTCAGCCCTATTTTTTACTTCCAGGACAGGTTTGGGATTAAAAAAAAATACATGGATCAAAATGCAGATTTCCCTTCTGATCTGTGTTTTGTGAAGACCATGGGTACAATTTCCAGCCCCTCACTGACATTCATTGGCAGTCTGGCTTTTAGGAGCTGTCACCACCAGAGAGACGACCACATAACATTACTGAGGGCACTAATGAGAACTTGAATAAATGCAAATGGCATGCCTGGCCCATAGGAGGCACTTGAGAAATGGTAATCATTTTTATTTAAAGTGACCAAGAAATGGTTTGATTGAGACTCAAATGACAAAACTGGAATTGAGTTCATAGGTAAGGAACTGAATTGTACTCTTCTATTCAGACAAAAAGAGGCAAAATCAGGGGGTGATCAGACCTCTTAAGTGATGGGAAGCCATTGCTAATAACAGGATGTACAAACAGTCCAAATTCATGAAAATTCTGTGGGGAAGAACTGTGGTTTGAATTCCAGGTTCTGCCTGCAATTGGCAGATTTATTTGTAAATCTTCACTCTCACCCTTCCTAGTGTGTTATTCTTAAAATATCAGTGTTAGTAAACTTTCATTAACTCAGGCCCAAATTCAGCCACTTTTGCTATTCACATTTGAACGTGGTAGCTACTTTTGAAGAATCAAAAGATTGAGTGGTTAGAAAGTAAGAGATTTTGTGTGTTGAGTTTTCGAGGTAGGATCTTGCTCTATCCCAGGGTGACCTGGAATTCTCTATGTACACTCAGAGTGGCCTCTAACTCAAGGTAATCCTCCTATGTCTGCCTTCCAAGTGCTGGGATTAAAGGTTGTGCCCCCACACCTGACTTGAGGAGGAAAAGATTTTTATCTGGGTATATTTCCTCCCAAATAAACTGAGTTCAACAAATAAATTAGATCTCGCTAAAGTATAATTTCTTTCATCAATTAATGAATCATGGATGGAATGTGTGAGGTCATCTAGTTTTACCACATAGATAGAAACTTCTATTGATTGGGTGAAAACCACAATAAAATAAAAAAAAAAAAACTGGATGAAAATATTCCTTGGAAATGCCTTGAATATTTCTTTTCCTGAACAAAAAGGATTCTGCTTTAATTCCAAATTTCTTTATATGATCAAGCTCTTCCCAAATTCCTGTTAAGCCCTAGTGCAGTGGGGCATACCGTAGTCCCAGCTGTTTGGGGGGCTCAGGCAGGAGGGTCACTGGAGTCCAGAAGTTCTGGATGTGTGCGCTAAGTTTGGCATCAATATGGTAACCTACCAGGAGTGAGGGGGCCACCAACCCAGGCCAAATTTCACAAAAGGGTAAACTTGTAATTCACACCTTATTTTCTGTTTGATCACCTGTCACTCTGGAAGGACTGTGTTGCTGTCACTGTTAGAGGGCACACTTGCCGCGGGCCAGCAACTCCTTTCTCTGAGTGTGTGTTGCTCCTCTTCCTCCTGGTCCTTTGCTCCAACCCCTTTACCTAGTGCATGATAGGGAAACAGTGTGTGGCCTTTGACAAGGAACAAATACCTAGGTATGTCCTGGTGAGAAATCCCCCCTCTCTTTGCCAGTATTGGGGTCTCAAGAAATGGGTGGCAAGAAAAGAGGAGCATTTCCATCTTGCAAGTGGCTAATGTGGGAAATAAACGTCCCGCTAGTTGGATGTATTTGAGCTTCTGTGAGTAGAAAGGCCAGTTAGAATCATCCACACTAATATGATCTGGTCACACATCCCCTTTATTTTCTTTCATGTCGCATTCTTCCTCGAGTGTTTCATGCCATAAAACACATGGCTTGGGAGCCTGTGGTGGAGTGAATGTCCTCAGGCTCTCTTTCCTCTGACTTGTCCCATCGTTTCCAGTTGTTTTTGTGGTCACACATCTCCAACAAGCGTGGTGCAGCCCCCTGTTACGAAACACTCCCAGCTCCCAGGCTGCGGGGCAGGCATTTTTGCTGCTGTTCCAAACAAACACGGAGTGCTGCTTTCCTCTGGACACTTCTCTTTAGGGTACCAGTAGCGTGCTGTTCTCAGGGTAATCCCAACCTAAACAATCAATATTTAACACGATATCAAACCCTTCCTTTGGAGCCTGAAGAGTTGCAGAAGACCTCACATGGCCTGTTCTGGATGCTTCTGTTTTACAGTCCTCTTCGTTGTGGGTCACAAATGCTTTTCCTGTTAAAGTGCTGGCCTGGGAGTGCATCTGGACAGGATCCTGCTGGCCTGGTGTTGCACACTTGGCTGACTGGAACTTCCTGGCTTTGCTGGCGGTACAGCAGCAGGGACAGAAAACCAGGCTTGGGAAATTGGCCACCCCACCCTAGTACTAGGCAATTGACAGCGCTCCCTGGGAATATAAAATAATATCCTATACATCTGCCTATCCATGCATCTGTCTGTTATTTCCCACTCCTGACAATTCAAGGAACCATCTTTCACATGGCAGTTGGATTTGTAACCCCTGGAGCTGTGCAGTGAGCCCTGTCTACAGCTGTACAGAGCAGCTTTGACGCTTAGCATCTAACACACGCTGCCCGTTTATTACAAACCAACAAAAGAAAAGTGTGCACCAAACTCTTTTCAACACCATGAGTTTTCATAACCGTCTTGTAAAACTGTTTTGCATATGCAGGAGGGAAAGAGGTTTAGAAACTCCCCTGAAGAGGGTAGACAACAATAATATATCAAGCCAGGCGTGATGGTGCCCGTCCTTAACCCCAGCACTCAGGATGCTAAGGTAGGAGGATCTCCATGAGTTCGAGGGCAGCCTGAGACTACATAGTGAAAAGCAGGTCAGCCTGGGCTAGAGCGAGACCCTACTTTGAAAAACAAAAACATATCAAAGGGAAAAGAGATCCAAAGAGAAGTGAGAAATATCAGCCTGCATGAATTTCTAGAAGTAGCATTTTCTCCTGGAAGAGGGCCATTGTCAGGCCCTCCTTCCTATTCACGGGATGATGGATTGAATGCATAGATTATGAAAGCAATGTTCATATTTTAATTGAATGGGTAAAAATTAAAAAATATATTTTTAATGATTTAAGTGGGAGAAAGAAAGTTTTAACAAGTCTCCCCAAGCACCATTATTGATCTGAGTTGATCTGAAACTCTGGAAGTTGGTTTGGGATATGTAGGTTTATCACATCACATGGGCTGCAAAAGGCTATGAAATTACTCATCTACTTAGATCAAATGAGCTTAGAAATTAAGGTTTGGGTGGCCTGTTCTAAGTCTCTTTAGTGCTGAGCTCTCCGCAGCCTCTGATTTTCTGCTTTGATGAGTTTTGAGCCTCCTCAGTGTCTACGGCCATCTCCCTGGAGGAGGTTCTCAGCCAATGAAAGCAGAGCTCATGTTGAATCTGACCCTTCCTCTGTAATGTTTCCTGACAGAGATGACTCATCCAGTGCTTGGCAGTCAGTTTCCTTGTTGTACTGATGGGTCTCCCCGGTACTCACTGCCATCTGTGCAAAGTAGGTTCTTGAACCAAGAGTGAGAACAGCATGGATCAAAGAAGACTTTTTGGTAACTACAACCTCTACCTTTAGCCAAAGAACAGTAGAAGCTTCCCTCCAAGGTCTGTGACCTTCTAAGCCACAGGCTTCTGACTTGCTTCTCAGTACCCGGCATGAATTTCCTCCCACTGAGCAGGCCTCAAACCAATCAGAGAGCAGTTGGTTACCCCCATATCCTGTGTGCCACTGTTGCACAGAAGTGTACATCTTGCCTGGCTGGTTGCAGGGTTCACTGCTGGTCACACTGTTGACCGTTACCTATCAGCAGTTCACATTAGTCCTTTCTAGCACTTTGAGAGCTAGCCAGCAGGCAGCTAGCACATGATGTCTCGTGTCCTGCCACTGCAGCCTGTGTTGTTATTAGCAGTAGGATCTTACTATTTAGATCTGATGGGTAAACAAGTGCTTTGGCAATGACCTGCGTTGTTTTGGGCCCTCCTGAAAGGGATGCCCAGTCCTGGCACTGGGATTTGTAAGTAACAGCCTATACTTTTAGGGTAAAACTTCCTTCACTTTATTGGGTGATTCTGGCCAGTGGCCTAAAACTTACATACGATAGTGGGATGTGCTTGTGTTGAATGCTTTCTTTTAACATTTCTTTTCCTTTGGAAAGTATGAATACCCAGTCATAACCCAGTGACTTCTGGTCTATCAGCAAGTGACCCATGCTAGTCTAACCGGAGATCTCTATGATTTGTTTGATGTTGAAATGGGGTATTAAGGGTTCAGGAAAGTCCTTGAACCCCAAACCCTAGGTTCATGTCCACTTCTAACCAAAGAATTAGATAAAAGAAGACTGAGAAGGATAATTATTAAATTATTTTATTTATTGAGGGAAGTACAGAGCTGAGGGAAGGAAAATGAATACATCCACTTGGTCTGAGAGCCCACGTGGTGGGCCTGGAAAAACCATAAAAAGAGAATTAGAGAGGGACTAAAAGAAAGTACAAAGAGCTCCTGTCATGTGGAGGGCAGGAGAGGTAAAAAGCCCATGTGGGAAGTAGGGGTCGGGGGTGGGGGGTTCACCCTTTGTCTCAGCCCAGGTGGATCAAGTCCAGGGGAAACTCACCAGAACCTGGAGGTTCAGGAGTGATGGTCAGGCAGCCCAGAGAGCTTTCCCTCCCCTCGTAAATGTGTTTATAACCTTGTGGGGGTGGGCCCTACCTTCTGACTCAGGTGAGCTGGAGAGACAGCTGAATGGTTTGGGCTTAGAGGTCTCAAGAAGAGACCAGCCATGATACCAAGTTCTGAGGGCTGAACTTGACCAACCTCAATGTTAGGATTAAATCCTAGGGATGAAGACCTCCCTCCCAGGAAGGCCAAATTGTTTGTGGAAAAACAGATCTAGGGAAGAATTAAGAAGTTAGATCATACTTTGATCTCCAGCAAAGTGGAGACTGCGAGGGTACTTTCAGGGGCCCAGTCACCCCGACTGCCCAAGCTACCTGATTCCCTCTCAATGTGAAGTCGTTCATTTTGATCAAGGAACTAGTAATGTAGGAGTGACAGAGCTGCTGGTTACTGTGAACATGAACGTCATTTGTGAAGAATGAGAGTAGGACTCGGAAAATGGTTCCATGGTTCAAAGTGCTTGCCTTGCAAGCCTGATCACTAGAATTTGGAATCTGTCGCAGTCAGGTTCACATGGCTGGCAGAAAACACCAGACCAAGAACAGCTTGTGGGAAAAAAAGGGGGTTATTTTGGCTGACACACTCAAGGGGAGGCTCCATGATAGCAGGGAGAAATGATGGCATGAGCAGAGGGTGGACATCACCTCCTGGCCAACATCAGATGGACAACAGCAACAGGAGAGTGTGCCGAACACTGGCAAGTGGAAACTGGCTATAACACCCATAAGCCCGCCCCAGCAATACACTGCCTCCACGAGGCTTTAATTTCCAAATCTCCATCAGATGCGAACCTAGCATTCAGAACACCTAAGTTTATGGGGGACACCTGAATCAAACCACCACAGAATCTTAGAACCCATGTAAAGCTGGGCAGAGCAGTGAATTCATCTTAATACCCATGTCCTCTGGCAATGAGAGGGAGAGTCAGGAGAATCGTGAATGTTGTGGGCCAACTAGTCTGGCCTTTGCAGTGGCAAACAACAAGAGAGATCCTGCCTCAAACAAGGTGGAATTGAGGACCAATACCCTAGGTTCTCTCCCTCTCATACACACACACACACACACACACACACACACACACACACACACCACACACACACACACACACATACACATACCCACAACTGAAATGAGCCAACGCTCAGGGGGTAAGGGTCTAAGAGCACATGTCAGTCTGCCTCTTACTGTGTGATCCTAGGCTATGTGCCTTAGCTTACTGATCTCAAAATAAGATTATTGGAATAAGTAAGTTATAATCTAAAAGTCCTTAGAAAGGGGAAGGGGCTAAGGCCAGGGTTATAGCTGAGTGGTAGGATGCTTGCCTAGCATGTACAGGGGCTGCGAGTTTAAAAGAAATCAATAAATAAGATAAGCTATGTAAGACTCCTGCTGCATTTATCCGTATGTATTTGGAATAGCTAGATCGCCCTGTGTTTGTTTCATTATTTGGCCAAGCAGATACTCATACTTGGGCTTAGGCTATACCAAGATTTGATGCACTCCAGTGTGACTTCCCACTACCAAAATGTATGTTGAAGTACGCATCCCCATGCATGCAATGGCGTTTGAAGGTGGCACTTTTGGGAAATAGTCAGGTTTGGGGTCATGAGGTGGGACCCTCACTATGAGATCTATGCACTTATAGGAAAAGGAGCTATTTCACAATACCTTGTCTCTCCTCTCCCTCTCCTGTCAGGAGGTAGGACTAGGCCTCACTGGGAACCGAATCTGTGAGTACTTTGCTCTTGGGCTTCCCAGCCTCCGGGAAGGTGAGGGATCAGTTCCTTTTGCACCATCCCTTCCCCAGTGCTGCCATCCATCCTTCTCTAACTCAGGTCACTGTCAGAGGATCTAAAATAGTGACACTCTTTCCCTCCTTCTGTCTTCTCTTTTCTTCTTTGTTCAGCCCCCATACTTAAAAAAAAAAAAGAACATTGAAAAACAATTGCATATACAGGAAAAATGAGAGAGTGTGACACTGTGCACACCCAGGGGGATGTGGGGACTCAGAGAAGATCTTAAGTCTTAAGTTTACACCTCACACTGCTCATAGGCACATAGTGGGCCTACAGTAAGTTAGGACAACAGCAACAAAATAACCACAAAAGACATCAAACCCCGGCAAAGGATGAGAGTCTGCTTTCCATTGTTAGCAGTTATTAGTATTAAATGCCCAATTTTTTGGTAACAAATTACAAAGAAACAAGTCTGACCCATTCAAAGAGTGAGGAAAAACAAAACAGTAAAAATTGACCCTGAAAAAGATGTGACAATCTAGGATCAGAACTTCAAAATGGTTTTAAAGGTGCTCAAAGATGTGCAGAAAGCCAAGGAAATGGGAGGTGAATGAGTAAAGTAGAAATATTGATAAATAGAAAACCCAGAGTACATACAAAAGAAAGTCCTGCAACAGAGGTGTAATGGAAGCGAGGAATTCACTACAGGGGCTCACAGACTCTTTGAGCAGAAGAACGTTTCAGTGTGTTTAAAGAGACTAACTGACATTGCTGACTTTGAAGATAGACTAGCAGGATTATTGAACTCAAAGAAGAAGATGGGAGAAGAGTGAACACAGGGCTGAAGAGATGGCTCAGCAGTTAAGGCTCTTGCCTGCAAAACTTAAAGATCCAGATTTGATTCCCCGGTACCCACATAAAGCCAGATGCATAAAGTTGCCCGTGCATCTGGAGTTTATTTGCAGTGGCTAGAGGCCTTGGTGCATGCCTCCTCTTTCTTTCTTTCTTTCTTTCTTTCTTTCTTTCTTTCTTTCTTTCTTTCTGCTTCAAAATAATATTTTTTTTTTAAAAAAGAGCAAGGATAGCCAAGGGACCATTAGATTTTACTAAAAGGCTCACATATTTGTAGAATACATGCACAGGGAGACGAGAGGAATTTACATGTTGATTAGATGGTATAAACCAAGAAGACAAGAATATGGGAAATGAATCTATGACACATATAATAATAAACATCAAAACAGAAGTCTTCCCATATGAGTAATTGGTTTTTATTTTTATTTTATTTTTATTTTATTTATTTTTTGAAATTTTTTGTTTATTTTCATTTATTTATTTGAGAGTGACAGACAGAGAAAGAGGCAGAGAGAAAGAGAGAGAGAGAGAGAGAGAGAGAGAGAGAGAGAGAAGAATGGGCCCACCAGGTCCTCCAGCCACTGCTAACAAACTCCAGATGCATGTGCCATCTTGTGCATCTGGCTTACGTGGGTCCTGGGGAATTAAACCTCAAATGGGGGTTCTTAGGCTATACAAGCTAGCACTTAACCATTAAGCCATCTCTCCAGCCCTGTTTTTAAATTTTTTAAAAAAATTTTTTGAGGTAGGGTCTCACTTTAGCCCAGGCTTCCTAGAAGTCACCCTATAGTCCCAGGCTGGCCTCCAACTCACCATGATCCTCCTACCTTTGTCTCCTGAGTGCTGGGATCAAAAGACAATGGGGCTGGAGAGATGGCTCAGGGGTTAAAGGTGTTTGCTTGAAAAGCCTGATGGCCCCTAGGATGGGAAGATGTACTCTGAGGCATCGTTCTCCCATGGGGACTGACTGGAGCATTCCTGACCCCACAGTGAATACCAGTCACCCCATAGAGGAGGACTCTAAGTGGAATGGGGATGGGGACAGGGCACATGGTGTATAACCTGATAGGAATATGACTAATTTGCCCTTTGCTCATATATTAAAGTTCTCAATTAAAGAAAGAGCTGTCAGGCTGGGGAGATGGGTCATCAATTAGGGTGCTTGCCTGCAAACCCTAATGACCTGAGTTTGATTGCCCAGCACCCACGTCAAGCCAGAGGAAACAAGTGGTGCATGTGTCTGGAGTTTGTTTGCAGTGGCTGAAGGCCCTGGCATGCCCATTCCCTCTCTCTCCCTCTGTGTATGCATAAAGAAATACATTAGATAGATAGATAGATAGATAGATAGATAGATAGATAGATAGATAGACAGACAGACAGACACTCCCTCAAAACAAGGTAGAAGGAAAGCCTGAATCCATACAAGCATGCTGAGGCTGGTGCAAACCCATAAACACACACATCATATGCACACATAAAAATAGCTAGGGTGATGGTGAGAGACAGTAAGAATATCACATCAGAAATGCAGAAGTTGCTGAAAGCTCAACACCACAGACTCAGGGAACTGTGCAGAAGAGGTGGCAGAAAGGGCAGGAGGGACCATCCAGAGGCATGGTCCCCACCCCACAATGACTTCTGCTCTCACATCTCATAGCCCCCAACCCCATGGGGAACACCAGCAACCCCATTGGGGAGGGCCCTCAGTGGAATGGGGGCAGGGAGGAGGGAAGTGGTGGTACCGACACATGGTGTGTCCATGCAAAGTTTATACTTAATAAAAATAGATAAATAAATAACATTTTAATTAGAAAAAATGAAAGGATTAAAAAATCTGACAATATTTAGCAATGTGGACTTAGAACAAAAAGAGAGGACTCGAATTGCATTAATCAGAAATAAAACTAAGGCCATTACCAGGGAAAAACCAAAGATCACTAGTAAATTGGGTAACCTCCATAACATGGAAAAATCCCAAGAAATTAAAAAAAAAACTACTAAATCATGAGGAAATATGAAGAGAGACAGAAAATTGAATAGGCATATCTATCTAGAAAGGAGACTGAATAAGTCATCAAAACTCCCCAAAGGCAAGCTTGGTGTTTTCTGGCTCCATTTGTAAATGACAGCAGACACTGAAGTAAGAAAGGATGCAGTTTTCCTCCAGCTCTGCCCGAAGCAACTGGAAGAAGCCTGGGTTTCCACACTCGTTCTGTGAGGCCACTTACCAAAGCCAGAGAAAGATCCTTCCATTAAAAGCAAAATCCAGTATTCCTTTTGAACATGAATGCAAAAATCCCTAACAAAATACCAGCCAAGTGGATACCGTGGTGTATTAAAGGGGTTGTACACTATGACCAAGTAGGATTCACTCCTGGAATGCCCGATGTTTCAACATATGAAAACAGATGAATGTAATGTGCCACATTAATGGAACGAAGGGAAAAGAAACCCATGACTATTTCAATTGATCCAGAAAAGGATTTGATAAATTATTTAACATCTTTTTAGGATAAAACTCGGCAAACACAGAACAGAAGGGAAGTATCTTCACATAAAAAAACACTATGCATGAACTATTCATGGGCAAGGCCTATTGAGTTTACAGCTTTTTCTCTGTGATTAGAAGCAAGACCATAACGCTTGATTTTTATCTCTTCTGTTCAACATTGAATGGGACTTTCTTTTCTTTTCTTTTTTTTTTTTGGTTTTTTGAGGTAGGGTCTAACTCTAGCTCAAGCTGACCTGGAATTCACTATGTTGTCTCATGGTGGCCTCAATCTCATGGCAATCCTCCTCCCTCTGCCTCCCGAGTGCTGGGATTAAAGGTGTGCGTCACCACGCCCGGCTGAATGGGAATTTTTATCCAGAGAAATTTAGGGAAAGAACAAAAAACATTCATCTCAACCAAAAGAAGTAAAATCATGTGCTTAAAGATATGATTTTTTAATGCAGAAAATCTTAAAGGTTCTACTGTGAAGCAAAAGAAAGACATCAATTAGAATTAATAAATCAGTTCAGAAAGTTAGCAGGGTAGAATGTCACTATTTAATTTGCCCACACTCCAGTAAGTCACCTCCCTCCCAAGTCAGCCACCACATAAAAGATGGCACCAAGTAACAAATGCACTCCTATGTGAGTCCTCCCTCCGTTTATTATCAGAGAAGTGGAAATTAAAGGTATAACATGGGGCTGGAGAGACAGCTCAGTGGTTAAGATGTTTGCCTGCAAATCCTAAGGGCCTGGGCTCAATTCTCCAAGACCCACGTAAAGCCAGATGCACAAAGTGGTGCATACACCTGGAGTTCGTCTGCAGTGGCTAGAGGCCCTGGCATGCCCATTCTCTTTCTCTTTCTTTCTCTGTCTCTGCTTGCAAATGAATAAATAAAAATAAAAGTGTAACATTAAGCTACTACCCTCATGTCCTTTGGCATTAACTACTAAAGCTACACATAGGCCCATCTCAAGACCCAGCTCAGAAGCATATCAGGATAGTAATGCTAGAGATGTCTGACGTTGAAGGAAGAAATGTGAATAAAAGGAATATATATGTGCAATGGATGGCGCCAGTTTATAAAAACATTGTTTGCAACTGTAACATTTGAAAGACAATGGAAATATTAATAAACAGAAAACTGTAAAGACTGGAGGTAAATAAACTAGCATTTCTTGTACAAAAATATGAAGTGACAAAAGCCAGTTTAGAAGAACACATAAGGTACTATAATAAACTGACTAATTAACTATCTGGAGATTCATATTCACATAAGAAAGCTACAAAAGAAAGGGCATGTGATGAATTTTTTTGGCAGGCATACACAGATGTGTTTGTTTGCGTGTGGGTGCATACATGTGGTTGGGTACACATGTATGCATGTGTGTAGAGATCAAAAGTCAACATCAAGGGCCATGAGATCTTTCTTGGTTACTCCCCACCTCACTGAACCCAGAGCCAACAGATCCAACTGGAAGATCTAGCAATTCCCTGTTTCCATGTCCCCAGTGCTGGGGTTACACACACCACCATGCCTGCCAGTTTTCATGGGTTCTGGCAATCAAACTCAGGTTCACAAGGCTGCACAAGCACTTTCTTCACTGAGCCATTCTCATGTGTCCAGAATAACAATTTCTGAGTTATTTTGTGGCTCTGGTTTTTGGTGCCAAGAATCAGACTCAGGTCTCATACATAGTAGGCAGGTGTTGTGTGTGTGTGTGTGTGTGTGTTCATGCATATAGAGGGCAGAGGACAACCTCAGATGTCATTCCTCAGGTGCCAGCTACCTTTTTTAAAAAATATTTTATTTATTTATTTGAGAGAGCGAGAATAGGCATGCCAGGGCTGCTAGCCACTGCAAATAAACTCCAGATGCATGAGCCACCTCATGCATCCAGCTTTACATGGATACTGGGAAATCGAACTTGGGTCCTTTGGCTTTGCCAGCAAGCCCCTTAACCACTAAGGCATCTTGCCAGCACTATCCACCTTTTCTTTTGAGACAGGATCTCTCAGTGGCTTGGAATGTGTCAAGTAGGCTGGAGTGACTTGCCAGCAAGCCTCAGGGATGTGCCTGTCTCCACCTCGTCAGTGCTGGAATTACAAGCATGCAGCACGGTGTGTGGCTTATTTTACAAGGGTTCTGGAGGTCCAGGTCAGGCCTCGTGCTTGCCAGGCAAGAACTTTCCTGACTGAGCTGTCTCTCCATCCACAGGCAAGTGTTTTATAACTGAATTATATCTTGAACCCAGAAAATTAGTTTAAAAAATACTTTATTTATTCATGTGAGAGAGGGAGAGAGAAAGAGAAAGAAGCAGAGAGAAAGAGAGAAAATGGGTGCACCAGGGCCTCTAAGCAGTTGCAAACTTCAGACAGATGTGCCTCCTTGTCCATCTGGCTTTATGTGGGTATTGAGGAATCGAGCCTGGTCCTATGGCTTTGCTAGAAAGAGCCATAACCAACTAAGACATCTCTCCAGCCCAAAAGTAGTTTAAAAAATATTTATTTATTATTCATTTATTTATACATGTGATAATGGGGGCATCAGGGCCCATTGTTGCTGCAAATGAATGCCAGAAGCATGTGTCCCTTTGTGGGTCTGGGTTTATGTGGGTACTGGAGAATCGAACACAGGCCAGCATGCTTTGCAAACAAGTGCCTTTAAGTTCTGAGCTTTAACTCTCCAACCCCAAAGGTAATTCTGTGCATGGAAAAAAGCTCCCTGAATCAGGGCTTTGTGTGTAAGTTTTTATCTCACCATTTTCCCAGAGCCTAGAGCAGTGCCTGACCTGATGCTCACCAACGTAGTTTTTAATAAAGGAAAGGAAAGAATCATGCCTTCATCCCAGCACCCACTCAGGAGGCAGAGGGAGGAGGATAGATTGCTGTGAGTTCGAGGCCACCCTGAGACTACAGAGTGAATTCCAGGTCAGCCTGGGCTAGAGTGAGACCCTACCTCGGAAAAACCACATAAATAAATAAATAAATAAATAAATAAATAAATAAATAAATAAATACATAAATACATACATAAAGCAGCTGCTGGAGGTCTTGGTGTGCCCATTCTCTCTTGTTTCTAACTTGCTCTGATTGCAAATTAAGGTAATTTAAAAAAGTTAAATAACAAAAGATAGTTAAATAACAAAAATGTTAAATAACCTGAAAAGCTTTATAGAAAGCATCTGAGCCCCACTTCCCCTCAGCCTCTGAGCTGCAAGGCCTGTGCCCAGTAGGGAGACCACCGCCCTGGTGAATAATGAACAGGACACTGCTCCTGCCCTCAAGGAATTCATGGCTGGAAGGAAGGAAGCAGGCCGAGGCAGGAGACATGCTGCTAGCCAGTCCCTCCACGGTGGAGCTCCAAGGGTAGGGGCCTGAAGGTGGGCCATTGGAGGTGTTGCGATTCATTCCATTAGACTGAAGCAGAGAAATGGAGGAGAGGGAGATGGAGACTGGGGCCATGAACCAAGGCCCCTCCTGCAGGGCCTTGCGACCTGTACAAAGGATTTGGGCCTTTATCTGTAGAGCCACGGGAAGCCATTGAAGAGCTTAGCCAGTGAGTGATATGATGAGATGTTTCACTTAGCAAACAGCAGGACCAGAGGCTGAAGGATCAGGTAGCTCACGTAAAAGCTGATGTAACCGTCCAGGTGGGCCGTTGCCCTGACTGGAAGAAGGGGCAGCTGGGGACAGCCGACAGAGCTATCACCTGGGTAGGATTCACTGGAGCGAGGGAGTAAACTCCAGGTGAAGATCAGCATGATTTCTTGTTCAGGGAGACACTGAGACATGGGCTGCTAGCGACGAGAGCACCTACCTATATCTTCATACAGAGTTTGCGCTATCCAAACACCTTCCCGGATGAAACGGACATTTTATTCCCCAACAACATCTCCTCTTTGTTTCTAAACACCTGGACCAAACTATTAAATGATGCTCAGTGTCATAGCCACTGTGTGAGAAGTCTTTAAATAAAAGTTTCCCAAACCCACAATGTAACATTTCAAAAGCTGCTTGCTGTATGTTGTGACCAATACCTGGATTTTTTTTTAACCTATATGACTCAAAGTTGACAAAGTGAACAAACATGGGTAGGGTGTTTATTGATCTCCTTCATGGTAATATGTGCTCAGAGTTCCCCCAAGATTACTGTTGGCCCTACAGTTCCTCAGATTCAACCAACCCTGGATTTAAAATACTAAAATAAATCACATTTGTACTGAACATATGCAGACACTATTAGTCACTGAGTAATGCAGTCTGGAGCTACATAGATAGCATTTGTGTTGTATTAAGAATTAGAAGTCATTGAGTGAGGAGGAATATGCACAGGATGTGTGTAGGTTATGTAAATACATTTTCTATAATGGACTGGGACACCCTTGGATTTTGGTATCCATGCAGGATTCTGGAACCAATCCCCTGAAATGCTGAGGGATGGTGCATTTTTCTTGTTTCTAAGACCAAAATAATTACCTAAGGATGGCCACACAGGACAGCAAGTCAATAATAAAATCTTTTCTTCATTGGGTATACTATAAAATAAGTGTGTGTGTGTGTGTGTGTATATATATGTTCCTGTTTTCATAGTGTGAGGTGTGATCATGAAACAAAATAACATTAATTTCCTGTAGGATGATGGCCAAAATGAATGCTCTGATTACTGGCACAAGACCAACAAAGGAATATGTGAACCTACTGACTGTGAGTCCCCTAAGACAAGCCACGGCACAGTCATTTCTATAGATAATTCCCTATAAAGCTTTAAAGTAAAACGTCCATGGGAGTGATGCATTGCCAGGCTGCAAGAAATACTGGCCATTACTTCAGGATCAGTTCCTGAGGGGTGATTGTGACTATCTGGCCTTGGGGAGAATTGTTGATCTATATACTAGAGAGAGAGATAGTGTGTTGTAGAGGAGTGGCAAGACCTCCTGTCTTGAGACCCATGCCAGTTTTCTGCACCTGGATTGATGTGGGTACTGGGGACTTGAACCCAGACCATCAGGCTTTGCAAGTAAGTGCCAAAACCACTGAGAAATCTCTGCAGCTGATTATGATTTATCTTTGATCTTGAAAAAAAACCTACCCAGCACTACTACCCAAAAAGGTATCTTCTCAAATATCTTCCCATATTGATTATCAAACCTGAGTCCTTCCAGAGGAAAAATAATCCCAGTTCTCTAGTGCTGACTTATTAAAATGCGATGTCAATGTATAATGTAGAGCTAGATATAATTATACAAGTTAAATAGAATCAAATAGATCAAAGCAAAATGAAGCTAAGAAATTAAATCTTATATATATATGTAGATGCTAAAATTTTAAAAATATTTTATTATTTATTTATTTATTTCAGAGAGAGAGAGAGAGAAGAGGCAGATAGAAAGAGAGAGAATTAACCTGGGCGTGGTGGCCCACACCTTTAATCCCAGCACTCGGGAGGCAGAGATAGGAGGATCGCCATGAGTTCGAGGCCACCCTGAGACCATATAGTGAATTCCAGGTCAGCCTGAGCTAGAGTAAGACCCTACCTCGAAAAACCAAAAAAAAAAAAAAAAAAAAAAAAAAAGAGAGAGAGAATAGGTACGCCAGGGCCTCCAGCCATTGCAAAGAAACTCTAGATCCATGTACTACCTTGTACATCTGGTGTTAAGTTGAGTACTTGGGAATCGAACCTGAGTCCTTAGGCTTTGCAAGCAAGTGCCTTAATTGCTGAACCATTTCTCAGCCCCCCCAAATGTTGTTTTACTTAAGTCCATAGCTGCTTGCTTCATGATTACCCAAACAAAGATGGCTTTCACTGGTTTTGATTATAGCTAACTGAAAATCCCAAATCGGGAGCAACACACCGTCTTCTTCTCTCTGTATTAACTATTGGGGGGAAAGTGATTTAGTCTTGAAATGCATTGATGAAGTCTACCGCTGTTCTCTTTACTAGGCGACTGTGTACTAGTATAATCTGGTGAGGGATCTGAAAATGTGCTTGGGCCTATAATGTGGTTGTGTTCAGATGGTAGATGACTTCTGGTCTGTCACTCACATGCCTGGTGGCTGGGCTGGGAACATGTGACAGCTGGGGCCCTCTATCTCTAGGCATTCTCTGCGTTTGACCTGCACAGGAAGGCGGCCTGTGAGAGAGAAATTTTTCCATGGGCTGCAGGTCCTCATGGTCCTTGCTCCCTGAGAAAGCCAAGTGCAGGTCACATCACCCTTTCTAATCGAGTCATAGAAGTCAGATCAGGTGACTTCTGTCCTGTTCTACCACGAGAAACGAACTACTGAGTTCTGCCTAGCCTCAAGGGAAGGGAAGTTCAGTTCCACCTTCTGAGGTCTGAGAGAATGTGCAACGTGTTTAAAAATCTCTCTAACGTCTCAGAATCATGTGCCACACTGGCTGTAGCCTGTGTGATGGCTGTAGCCTGTCACTTTAAAGATCTCACTGGGAGCTCACAGGACCTTAAGGAAAAATGACTAGTCAAGTAATTTGAAACAGAGATGTCCTTACATTTCAGCACAAAGGATGTGCCCCAAGAAAAGGGCAGACAGCCCAGCTAGAAGAAATATTTTGTGAATGAGAGAGGCTGAAGTGCTTGACGTGATGCAACATGTCCTCTTTTTAATATTTAATTTATTTAAAAGAGAGAGAAAATGAGCACATAAGGGCCTCCTGCCACTGCAGATGAACTCCAGACACATGCCTCACTTTGTATGTACGTAGTCTGGCTGTACGTGGTCCTGTGGAATTGAACCCAGGCCAGCAGGCTTTGTAAACATGCTACTTCAACTGCTTAGCCATCTCTCCAGCCCACTGTTTGATTCTTAAGAACACATACTACATATTCTGATGATGGGTAGGAGCCCATATCTATAAATACCCAAGACTTCATATCAAGGACTGGCGATGTTTATCATTACCCACATAATAAGTAGTCAATAGATGTTCGAGGCTCTGCCAGGCCCTGGGGAGCTGACCGTTGGGGTAATAGAGTCTCAGCTTTCTCGGGCATTGTTCATCTAGACAATGAGGAAGACATTGACCAACTCATTAGGAATGGGATAAAGGCTAGCAGAGGTGGGGCCCAGGTGTTAAGGGAACACTAGCGGTCTACAGAAGGGGTTGGGATAGGGAACGAGACACCACATAAGGACAAATTCATTCATTCATGGGCTTCACTTACATTTCTTTGCAACCACTGCATGGGCCCTCTTGCTTCAAGCAGTGTGGAAGAATGTTGCAGCTACACTGGTCCAGGGGTCTGGGGAGATAACTCAGTCAATAAAATGTTTGCTTTGAAAGCATGCCGACATGAATTCAATTCCCAGGACCCATATAAAATAGCCAGTTGTGGTGGTACACATTTGTCATCTTAGCGCTGGGGAGACATAGACAGCTAGATCCCTAAGGCTCACTGGCCAGTCAAGCTAGCCTACTTGGCAAGTTCTAGACCCAGGAGAGACCCTGTCTTGAAAAATGATAGGGTTCCCAAGGAACAACACCAGAGGTTGTACTTGGGCCACTACCAATATACGCACACACATGTACACTCAGACACGCACACACATGTACATGAAAAATAGATAATGTCCTTGGGCTGGGGAGATGACTCAGTGGATAAGGCGCTTGCCTACAAAGCCTAGTGACCCAGGTTTTCTGGGTTTGATTCCCCAATACCCACTTAAAACCAGATGCACAAAGTGGTACATGCATTTGGAATTCATGTGTAGTGGCTAGCGGCCCTGCCATACCCATTATCTCTGTCTGTCTCTCTCTCTTTGCTTGAAAATAAATAAATAAAAAAATATTTTTTTAATGTCCTTGATGGGGTTGGAGAAATGGCTTAGCGGTTAAGCCGTTTGCCTGCGAAGCCTAAGGACCCTGGTTCAATTCTCCAGGTCCCACCTAAGCCAGATGCACAAGGGGGCGCATGAGTCTGGAGTTCATTTGTACTGGCTGGAGGTCCTGTCAAACCCATTCTCCCTCTCTCTCTCTCTCTCTCTCTCTCTCTCTCTCTCTGTCTCTAGTAAACAAATAAATAAATAAAAATGCAATCTCCCCAAAATATGTCCTTGATGGATGGAACATGAATGTTCGTCTTGGCTTTTGTTTGAGAGTTAGGTGATCTACGGTTAAAGTCACTGCTTGCAAAGCTTGACTGCCTGGGTTCAAACCCCAGCACCCATGTAAAGCCAGACACATAAAGTGGTGCTTGCATCTGGAATTCATTGGCAGTGGCTGAGGGCCCTGACGTGCTCATGCATCAGCCATGTTCAACAAATGATCCTTCTGGTTAGCTTTAGTGGCCAAAGTAGAAGGGAAGAGCAGGGGCATGCTTCTTCCTCCTTTTAAAAAACTGTGGATATATTTATTTATAAATAAACCTAGGTTGTTAGGCTTTGCAGGCAAGTGCCTTAACTGGCGAGCCATCGCTCCAGTCCCTAGTGCTTTTTCCTCACTCCTGTTGTTTCTGAGACCAAGCTGCCCTGGCTCTTGAACTTCACTCACAGACTCCATGGAGTGCAGAGGGCAAGGAGGAGCCGTGGCAGTGGGCCTTGTCCTCAGAGTGCACGCCAGGCACTGCCTACAGGCCAGTCCCCTGATGTCGCCATCTGTTCATTAGGGCTGCCAACTTTTTCTAAGCCACAAAAAAAAAATTTAAGTCCACAGTGTAGTGAAATATTCAACTGGGATTTGTGCCTTTCGCTGGAATTTGGTAGGGATGTTTGTAGGAGTCCTCATTTTAAGACAAAAGTGTTCTTCTATCTGAAGGTGTGACAGGGTGAGGCTGTGGCAGAACACTTCTATTTAGGATTTGCTTACTGAATTATAACCAGAAAAACACAGAAATCCTCTCAATTTTAATATAAGGAGAGAAATTACATACACTACTAGCGCCTAGTACATCATAATAATTGAATGACTTTTGGAGAATTCCGTCCTCTCTCTAGCTCTCTCTCTCTCGCATGCACACATGTGGCACACACGCGTGTGTGTGTAGGCCAGAGGAAGAACTTTGGATGACATTTTTAGAAACACTATATGCCTTTTAAAGACAGGATCTCGCATTGGCTGGCCAGTGAGCCTCAGGGATCTCTCTCTACCTCCCTACGACTGACATTACAAGTGCAGTCTACTATATGTGTTTTTTTTTTAAATTTTAAAGATTTATTTTTATTTATTTATTAGACACACAGAGGGAGAGAGAGAGAGAGATAGGGTGAGAATGGGCACACTAGGGCTTCTAGCCACTGCAAATGAATTCCAGACACATGCGCCACCATGTGCATCTAGCTTACGTGGGACCTGGAGAATCAAACCTGGGTCCTTAGGCTTCACAGGCAAGTGCCTTAACTGCTAAGCCTCTCTGCAACCCTGTTTGTTTTCTTAACATGGTTATTGAGGATGGGACTCAGGTCTTCATGTGTGTGAGGCCAGCAATTTACTAACTCAGCCATTGCCCCTGCCCCATATCCTTCTCATGGAAGGACCCAGAACGTCCGCCTGTCCGGTTCCTATTCCAATGTTTTCCTCAGGACTTCTTCCTTCTTAGCTACTGCGGCAGTTTGAATGGAATTGGTCCTCATTACCCCAGGGTTTTTTTGTTTTTTTTTTTTTTTTGAGAAAGATAGAGAGAATTGGTGTGCTGGGCCTCAGCTATTGCAGTTGAACTCCAGATGTGTGTGCCATCTTGTGCACATGTGTGACCTTGCGTGCATGTGTCCTTTGTGCATCTGGCTTACATGGGATCTGTGGAGTCAAACCTGGGTCCTTAGGCTTCACAGGCAAGCGCCTTAAACCACTAAGCCATCTGTCCAGCCCTGCTTCAGCTATTTTTGATTAACCTTACTTAGTCCCCAGCTGGTGGAGTCTTTGGGAAATGGAGCCTTGCTGTAGGAGGTGGACTTCTGGCGGTGGACTTTGGGGTTGAGGAGTCCAGCTACTGTGTGTTCACAGCCAGCATGTTGATGTTCTCTCTCTGCTGCGGATGTGTGATGTTAAATAAACCCTTCCCTCTCACCAGCTGCTTTTGATCCATTGGCTTTTTAAAAAATTATTTTTATTTTATTTATTTACTTATTGAGATAAAGAAAGAGAATGGGTGATCCAGGACAGATAGTCAACACAAACTCTAGAAGCATGCACCACCTTGTGCGTGTGGCTTTGTGTGGGTCCTGGGGAATTGAACCAGGGTCCTTAGGCTTTGCAGACAAACGTCTTATCTGCTGAGCTATCACTCCAGCCCCTGATCCAGTGTTTTGTCCCAGTAAGGTGAAGGTGACTGCAACAGCTAGTTTTTCCTCTATTTTAAAAATATTTTCCTTCTTTCTTTATTTACTTATTTATTTATTTACTTGAGAGAGAGAGAAGGGAGACAGAGAGAAGAGAGCGAGAGTGAGTATGGGTGAGCCAGGCCCTCCTAGCACTGCAAACAAACTGCAGATGTACACACCACTTTGTGCATCTGGCTTTATATGGGTACTTGGGGTTCAAACCTGGACAGTCAGACTTTGCAAGCAATCACCTTTAACCACTAAGCCATCTCTCTGACCCCTTTCCCTCTATTTTGATTTTATTTCAAGGGGATTTTTCTACAATGGTGAACAAGAAGTCCATTGCATTTTGCCAGATCCTCAGTGCCAGCAGGAAAAGGACACTTCTCTGTTGGGGTCCCTCCTAGGGCCAGCCCAGGAGGGACGGCAGGGTCTCTGCTGAGTAGGGGGTGAGAGGCGCTGAGTCACGACACAGATTCCGGGAGTTGGGTGGAAGCAGGCAGAGGGCAAGCTGCTGCAAACTCGTTTTTTCAAGGAAGTATAGGGGGTTTTAAGGGGTTTGGCTGGCCAATCATTGTATGGGGTGGTCCACTTCTTGTGACCAATGACAGCCTGTCTCCGGGCAGATCATCTCGTAGCAGGTTTCTCGCGAGCATGGGACTGTAGCTGTTGTCACGCCAGGCCTGCACAGGACGCCATGTCCACAGAAGCCATTTCCTAGTTTCTTCTGGCAGGTGATCTGGCTAGGGCCCAATCTGCATTGTGCCATACATATCCTCCTTTTTGTTTTTAGTATTGGCATCCCTGGGAGGCATGGTTCTTTGCCAAGCCATTGTTGACCCCAGGCCTCAAGGGATCATCACATGCGATGGTGTCTCTCTTAAGTTGCCCCGTCTCATGGGGTCTTACTCGTCATTGGTGAGAAAACCCGAGGGGTGTGGCCTGGTTTCTTTTAGCATGCAGTCTGGCTAGGGCCTGACCTGCATTGTGCCATACCCTTCTCGTCATCACCCCATGATGTCCACGAGGTTTTGCACGAATTGTGTATTCTTCTCTGAATCCACCAAGGAAAGGCAAATGACACCCCACTGGCCTAGCCAGGGATCCCCCCTCAGGTCATAGAAGTAGAACATTTCAATTTCATATGCTAAGAAGAGGGGGAAGGTTGGTTGCCCCCAAATAAAACTGAACTGTCGTCCCAAAAGAAAGTTGACAGATGGCATTCTGAGCAAAGGTTTAAGACAAAGGACGTGAGCTGGGCGTGGTGGCGCACACCTTTAATCTCAGCATTTGGGAGTTAGAGGTTGGAGGATGGCTGTGAGTTCGAGGCCAGCCTTGGACTACATATGAATTCCTGGCCAGCCTGGGCTAGAACAAGACCCTATCTCAAAAACAAAACAAAACAAAAACAACAACAAGAACAAAAAACTCCACAAAAGAAACCCAAATGATGTTAACCTATACATGCTTATAAAGTTGTATGCCGGGAAATTGTAGTGGTATCGATTCTAATAACTCACTTTTCTGCCTTATTTTCTTGTAGATAAGTCCTCAACTTTCATTCCTCCACCAATCCTTGGGTGAGCGAGTCACCTGTGCCCTGTGGCTGGAGCTATCCTCATAGCTGAGGCCACAGAAGAATCGAGACCTTCAGGGCACCTATGGCCTGATGTCTGGCGGAAGCAGGAACATGCCACGACTTGGCTCTGTTTCTCTCCAGTGAGGATTTCCATATTTTGTCTTTCTCAAGTAAGGCTGGGACCTGCCTGTGTCCCTTAGAAGACTCAGAACCGGGTCTCCAAGATCTTTTGACTGGAAGGCATATTATGAAATGGGATGTACCCTCCTCAGAGAAGCAGGTAAGAAATCTGAAGCAAATGGCCTCACATAACCCTCTGTCCTAGGCTCCTGCCCCCTCATCAGGTGTAAGGACAAAAGGCCCATTGTCCTTAGAAGCCTATAGGATACATGGAGAGGGAACGTGTCCTTGCCGGTTAATCTGTTGTGATAAAGAGTATTGTTTTATCTCTTGCCATCGCTAGGGTTCCAGTGGGTGAATTCTACTGGGAGACAAAGTCGGCTTTGTCTTTCCAACCCACTGAGGCAGTTGAATGGCCTTTCAAATCCTCAGTGGTTGTGACAACCCAGGAGCCAAGGTGTTTCCATGTGTGGGGAATATCCCCCCTTTGCTCCACAAGGGGACTGTCGCCCACAGGACACCGTGATGCTGACATGTAGCAGTGGGCGTCTGGAGTTTATTTTTTCTTTTAATTCTGATGGAATCTGCTGAGAAGTCTCAAGTTTATAGGAAAATTGAAGGGAAGGTCCAGAACGTTACTCTACATCTCCCTCCAGTTTCTCCCTACTGTTACCATCTTGTATTTCGGGTATATTTATTAAACAAATGACAAGGCAGTAACAACTCATTATTAACAAAAGTGCCCAGTTTACATTAGGGCCACTGATATTGTACATTTTGTCCATCACGATGATGCGTACCTACCACTGCAACATGATAACCACTTAAAAAAATGTTGTTTTCAAAACTCATCTGCATGTGTATATGGGTGTGCCAGGGCCTCTGCTGCTGGAAACAAATGCCCAATGCTTGTTTTCCTTTTTTACCAGCTTACATGGGTGGCTTGGGAATCAAACCTCAACCTGGGAGGCTTTGCAAGCAAATGCCTTTAACGGTGAACCCATGTACCTTCCCATCCATGCTTTCTGTTTTTAAAACCCTTGGTGCTCTAATCCTCCCCTTTCTCCCTCCCTCCTTCCTCTTCACCCCACACAAGCACTGGCATTTTCCTCAGTCTCTCAGTTTTCCTTTCCCAGATTGTCATCAAGTTGGGACAATACAAACAAGCCTGTACGAGTGGCATCTTTCACATAACCATATGCATTAAAGTTTCCTCCATGCTGTGTGGCTACAGAGCTCATTTCTTTTTACTGCCCAATAGCTTCCTGTGTCGGAGGTTGAACCCATGGCCTTGTCCACACTCAGGCACACTGAACTATCCTAATGACTGACTAGCATTGCTTTATGTCTCAAGCTTACTGTATAAGAAAGCAGTATGCTTGCCTCCACCTCCCACTTTATTCATTATTTCTCTCTGAGTTAACTGAAGCTTTAGAATGTGTCTTATTATGTCAAAGAACTAAATGACAGGTTAGACCATGCCAAGTAGTCTTTGTAAGGTAGAGGAGTAAAGGGTAAGTTCTAAGATCTCAGTCACTGCCCGACCAGATTCGATTGGCTTGGGCTGCAGGCATCACAGGTGTTCTTGCCAGCTGTGCCCAGACGACTTTATAGACACACAGCCAGTGAGTTCTGGAAAGTAAGTGATTTCTTGATCATTTCTTTTTTTTTGTTTTGCCTAGCAGCATTGGAGGTCCCATTGACCTGGTTAGTAAAAATGTTCTAAAATTCTCCTTCAGTGCATCGATCAAGCATTTTTTCCTTTCGCTTTACATTTCCAAAACAGAACCCGTGTCATCAGTACAGAGAAGAACAGTGTGGTAGGCATAGTAAGGGAGTTCCTGCTCCGTCATCCTGTCACGTGGAGACTGAGGTCAGAGCTCAATGTCCAGAGAACAGGTTGTAGAGTTGTGGGGAGTGAACGGGCTGGGCTGTCTTCATATGTCTTTGTGAGCTAAGTGCCCTTCAACATGTCCCTCTGGGACTCAGTATATTTTTTTGTAAACCACAATTATGATAGTTTCCACTTTGTAAGACTTATGGATACCAGAGAAGAAAATCTGTGCATAGCACAAGCAATAAAATACTATCCCCAACCACATTCTTTGGCCTGTGCAGAAAGGAAAATTCCAGTACATGGTAGGTGCTCATTACAACAGTCGTAACTATTCACAGGGGCAAAGGCCAGGTCAATTCTGTTACAGGCACACACAGCGGTCATGACTGTGTCTAGGAAAGTCATCTCCACTGAAAAGGCAAAATAGAGAGGTCAAGTGCTGTGTGCAGTCGAAGGACATCACTTTGCCTCATTGTGGGCTCTGCCCTTGCTAAGACAAGGTCACTGCTAATAATTTTCAGTCTTTACTCTTTCACCCTTAAGTCTTGTTTCCTGAACAAGTGTCCTAAGTAGAGGTCATTAGCAGACAAGTTGGTTCTTAAGTTCAGTCAGCTCTTCCTTTTGGTTTTTTAAATGTCTATGTGTGTTTGGTGTGCATGCATATGTGTATGCATGTTCATATGTGTGTGGGTGCACGTGTGTGTGAGCATTAGAGGACAGAGCTTGATGTTAAGTGTCTTCCTCAGTCAGTATCCACCTTACTTTTGGAGACAAGATCTGCCACTGTACCTAAAATTCACTCAGTCAAGTAGACAAGAGATCCAGCAAGCCCCAGGGCTCTTCTCCACTGCACATGTCCAGCACATGCAATGTGGAAGCCAGAGGACAACCTTAGGTGTCATTCCTTAGGAATATCATTCACTTAAAAAATTATTTTTATTTATTTATTTGAGAGCATGAAAGGAGAGAGAGAGAGAGAGAGAGAGAGAGAGAGAGAGAGAGAGAGAGATAATGGTGCATCAGGGCCTCTAGCAAAGGCAAACAAACTCCAGACACATGCACCATCTTGTGCATCTGGATGACGTGGGTCCTGGGGAATTGAACCTCGGTCCTCAGGCTTTGCAGGTAAGCACCTTAACTGCTAAGCCATCTCCCCGGCCCCCTTAGTCATCTTTTTTTTGAAACAAGGTCTGTGGTTGGCCAATTAGGCTAGAACGGTTAGCCAGTAAGCTACTGGATCCTCCTGTCTCCACCTCCCCAGTGCTGGGATTACAGATGTGTGCTGCCTTGCTCAGCATTTATATGGGTGCTGGGGGTCCAAACCCAGATCCTCATGTTTGTGATGCAAGGACTTAACCCACTGAGCCATCTCCTTAATCAACATGCTCTCTCTTTAAGACAAATGCCAAGGGACATGAAAATAACTCTGTCTCACTCTTTCCTATCCTCTCTTTCCTCATATAACTTACTAGCTACTAGTTATTAAGATTCCAATAGTGTGAGATAAGAGAGATAGCTCAACGTTTAAAGGCACTTGCATGCAAAGCCTGACAGCCCAGGTTTGAGTCTCCAATACCCACATAAAGCCAAATGAACAAAGTGGAACATGCATCTGGAGTTTGTACCAGTAAGAGGCCTTGGCACACCCATTCCCTCTCTCTAATAAATAAAATACAATTGTGGTGGTTTGATTCAGGTGTCCCCCATAAACTTAGGTGTTCTGAATGCTAGGGTCCCAGCTGATAGAGATTTGGGGATTAACACCAGCTGCAGGCAGTGTATTGTTGGGGGCAGGCTTATGGGTGTTATAGCCAGTTTCCCCTTGCCAGTGTTTTCTCCTGCCATCATGGAGCTTACCCTTGAGTCTGTAACCAAGATAAATCCTTTTTTGCCCAAAAGCTGCTCTTGGTTGGCTAATTTCTGCCAGCAATGTGAACCTGACTGTAACAGTAATAGTTGGTATGGAGGAGTGAGATTGCTGCTAGACACCTGGCTGTGTGGCTTTGGACCTTTGGAGCTGATTTTCAAGAGGAATGTGGAAGGACTTGAAACCTTGGCCTAAGAGACACCTTGCAGTGCTGTAAGTACAGCTTGATGGACCACTATTGTCAAAGTTGAAAGACCTGAATGCAGTAAGAACTATGGCCTGTGAGGTTTGGCTTATGAGGGTGAGAAAGAGCTTTGCTTGGACTGGGCTAGAAGCAGTTTGTGTGAGGGGCTTGCTGTTATGCCCATGTCCTAAGAAGTTGTTCAGGGTTGCATTGCATAGAAGCAGACTGGTGTGAGCAGAGGGATATGGCAAAGAAAGAAATCTTTAGGCCAAAACTGCTGTCTGTTCACCTGCAGTTGAGAGATTACAACCTTTGAGACTGGGCCAGCTGACCTGCACTGGGGCAACAGGAAGAATGTAGACTCTTTTGAAGGGGCCTGAGTGCTCAAGGAGTGTCCTGTTCTTCAAAGTCTGCTTTATTCCCCCCTGGATTAATAAATTGGCACCCTACCTGGTATTGTGGAGTATAAGAAATGCAGGAAAGAGAGGGTCATTGAGTTTGCAATGCGGTCTTGTGTTTTGAAAATGGCCATGGACAGTGTGAAGCAGGTTTGCTGGATGCCTGCACGGAGACCTGATGGAGCTGTGAGAATAGACTGTGGGTTGCAGTGGAGATGCCAGGACCATGAGATGGGTGCCAAGGAGAGCTGCTGACCCCAGGTGAAGTTTTCCAGGACTGTGAGTAGCCTAGCTGGAGGGGCAGAATTGGAACTCCAGAGACTTGTTGCTTGTTAGAATTATTGGACTTGGAGACTTGTCACTGGCTAGTTGTTAGTCTTGGAACTACAGAGGTTGATGTTTGTCCTGTTTAAATCTTGTATTGGTTGAGTATTTCTTTGCTATGCCCAGTGCCATCTTTTGCAGTGTGACTGTTTATTCTGTGCCATTATGGGTTTGGGGGGGATTTTTTGGTATTATGGCTCAGTTAAAAGACCATGGATTATGGGAAAGTTTGAACATCATTAAGATTGATAAAAAATGTGGGGACTTTGAAAGTTGGACTAAATGCATTGCATTTTACATCATAGATAGTTATCAGTTTGTGGGATCCAGGGCGGAATGTGGAGATTTGATTCAGGTGTCCCCCATAAACTTAGGTGTTCTGAATGCTAGGTTCCCAACTGATGGAAATTTGGGAATTGAATCCTCCTGGAGGCAGTGTATTGTTGGGGGTGGTATTATGTGTGTTATAGGCAGTTTCCCTGTGCCAGTGTTTGGCATGCATTCCTGTTGCTTATTGTCTACCTTATGTTGGCCAGGGGGTGATATCCACCCTCTGCTCATGCCATCGTTTTCCCTGCCATCATGGAACTTCCCCTTGAGTCTGTAAGCCAAAATAAACCTTTTTTTCCCCCCCAAAAGCTGCTGCTGGTTGGGTGATTTCTGCCAGCAATGTGAACCTGACTGCAACAACAATAATTTTTAAAAAATATTTTAATAGCAGAAAAAAAATCTGTATCTTATATAGACCAAGTAAACCTCAGCATCATTCTTTGTCATGAGTATTTTTTTACACACTTAAATTTTTCAGGAAAAGCCTCCCTTATCCAGGGCAGGGTATATAAACTCAGTCCCAGCCTGTATCTTTTATATCTTTGAAAATCCAAACAAAGTTACAGATGGAAATCTATGAAAGAAAACTGGAAGTGGTTATGTGCAAGCTAAAGTCAATGGAAGCAGAGACACCAGGTGCTAGGGGAGGGTGTTACCCTCAACCATACCAAACAAGCTGCACACCCCAAAAGAAACCTGAAGATGCCAGCCAAAGATGACTAACCATTACAGTTAGGAATGGACTGCACTGTGTAGAACAGCAAAGATAAGAGAACATTAACGGCAGGTGTCCGTGGTAAAAGGTGATGAGCTGGGGCTGGAGAGATGGCTTAGCAGTTAAGTCACTTGCCTGCAAAGCCTAACGACTCAGGTTCGATTCCCAGTACCGATGTAAAGTCAGAATCAGAAGGTGGTGCATGTATCTGCAGTTTGTTTGCAATGGCTGGAAGCCCTGATGTGCCAGTTCTCGCCTTCTTTCTCTCTCTTTTCCCTCTGTGTGTGCACAAATAAAAATACATTTCAAAAAAGGTGGTGAGCTGAGTGGTTATAAACAGACTTAGAAACATGAACAGATTTGAATCCACTTTTCACCATTAAGTGGACATTTTAGTAAGCCAGTCCAACCCTCAACCTCCTTGTGTGCAAAATGGGATAATGTTTATCTCAATATTTCTTGAAGATTTTATTTGATGAAACACATAAAAGTTGTTAATGCTTGGCTCAGGTAAATTTTCATGAAGTGTTAGAATGTCAATAAGGACTGTGGGGCTGGAGAGATGGCTCAGCAGTTAAGGTGCTTGCTTGCAAAGCCAAATGACCCAGGTTCAATTCTCCAGTACCCATGTAAAGCCGATGCACAAAATGGTGTATGCATCTGGAACTCATTTGCAGTGGCTGGAGTCCCTGGTGCGCTCTTTCTCTCTCACTCTTTCTCTCTCTGTGCTTCCAAATAAATAAATAAATAAATAAATAAATAAATAAATAAATAAATAAAATATTTTAAAAGATGTCAATAAGGATCGTGACTCAAGGGGCATATTGCTTTAAATAGGAACGATGTACATGAACCCCCAAGGGGTACAAATGTGTATGGCCCTGTTCCCAACTGTGTCGCCATACAGAGAAGACTGAAGCAAGTGTTCTGCCAGAAACAACATGGAAGAGGCTATCTTAAACAAAACCTAAAACTCTGTGTTGAATACCCTCATTAGAGTGAGGAGTTTGAAATTGAAAATATTACTTCCTGGGTATTTATCTAGGACATCGGGTGTCTGGGTCAGAAATGTATCTTTAGAGCTGTCTTCACTTCCCTTGAGAATGGAATGCTATATGTGTCCCTTCTATTTACAGCAGCATTCCTACGAGCCAGCTAAAACAAGGCCCACCTTCCCTCCAGTGTGCAGTTCTGCAAAAGATATCCCCTGATTGTGACGACAACCCCATTGTTGCCTCCTGCCCTGCTACGGGGTCAGAACCTTTCATGTCCCATAAAACATAACCCATTGTCCATCCTTGGGGAGATACCGTGAGCCTGGAAGAAGCATTCGGAGCCTCTCTGGAGAGGAGTAAAATGCCTGGACGGTTCTGCCTTTTTATGATGTGTTATAGATGGAGAATTCAAGGTGCAGGCTCATGGCCTTTTCTTTTTCTTTTTGTTTCTTTCTTTTTAAAGCAAGATAGCTTAGCAGTGAAACTCATTTCACACAAGTCCCAATGTAGTTTTGTAATAAATCTGCAATGTTAATCAGACTTGTCGGTTGAGGCAGTCTGCTCTAATTGGGTTCTTGTGGGGACGAATAGACATGGTGACAAAACTGCTTCATCTTTGGAAAGAAAGTGAGGGCCTCATCAACGGCACAGATGACAAAGGTTCTATTCCTTAAAGCACGGAGGAAGGTCCTATTCCCCAAAGCGAGGAAGCAGGACGGCTCCGTGTCAGGCAGAACTTAGTCATCTTCTAGATGCGTGCCTGACTCCTCCTTCCTAGTCAACAGCAAAAAGGTGAAAGTATCTGAAGGAGGGCTGGAGGGATGGCTTAGTGGTTAAGGCATTTGCCAGCAAAGCCTAAGGACCCAGGTTCGATTCCCCAGGATCCACATTAGCCAAATGCACAAGGAGGTGCATGTGTCTGGAGTTCGTTTGCAGTGGCTGATGGCCCTGGAGAGCCCATTCTCTCTCTCTGTGTGTCTGCCTCTTTCTTTCTCTCTCTCTCTCTCAAATAAATAAGTAAAATATGTTTTAAAAATTGTCAATCATAAAAGAAAACATAAAACACAGCTTTAAAAAAAGTTTTTTTTTTTAAAAATCTGAAGGAAAACCAAGTGTTTCCAGGATCATAACAACCAAGTATCCATGGGGACTACCAAGTGGATTTCTAGCAGTTTCCCATAAGGCTTCTGTAAAATAACAAGAAATGATGGTGAAAACAGAGATGGGTCACAGAACCCAAATGTCTTGACTTCATCTCCTGTCCCCATCTTCGGGAGCTGAGACCCTCTCTACCTTGTGCTGTGTGGCAGTAATGGAACAAGGTTCAGAGGCCACTGCCAGAAATGTGACAAACATGGCCTTTGTTCTTGGACAAATATGACATGCAGAGCTGGATGGGGCCTGTCCTGGATGGATGGGTGGAGGCTCGGGGGATGATCCCACCCTTAGTGGGTGACCTTTCAGCACTCTGCACCGCGTTTAAAGGGGGGCGGACAGTAGTGGCAGTTACAACCCAGGTTTTCCATCCTGGAAATTGAGGGGCCAGGCGTGCTCACTCACTCAGAAGCGGAAGGAAGGAGCGCACAGGCCGCCCCTGGTCATGCCCTCCTCTGCTCTCCACGGAACATTCCTGCACACCCTGCCAGCTCCTGGCCAGGCTGTGGCCGGTCAGTGGAACAGCTTGATGACAAACACAGGAACTTACCTGCGGTCCACAGACCCAGAGCCAGAGCCAGACAGGGAGGAGGAATCGAGAAAATACCATTTCCCTGAAAATTGGAAGCTCTGCTCATTCACACAACAAAAGAGTTAGTGTGTCTCAACGCTCTCGCCTCAGGGCCTCCCCGGCTTGTGAATAGGGGCACTGAGGGGGCAGAAATGCCACAAAATCCCAGGTTCCCTGCGCTCAGCCTGCGGTTTCCTGGTTTTCCTCCCACTGGACAGCTTCAGTATGAATTGCTCCCAAAACCAACAGTAAAATTTAACCACAGCTCTTTGCAGGCAGGGCAATGCTCAGCTCTTCTGGGAGCAAGCTCTCCTGACCCTGGCCTGCCTCTTACATCTCCATCTGAGCAGTGGGGGTTGCAGACAGCCGTCCGTCTGTCTGTTGTCTGTCTGTCTCACAGGGCAGGGGCTCCCAGCAAAGTGCAGTGCAATGGGGGCCTCTTCGGTAGGCGGAGGACATTCAGCCATGACAACCAGCGACCTAGGCTGCGTGAGGCTTATATCCCGGGACAGTGAAGACTCAGTGCTTGTGAATGTGATTGACTTCTTTGCATCATGTTTCCTTGTGTTTCTGTCTGGCAGGCTTCCATTCAGTTCATAAAACCTTCAGCATATGGAAAGGATTTATTTCAGCTTACAGTCTCAAGAGGGCCTTTCACCAGAGTGAGGGCGGGCATCAGATCTCACCATGGCAACGGGCAGGAAGCAGCAAGACAGTGAGCTGGCTAGCACTAGCAAGCTGGGCTTATATACCCCAAGGTCCTCGCCCAGTGACACACCTCCTCCAGCAAGGCTCCGGCTCCCAAAGTGCCACCAGCTGGGAACTGGGTTTGAGGCTTAGTCGCACACCTTGAGGCTATCGGGGGACACTTTACATGGAAACCACCACACTGAGTGAGTATTAGCTGCTATTTGTAACAGTATCGGTGCCATTGTCATCATCGTATTCCTCACACTGTTAGCACCTGGTACTGAGAATGTGGGCATAAGTGTTTGTGACAGTTTTAAAGAGAACAGGATTCTGGGCTTTTCCATCACTCTTCCTGGAGTTCTGACATATCCTGTGCACCAGTTTCACTTTGGAGATACTTTCAAACATCCTGAGCCCGTGTCTCGTGAAGATTCAGGTTTTGGACTGGTGAGGTGGCTTAGTGGTTAAATGTGCTTCCTATACAAGTATGAGGACCTGGGGTGGCCCAAGACCCCTTGTGTTTGACCATCCAGAACCCACATGTGTGGCTGCACACTTCTGTAGCCTTAGTCCTGCAAGGAGCCCAGACCCCAGAATGACTGGTGCTCATGATCAGCAAGCTCTGGAGTCAGTCAGGAACCCCACTGCAAGGGAGACAGGTGGGTGAGTGCTGGAGGGGACATTCATTGTTTCCTCTGGCTGCCATAAGCAAGCATGGTGGAGTGCTGCACCACATGCTTACTATGCACATGGAAAAAAGAAACAAGATGCAGATCTAGATGACATAATGTGCAGTGTTGGCATTGGCTCTCTAGGTGAGCCCATGTGCACCACATTTTTAAGCATCCAGCTAGAAAACTTAACAGGGAGAGTCCTCTATGGCTCACTGGACAACCACAGCGTGCCTTTGTTGTTGTTTTCACAAATTTCCATGAGACTTTCTTACAGCCTTAGCACGAGACTTCTGGTTGTAGTATGATAGTCCTAGAGCAATCGAAATGTCTTCAGACACGTAAATTTTAGGTGTGTAGCACTCAAGATGGGTAAGAACTCTGGGGCCAGAATGATTCCTAAGTCAGCCAGCATTCCTGAAAACCCGCATGTCGATGGTGCTCACAGCTGCCACCCGGCCCTTCTCTTTTCATTTCCATCCCCATTCTGCAGAACTCACACCTCTAACTGTCTTTCCAGGCAGACCCTCTTCATCCATCACCAATTCCCCAGAGGATGGGAGGAGGACTCCCTTCCTGACACACTAGGCTTACGCCACCACAGTGTAGTCCCGGGACTGGGGCTGTCTCTTCCAGGTACAGTTCATAGACTGTCTGAGATGCCTGGTGCCAAGAACTCCATGGGTGAAGGAAGGGCACTTTTCTGACTCCCTCCATCTCCCCAAGTAGTGCTCATTTTCGACACTGCTTGATAGCTGATAGCGCCACCCACATATGATGAGAAGAGATGGCTCTTTGGGACAGGGTCCTTGGGTCATTAGAAAAGGACTCAGAGCCTGGACTGAGACGCTGATTCATTCTCTCGCTTGATGTAGAGATGGCGGGAAGAGAGCACATTTCAATAGCGATTACGTAGAAGGGCACAAACGGCTTTTAAAATGAAGCTTGAATAGATAATGGGAAAAGACAAAATAATAGAGAATCCTGGGACAGGCTTCATGTTGAAAAGATAACCCTGATTAACCACTGCTTAGGTGCTGTCCTGAGCAAGGCAGCCAAGCCTTCTGAAAGTCCCATTTGCAGACAAAGACCAGCTCAAGCTTTCTTTGTCTTCTTTCTCTCTCTTTTTCCTCCTGCCCATCCTTCAATTCTTCTTGGATTTCTTTAGCATTTTTAGGACCAGGAAAAATGTAGTATAGTTGGGCATGGTGGTGCACATCTTTAATCCCAGTACTTGGGAAGCAGAGGTTGGAGTGGTGCTGTGAGTTTGAGACCAGCCTGGGAGTACAGAGTGAGTTCTAGGTTAGCCTGGGCTAGAGTGAGATGCTACCTCAGAAAGAAAGAAAGAAAGAAAGAAAGAAAGAAAGAAAGAAAGAAAGAAAGAAAGAAAGAGAGAGAGAGAGAAAGAGGGAGGGAAGGAGGGAGGGAGGGAAGGAAGGAGGGAGGAAGGAAGGGATAGAGAGAGAGAAAGAAAGGGAAAGGAAAGGAAAGAAGAAAAGATAATCAGAAGAGACATTTGCCAACCAGCATGTGTTAAGAGTTGCTTCGTTTCAGCTTTGGTAGGCACCGTGTGCCTTTTAATCTTTACAACACCCCATACTGTACTCCTACTTTTTTGATGATTAAGAAAATCATGTTTAGATAATAATGTACAGTCTTGCAAAACAACCATCACTTGAGGGTATGAAACCTAGGATTCAGGCTCTAAGCTAGATTGTCTTCAAGCCCAATTTCATCACAATTCCCTGTGCTATATTTTTTAAAATGCATGTGTGTGTGTGTGTGTGTGTGTGTGTGTGTATACACATGTGTACATGTGTATGTGGGGACCAGAGGACACTTGGGTGTCATTCCTCTCAGCAGACATCATCCACCTTTTTAAAAATATACATATTTATTTATTTATTTATTTATTTATTTGCAGAAAGAGAGAGAGTCAGAGAGAATGGTAATGCCAGGACCTCTAGCCACTGCAAATGAACTCCCGATGCATGTGCAGTTTGTACATCGGACTTTACATCTGGGGAATTGAATCCAGGCCGTTAGGCTTTGCAACCCAGCACCTTACTCACTGTCCCCCGTCTCCAGCCCTCACGCATCTTTTCCAGCACCTTACTCACTGTCCCGCATCTCCAACCCTCACGCACCTTTTCCAGCAGAGACAGGGTCTCTCACTGGCCTGGAGCTCACTGCTTAGAAGGAACTTTCCTGACTCTCTTGCACTGGGATTGCAAGCACACAGCCCTGACCACCCCTGGCATTTTCACACAGGCTCTGGGGAGCAGATTTATGTAAGACAAGCACTTTACTTAAAGACCAATCCATCTCGCATGTATGTGTGTGTGTGTGTGTGTGTGTGTGTGTGTCTATAGATGGAGGAAAAGTCCCGTTTGGATGCCTTGCTCTGCTCATTAGACCGCACTACCTGGATAGTTGAAACCTTCATTTGGTTCATTCTCTCCTAAGTGTGTCTATGCTTTGGGTCCCAGGGAAACTGCAGTGTAGGACAACACAGGGTCACAGCCACCAGGAAGGTTGATCCTATAGATCCCGAGGTTCCTACAGTTCTCAGAGCAGGCATTTGCTTCCCCCATGAATCTGAAGGATGCAGAAGAAAGCTGTCCCAACAGAAGGGAGTCTCAAGAAAGCAACAGCTCTGGGAAAGCCACAAACTTCTGAATACAGCCTTCCATTATCACCCGCGGGATAGAGTACCCAGGAGCCACACGTGTGCTTTGTGCCACCTCTTCTGTAGGGACAGAGGAGCACATGCCCAAGCTGGCTCCCCACAAAGACAGGAAAGGCGAACCCAGGAAAATGAGTCCTTTCCAGTGACAGATGTGCCTTACTGTGCACACGGGGGAATAAATCCTAAAACCAATAACCTTCCTTCTCAAATCTAGGCTGTAATTTTTCCAGGGTCAAACAGGCACTGGGAATATATTTTTTTAAAAACAAAATTTCTTTGGGATGCCAAAGTGCTGGTTTGGTACTAGAATAGTAGAGGTTTAACTGTGGGCTTTTTCTTTCTTTTCTTTTCTGCTTCTCTCTGAGGACAAGCAGGCATTCAGATCCTGTAACCCTATCACGAAAATGACACCCGCTTTTCAAGGTCTGGTGTTGTTTTTTCCAGAGTGGGCTTGGATGGTGTTTCTGCCTCCTCCCGAGACTATTTTAGGATATAAAAATCTCTGAAATAAATTATTCAACTGAAGCTAAAATAGTTTTCTGGAACAAATCATATGTGAATAGGGAATAAGAGCAAGCCTGGCTGGGGCTAGGAAAGAATGCAACTGGGGTTGGAAACCGTGCTCTTGCAGCAACGCTTGTACCAAGACTGTACTGGGAGCTGGAGCTGTGGGAGGGAGAACTGTTACACCGAGGGAAGCCAACGGTTGTCTGCTCTCTTCTTTCCTTTTCTCTCACTTCTTTTCCTTCTCTCCTGTTCTTTCTCTTCCCCCTTCCCCTTCTACACCCTTTTCCCACTTTCCCTCAGATTAGAAAAGAAGAGAGGCAGGGAACATACTTCCAAAGCTACAAATTACCTGGGAAATTTGTTAAAACACAGGTTTGGGGCTGGAGGGATGGCTTAGCGGTTGAGGTGCATGTCTGCAAAGCCAAAGGATCCCGGTTTGATTCTCCAGGACCCGCGTAAGCCAGATGCACAAGGGGACGCATGCATCTGGCGTTTGTTTGCAGTGGCTGGAGGCCCTGGTTTGCCCATTCTCTCTCTCTCTCTGCCTCTTTCTCTCTCTCAAATAAATAATATATATTTAAAGAGCAACAACAACAACACAGGTTTGTTGGTTCTGGGTCTGGAGCCAGGGCTGGACACTGTGTCTCCAACAAGTTTCCTAGGTGGGCCGCAGACCCCCCCCCCACTCACTCAAGTCACAGACACTAGAAGAAATCAGGTGAGCTACGTAATGGAGCAGTCCTGTGTTTCGTCAAGCTGGAAAATCAGTTCTTTTATTAATTCTTCCCATCCTCGTGTATTGAAACTTTCTCTGTGCTGGGCGCCATGCCAGCCATCAGGCATAAATTGGTGAACCAAATAGACCCCACGGCTGTCTTTATTGAGCCTGGAGTCTAGTGAGTATGACAAACGCCAGTCACATAATCACACATGAAGATACACTGCTGGGGCTGCCGTGGGTCTAGTGCAGAAGGAAGTACAGTGGCTATGAGTTCTGAAAATGGGGTGCCTCCACTGGACGGTCAGAAAAGCCTTCCCCAAGGAAGAGATGAGATACCAAGATAATACCAGTGGTTCCTATCATTATAATAACACCAAGCAGCTAACCATTATCTGAGCACTTACTTTGGGGTCACATATTAATCGTATATTTCTGTTTATTTTCTAATTTTCCTAACTCTCTCCCAGGGCAAACATTATAGTTTTGCAGTTTGATATTTATAGCAGACAGCTTCCAGGTTGCTGAGATGAACTTCCAAACCAGGTACGGCTGTGGAGAAAGGGGTATTTATAGAGGTTTACAGATCCAGGGGAAGGTCCATAACGGCAGCAGAAGCTGGCCCGCTTTCACAGGCCCAGGCAGAGAGAGAAACCAACACCAGCACCAGCACCACCAGCAAGCGCACTGCGCTTCAGGAACCCAGGCAGAGCTCCAGCACTCTGCGTATCTTTAGACTGGAATTCCAGATCCGCCCTCACACCTTAGGGCTGGGCCCATGATCTGCCCGTTGACAGTGCCTCAGCTAGGTGGCTGCAGATGTATTACAAACCATAATAAAATCCTGAATATATTTGGGGTTATCCATTCAGACTACCACAACATTATGCTAGGAACATCAGAGGCTCAGAGTAACATAGGAAAGCAACAGAAAATTTCGAACCCAAGTACAAGTTTACTCAGTCTTTTTAAAAAAATATATTTGTCATTTATTTATATATTTGAAAGAGAAAAAGATACAGAGAGAACGAGTATGAGCACACCAGTGCCCCCAACTACTGCGAACAAACTCCAGATGCATGCGCCTTGTTGTATATCTGACTTTATGTGGGTGCTGGGGAATCGAACCCAGGCTGCCAGACTTTGCAAGTAAGCACCTTTAACCACTGAGCTGTATCCCCAGCCCAGGTTATATTCAACCTTAACCATGTCACTTAATGGCTTTTGTGATCATGCTAAACCAGGAAGATCTCTGACCAACACAGTGAATGTAATCAGATACTCTGCTGTCATTGTAGCAGTTGGCATACTGAGATCTACTCTGCCACTCCTCATAGGAGGAGACAGAAACCAGAACATCAGAACTGGGAGGGATGTCTTAGTGGTTAAGGAGTTTGCCTGCAAAGCCAAAGGACCCAGGTTTGATTCCCCAGGACCCACGTAAGCCAGATGCACAAGGGGGCTCATGCATCTGGAATTCGTTTACAGTGGTTGGAGACCCTGGAGCGCTCATTCTCTCTGTCTCTCCAACTCTCTCAAATAAATAAATAAAACTTTATAAAAAAGGAATTAGAAGATCAGAATTTAATTTAGGTGCCAGCTTTCCAGTACTTACATGATGGCTAAGATTGTAGTCATGGCACATGCCCCAGAATACTTTCCAGTATGTCCTGTATGCTGAATAACTTACCAAGAGCTTAACATGTAAATGCTTGAAAATTTACTAAAAAATTCGCAAAATTAGAGTTACACATCCACATATTCACTGACGAGGTGTATGGTAGTGTGCATGCGACAGTTTGAGTGTGAGGCCCCATAGACACAGATGTTCTATTAGAATGTAGGCTTAGCAGGCAGATCCCTGCTCTAGGGGCCATGTCACTAGGGACAGATCTTGGAGTCCAGCCCTAAGGTGTGTAGAGAGCAGTTGGAGTTCTGCTGGTTTTGTGGAGCTGCTGCAGGTGGTGTCTCTCTGCTTGCATCTATGGAAGGGAGCCAGCTTCTTCTGCCATTGGTGGAGTTTCCCCTGGAATCTGTAAGCTGGAATTAAACCCTTTCCTCCCATAAGCTGCTTCTGATCAGATGTTTGTCTCAGCAAGTAGGAGCTGACTGCAAAAAGGTATGTGTGTATGAGGGGGTAAAACTTGGAGAAGGAAAATTCACATGATTTACACAGGGCAGAGCCTGGGGTTGGAAGCTATTTAGCATGGTGCCATAGCTTTCAAAGCCTTATCAGTGTACCCTCTGTGATGTCTCACACCTGTGCAGTGGGCAAGTGGTCAAAACTTATGTAATCATGCCAAGATGTGACCAACCTTCTCTTATTCTGTTGACCTTTGCAATGAGGACCCAGGAGCAATGATAAATGAAGCTATCTACACCTCAGAAATGGGTTGAACTTTTTAAATTAAATAATTTATTTGTGTGTATACGAGTGGAGGCCAACTTTGGAGGTGTCTCTGCTCGTCTTCCTTCCTCTGTGAGATAGGGTCTCTTGTCACTGGAAGCTACACGAGTGTAGGTGGTCCAGGTGTTTCAGATTCTTCTGCCCCCACCCCCAGATGCACCACTTTGCAACTGGCTTTATGTGGGTGCTGAGAAATTGAACTCAAGTTGATAGGCTTTGCAAGCAAGCACTTTTAACCACTGAACCATCTCCCCAGCCTCATATCTAATTGCTTTATTAGTGATGTTAATCATGGGACTTAAGTAGGTTTTCCTCTGTGTGTATGATGTGAAGATTTCTTTTGCCATGCATGTGTGTGTGTGCACATGCATGTGGAGGCCAGAGGATAACATGGGATGCCATTCTCTGGAAAATTGTCCATCTCTTTAAATAAAAAGTCTCATTGGTTTGGCACTTGGGCTAGGCTGGCTTGCTGCTGAGCGCCAGGGATGGCCCATGTCTGCCTTTCCAGCACTGGGATTGTAGATGCATGCCACCACACTGGGCATCTTTAAAAATATATTTATTTATTTATGAGAGATAAAGAGGCAGAGGGGGAGAGAGAGAGAGAGAGAGAATGGGTGCACCAGGCCCTCCAGCCACTGCAAATGAACTCCAGTTGCATGCACCACCTTGTGTATCTGGCTTACGTGGGTTCTGGGGAATCAAACTTGAGTTACTTGGCTTTGCAAGCAAGCGCTTTAACCGCTAAGCCATCCCTCCAGCCCACCCTTGGCATTTTAATGTGGCTACAGGAGCTCACACTCAGGTCCTTATGCCTGAGAGGCAGGCACATCACCAATAGAGCTATCTCCCCAGCCCAGAAATTTCTTTTTTAAAAACTATTTTATTTATGTATTTGATAGAGAGAGAAAGAAAAAAGAGAGTGGCAGAGAGAGAGGGAGAGAGAGAGAGAGAGAGAATAGGCATGCCAGGGCCTCCAGCCACTGCATATATGAACTTCATATGCATGCATTACCTTGTGCATCTGACTTTATGTGGGTAGTGGGGAATCGAACCCATGTCCTTTGGTTTTGCTGGCAAGCATCTTAACCACTAAGCCATCTCTCCAGCTCAGAGATTTCTTATAAACACCACATATACAGTCTCAAAAGATAAAAACAGAACTGTCTATAAGCTAGATATCAATGACCCTGAAGACCTTTGGGACAACCACCTACAAGTAATTGTTGCCAATAATATAATGCAAGTGTTTATGTAGAAATGAGAATTTTGGGAAACTCGTATCTGCCACCACTATGGGCTTGTCAGCTTTCCAACTGTTAAGGTCTTTTAAAATGAGAGCAGTGGTGACATTAAGCCAATGGTTTCTAAAACCAATTTTGGACAGAACAGCAAAACCCAGTGAACCAGTGTCTTTCAAAGGTCCACTGTATACCATTAAAAGAAAAAAAATCATGCCTGGGTAGAATAGCTGGTGAAAATACAAAACATTCCACAGATTCTACTGTCATGGAGCGTGAAAAGTGCACAGATTTTGTTTCGGTTTTCACTTTGCAGCTAACCTTTATGAAAATATCACTCATCAAGTTTTGTGTACTATTAAAGTAAAACAGCTATAGTCATCTTAAAAAGCTGTTAAAGTAACCTTCTCTTTCCCAGCTATGATCTGTGAACTTGGATGTCTTCTTATTTTTCAACCCAAACAACACACCACAATGATCGAGGGTGGTGGCAGAGGTGGTAACTGGACTGTTTTCTATAAAATCAGATGCTGTATGTAAAATAGCGCTGCTCTTTTTACCATGTGTTTCCTGTTTGGGAGATAAAATCATTTACCAGCAAAATGTTTTGCTATTATATTTATTAAAACTAACATATTGGGGGCTAGAGGGATGGCTTAGCAGTTAAAGCATTTTGCTTGCAAAGTCAAAGGATCCAAAGTTCGATTCCCCAGGACCCACGTAAGCCAGATGTACAGGGGGGCACATGCATCTGGAGTTTGTTTACAGTGGCTGGAGGCCCTGGCGTGCCCATTCTCTCTCTCTTTTTCTCTCTCTCCCCCTTTCTCTGTTAAATGAATAAATAAATAAAAATAAAATATTTTAAAAATAACATACTGAACATATTTTAAGACCAAGCTTTAATTTTGATTACAGGAAAGACAGATAACTATAATAAAAATAAAACTTTCTCGGGCCCTTATTATATTTTTTTAGGTATATAGGGGTTTTACTATGGTACATAAAGAGACATGTCTGCCTGGGAGATCAGTGCCACCATCTGGTAAGAGAATTTGGACAGTGAACAAACTCTTCTTATGCTCTTGGTCTTCGCTGACCATCTGTATGAAGGGAGTAGCAACGGAAACTCCACTCCTGTGTGCCTGTCAGTAGTACTGGTGCTGGTGCTGACAGGCGCTGACAGTAATGTCGGCCAGTGCTAACTCTTGTCCAGTTCTTGCATGGTTGTTCTTTCTGATAGACCCACCCTCCAGAGCTTCAAGTTCTTGCTTCAGAGATCATGTAAGGAGATTTTTACCTTAGCCAGTGCCCATTTCTGTACATACATACCCTAAGATTAAAATATTCATAGACTGCTAGAGAGATGGCTTAGTGGTTAAGGTGCCTGCCTGTGAAGCCTGAGGACTCATGTTCAAATCTCCAAGGTCCCACATAAGCCAGATGCACGGTGACATAAGAGTGCAGTGTCACACATGCACACATGTCTGGAGTTCGTTCACAGGGGCTGAAGGCCCTGGTGAGCCCATTCTTTCTCTCTCTCTCTGCCTCTTTCTCTCAAAATAAATTTAAAACAACAACAACCATGGTCATACAGCAGCATTTCAATCAGCCTCGGTGGTGATGACTCCCAGGGGAGGTTACTTGCTCTGTAGACAGAGGAGCTTTCTGTAAAAGCATATTTAATATTTTTAAAGATTTTATTTATTATTTCGGAGAAAGAGAGAAAGAAAGAGAATAGGTATACCAGGGCCTCTTGCCACCACAAACGAACTCCAAACATCTGGCTTTACATAGGTACTGTGGAATTAAACTTGGGCCACCAAGCTTTGTAAGAAAGTGCCTTTCACCGCTGAGCCTTCTCTCTAGCCTAGAAGCATATTTGAGTCTGCAGATATTTAGAGTTATTCTTTGGAATTGAACTTTATTTATTTATTTATTTATTTATTTATTTATTTATTTATTTTGTTTTGTTTTTCAAGGTAGGGTCTCACTGTAGCTCAGGCTGACTTGGAATTAACTATGTAGTCTAAGGGTAGCCTCGAACTCATGGCGATCCTCCTACCTCTGCCTCCCCGAGTGCTGGGATTAAAGGCATGTACCACCATGCCCAGCCCATTTATTTATTTTTCCTTTTAGAACTTAATACTTTGGTCAAGTATTTGGGGTATGAAAGAATCCCTTTCACACTAATGGGCATTAAATTGTGTTGCCTTCAGCTTTCTTGCCCTCGTGGAGCTCTTGCTATCTGTGCAGTGGGCTTTGTTTCAACTGTAGGATCAAATAAATAAAAAGACAAAAGCAAATAACAGCAGAAATATGTGCCAGAGGAGAGATAAGCAAAATACAGAACATCTTAGCTGACAGGCACCATAGAGAAGATGAAGCAGGGAGCAGAGAGAAGTCATGTGCTATGAATATAGTTCTCCCTGACAATGGTCAAGAATGGCCTCCCTGAAGAAAAGAGGCAATTTTGGGGGGAACTGCTGAGGATGTAGGATGTGAATTATTTGGGCAAGAGAACTCCAGGCGTAGGGATTCTTAAGGGCACACACTTCCATGGAATTTGCCTGGTATGTTCCATGAAGAGCAAGGATTCCAACAGGCAGTGGGATTGAGTGTTTGAGGCAGGAGTAGAAGACATGATCACAGATGTAACATGCAATGTACTGGACCATGTCAGGCCTTATTGGCTCAATGGGAACTTGTGAGGAGGGAGGTAACATGTTTGTCATTAGAGTGGTAGCCATGGAGGTCATGACACATGCTGACATGAGAACTGAGTGAATTGGTGTCGATGGTGTGATGGGTAAATTCTGTGGTCAACTTGATGAGATGAGGGATCCAGAGACACACCTCTTGGGCTGATCTGTGAAGCTGTTTCCAGGAAGGATTACACACACACACACACACACACACACACACACACACACACACACACACGGAAGCTCTGAGAGAACATGGATCCCTTTTTTACCTGGCTGCCTGTGCTACTAACTGCTGCACGCTTTTTATTTTAAAAAGTTTTATTTATTTATTTGCAAGCAGAGAGAGAAGAGGAGACAGACAGCAAGAATGGGTACATCAGGGCCTCCAACTGCTGCAAATGAACTCCACACACATGCCCCACTTGTGGGCATTGGGGAATCGAACCCAGGTCATTAGGCTTTGCAAGAAAGTGCTTTACGATTGAGCCATCTCTCTAGGATCCTGATGTATGCTTTTTACCTGGATGTCCTCAGTATTCACTTGTGTGTCAATCTATCCTATTTTGACTCTCCTTCATGGGCCTTGGAACCATGTGTCCTCAGCCTTCCAGTGTGGACTGGAGAGCAGCTGTCCAGGGATCCCCCAGGCCGTCAGTGCACATTGGGACTGCCCAGGCATCCAGCCTCGTGGTCTGAGCAGCTGCCGGTTCCTCGAAGCTCAAGCTTGCAGACTGCTAGAGTTGGACTGCCCAGCTCCTTTCCTGTAACATAATCCAGTAACATAATCCAATATGAATCCATTCTATTGGTCTGTTCCTCTAGAGAGCCCTGACCAATACAGACAAGATGTGTGGTTTGAAAGCACAGAGCCCAGGGGTTGCTCTAAGGTTTGGGTAGCAGGAGGGATGAGGATCTAGTAATTGAGACTGAGAATACTTTATAAAAGTGCAGGTTTGGACGGCTTTGTGAGGGAGCACAGCACAACTTGGATCTGAACATGTGAATATTTACAGCATCCATATTTCTTTCAGATACGTTCAATTATGACCCAGATCAAAAAAGCATCCAATACCTATATTGTTAGAAATAGCTAGAAAAAAAATTCAAGGTGGCTGCCTTTCTTTCGTGAAGAAAAGAAAAAGCCTGGGATTTTATATATAAGAATTTTTCTCTGTGTGTCATTCTGGTGCCATGCCAGAAGTAAACACCCTGCGCCAGGTGCGGTCTTATTAAAGTTTTCAGAAGAAAAGGCAATCTGTTCTGAGATACAATGCCTCTACTTATGGAACTAAAAATAGCTCAGCTCTCATTGCCCAGGGCATGTAGACCGCTGATTGGTGTCCAGTCCATTGCTAGGTAGGTCTGGCATGTTCTTACTGCTCACCGGCCCACTGCTCACTCCACCTCTAGGTTTTAGATCTATTTTAATTTTTCAGAACTACCTTTCCCCTTATCACAGCTATAACTTCCTCGCCTTCATTTCTCCTTCTCACTGATGTTGTTGTTATATTGCATGGCTGGAGATGCCATCATCTTTAAAAATAAAAGCAGTGTTTCCCAATTTAGTATCATCTGTAGAAGTCGTTAACGTGATGTTTGTACTTTAATCCAGATTTTTAAAAGGATGTCAAGCAATGTGGGTAATCATCTTACAATTAAAGTAAGGAAAGGTTAGTTTTTTAGGTTGAAAATGAATGTTTTTGATTGTTTTTGAATAGTTCATTTGCTCATCAAACAGAAGAAAAAGGGAGTGGGAATAGATCTTTTACAGTGAGGCCAGTTCATTTGAGGGTTGGGAAGAGAGAGCTGGCCAGAAGTTTAAATGATGTCCCCTATGTACATTTATGATGCATGTATTTTTGAAACAAGACAAACTGGAAATGTAGATTTCATAACCCACAATCAAATGCCAATAGATGAGTTAAGTATATTAATGTGTTTTGACACAATAATCATGCCTAGTTCTACTTAATGAGCCAGGCTAGAATTTACAGTGGCATGGCGGCACCCAGCATTGTCAAACCACCAGATGTGCCTCCTACTTAGAGAATTTATTTAATTGGCCATCAGAACACTTTGTCTCCATGTCATCGGTGATGCAAATCTAACATCAGCCAGCTTGCAGGCCTCTCTGGTGTGATGACAACATTATGAAGTCATGGGATAGGACCTGGAAGGGGATTTTTGATGGGGAAATGCCATGGAGCTCGGGGAAGCCATGGAGGAAGCCCATGCTATTTCAATTCTGCATGGCTGGCAGACAGGGTGGTTTTAGTTTCCTCTTCTCAGTGCTGAGAAACATGTCTTTAGTGGGAGTGGAATGGCTACTGCCAGCTCGTCTTGAGAAGTTTTCATTTGTTTCCCTGAAGTGGGCTATTTCTTGTCACCTAGATAAGTCTCCATCTTAAGGGAATGTTGACTGATGTATGAGGGAATTTAGCAGAGAAGGCAGATGCAGCAGACACCAGCTTTGTTTAATTCATTCAAAAAAAAAATGAAGAACTCTGTGCTGAAGATATGGCTCAGTGGTTAAAGGTACTTGCTTGCAAAGCCTGCCTGTCTGGGGCTTGATTGCCCAGTACATATGTAAAGCCAGACACAAGGTTGTTCATGCATCTGGAGTTTGTTTGCAGTAGCAGGAAGTCCTGGTATGTCCATTCTCTCCCTCTCTCTCTCTCTAATAAATAAAAAATATTTTTTAAAAAATGAACTAGGGGCTAGGGAGATAGCTTAGTTAATAAAGCGCTTGCTAGGCAATCATGAGACCCTAAGTTCAGTGTCCAGAGCCCATGTAGTATCCCATTCATGGTGGTTGGCATCGGTGATCCAGCTCTGAGGAGGCAGAGATAAGCAGATCCCTAGAGCTTTCTGGCCTGCTAACCTAACCTAACTGGTGAGTCCAAGCCAGTGAGAGAGGTGCTGTTTAAAAAGGAGGCGAACAGGGCTGGAGAGATGGCTCAGTAGTTAAGGTGCTTGCCTGAAAAGCCAAAGGACCCAGTCTTGGTTTCCCCGTACCCATGTAAAACCAGATGCACAAGGTGGTGCATGCATATGGCGTTCGTTTGCAGTAGCTGAAGGCCCTGGTGTGCCCATTCTTTCCTTCTCTCTCAATCTGCCTCTCTCTCAAATAAGTAAAAAAATTAAAAACTTAAAAAGTAAAAATGGAGGTGGATAGAGTTCCTGAGGAATATCCATAAGGTTGTCCTCTGGCCTAAACGTGCATGTCCCCATGCACCAGAACCCACACCTGCAGTCACATATGTGAACAGCTATGCACACCTATGTCAAACTAAAAGTTCTACCCAGGTGTGGTGTTGGGCACAAGTGTTTCATTTACTTGGGAGGTTGGTACAAGACAGTCCTGAGCCCAGGCATTTGAGACGAGCCAGGACAGCACAGGGAGACCCATGTCTTTAGAAAAAAGCCACAGGGCTGGAGAGATTGCTCAGTGGTTAAGGTCCTTGCCTACAAAGCCTAATGGCCTGGGTTTGAGTCCCTAGTACCCATGTAAACCAGATGCAAAAATGGTGCAGGTTTCTGGAGTTTGTTTACAGTAGCTAGAATCTCTGACACACCCATATTCCCTCTCTCTCTTCTTTCTCTCTCTGTCTGTCTTTATCTCCCTGATTGCAAATAAATAAATAAAATACTTTTAAGAAAGAATCTTAAAAAAAAAAGACATAAGCGTGATTAAAGAGATAGCTCAGTGGCTAAAGATGATTGCATGCAAAGCCTGATGGACCAGGTTTCATTTCCCAGCACCCACATAAAGCCAGATGCACAGACACATGCATCTGGAGTTTGGTTGAAGTGGCCAGAGACCCTGGTGCACCCTTGCTCTTTCTCTTTCTCTCTGCTTGCAAATAAATTTTAAAAAAATTTGAAAGAATATAAAATTAGGATCACTGTAAAGCTACAGGAGATAATGTGATGGAATAGTGCAGACATGAGAGTGCAGGAAAGGCAAGCCAAGAGGTGGGCAGGCCCAGAAGCACACCCTTTCCAGCCTGGAGCCTTCTCTCGGTTCACTGGCTATGTGCCTTTGTCTCAGCACACACACACGTTCGTTCTTGGCTTCTCATTTCACATGGTGGGGAGAGATGCCCAGCCACCGCTCCCAAGACCATGTGTTGGAGTTCCAAGCACAAGGAATGACCGAGTCCACTATTGTTGATCTCGGCTTTCATGCAAGACTGAATACCGGGAAGACAGAGACCCAAGGCATTCAGACTTCCATCCCTCTTCCAGTTTGTTGTGAAAAATCCAAACATGACCTGGGTTGGTCCCTGGCTTTAGGTTGGGTGAAAGGAATACTAATCTGGTCAGATACACCAAGAAATGTCACCTACTATTATTGGAGAACAAACAAGTATAGTTAAGGGTCAAAAACAGAAGACAAAAGGGAAAAACTCAACTTTATTTTTCCAGTGTAATATATCTCACGTGTCTTTACACCACACGCACTGCGAGCACAAACAATCCACAGAAACAGCTTCGCAGATGGGCTGAGGCAGCGTCAACAGCTTTATGGTCCGTTTTCAACTCCTTGCACGAGGCATGGCCCTCACTGTCGCCACTGTGTGCTGTTCAGCCGTGGTGCATCTGTCTCCATGTAGCATGTGTGAGAGGGAAACATAGAGTTCCTCATGTTTGGAGCAAACACATTTCGGGGGCTGTGTTGAACCCCAGTGGAAGAGGCTGAAACCATCCTTGACTTGGTTTTGGTTTTTTGGACTTTGCCACATGGACGTGGACGAGCAGCAGTCTATAAGGATTCCATTTGGTTTGCTGAAGGAATAAACACTCCTGAGTATTCCTGAACATTCCTGAGCATTCCCAGTAGGCCAGGTGCTCTGCTGGGTAAGCTGTCATTTGGAATTTTTGGTTGCAAATATGTGAAACTGAACTATATAGTAGCCAGTGGACTTGAAGTGTGTGTGTGTGGGGGGGGAGGTTAGCACTAGCCAAACCAACTGGTTTAAGAAATGCCATTGGGATTTGACCTTTCCAGATTTTACTCCAATTTCCTCTACTTTACTTCACATCCACACGGACTTCAGATTTCATATTGTCTGGCTTGTGCAAAAGTAGTGCTCTCATTCCTCTTGCCCATCCCAGCAAAAGTCCATAGTCCATGTAGACTGGGTCGTGGACCTAGTTCCCAGCTAATCACTGAGTCCACGAGGAGGTTCTATGATTGGGTCACATGCCCAGTTCTGGATTGGAGTAGACTCAGCCCTAACTTAACCATAGGAACGGGAGAGGGAGTTCTCCCAAAGAAACTCCGCATGCTGACGCTCAAAGGAGGGAGAGAGGAGCCGGGGCTCAGAAGATGCAACCCACAGACGCCTAATTCAGGGAAGAGGAAGAAGCACATAGATGTGCTATCACTGAAACCTCATTGCCATAGGCATTTAAAAATATTTCTATTTATTTATTTTCAAGCAGTGAGAGAGAAAAAGAGAGCGAGAGAATGTATGGGCACTTCGGGGCCTGCTGCCATTGCAAACGAACTTCAGGTGCATGTACCGCTTTGTGCATCTGGCTGTATGTGGCTACTGGGGAACTGAACCTGGTACTTTGCAAGGAAGCATCTTTAATTACCGAGCCATCTGCTCAGCCCGGGCAGTCGGCATTCTAGATGAACTATTTGGAGAATGAAGTCAAGAGGTCATTACTTTGGAGAAATATAGGAGTCATTGAGTATTTTTTTTCAGAAAAGATAGCATTGAACGTGAGCCTGGAAGGATATGAGGGTTTTAATTGCTGAAAACTGGGACAGGAGGAGGTTGGGGGCACAGTGTTCTAGGCAGAGAGAGTGATAATACAGAATATTTCTAACTGTGTCTAAGGGGGTGGTACATTTTGGAGGCTCTTAAGCCATTATGTACTGAAGGCATGAATGTTGATACAGATATGGCATTTCTCTTATTTCCCTGTCATTGAGTTACTGAATATTCTCACATATAAGTTCTCAGCACCCTGACAACATACATATGTCTGGACATATGTGCCATGGTGGTGAAATCAGGGCTCCAGGTTCAGACAGTATGACCCCCACGTCAGCCACCTACCAGGTCTATGACAAGAGAGAAATAATTATTTTTCTGGATATAAAATTTTAGTGTATGATAGATGCAAGATTTTCTTCCACTCTGTCCTTTAAAAAGAAAACCTAGCAATAACTCACATAACGTCCAGATAAAAAATACAAAAAAAAATTTGCCTGCCCATTTTTATCTGTAAGAGAGTTGTGTATCTACCACATATCACCTTGTGAGAATGAACTGAGATTGTGTTTGCAGTCACCCAGCATCCCACGAGACAGAGCGACACTCAATAGTCACGGCTCTACTTCCTCCTCCCTCTCTCATGTATGTATACTAGTGCTAGCAAACATGGAATTGATTTTTTTAAGTGCATGTGAGTGTGAGTACATATGTGTGTGTGTCTGTATGTGTCTGGGTGATTGTGTTTGTACAGGTTAGCGTGCATGTGTGTGCATGTGCATGTGGAGGCCAGGAGACATCCTCACCTGTCACTTCTCAGGAATACTGTTCATCTTTTTTTGGAATGGAGCCTCTCATTGGACTGGAACGCACCAGTCAGGGCCAGCAAGCCCCAGGGATCCTTCTGTTCCCTCTTGCCCAGTATTGGTGTTACTAACATGTGAAGCTAATCCCAGCCTATTTTTTTATGAGAGAGAGAGACAGACAGAGAGTGAACGAGAGAGAGAGAGGTGGTATGTCAGGGCCTCAGCCACTGCAATTGAATTCCAGATGCATGTGCCTCCTTGTGCACATGTGTGACCTTGTGCACTTACATCAATCACCTACACCTATGTGTCTGGCTTATGTGGAATCTGGAGAGTTGAACATGGCTCCTTAGGCATCGCTGGCAAGCTCCTTAACTGCTAAACAGTCTCTCCAGGCCAAGCCCAGCATTATTATGTGAGTACTGGCGAGTTGAACTTAGGTCTTCAGGCTTGCAATGCAAGCCCTTGATCAGCTGAGGTATGGCCCATCCTGGAACTGATTTGTTTTTGCATTTTTTTTTTTTTGTTGTTGTTCAAGATAGGGTCTCACTCTAGCTCAAGCTGACCTGGAATTCACTATGTAGTCTCAGGGTGGCCTCGAACTCATGGCGATCCTCCTTACCTCTGCCTCCTGCACCACCACGCCCGGCTCTGATTTGTTTTAATGCACTCAGTGTAACCAGTTGTGGCCATGACATTCAAAGCTGTTTCTGTGCGTAAATGTACTGTATGGATACCTTTGTTAGCCCTTAGCACTACGTTCCATCCCCCTCCACTGCCCAGCATGCAGGAAGGTGGCTTTGATGGGCGACAGTAGCTGCTTCTTGCGCCCTTTGTCTAACACTGGGCTCAGAGACATGAGACCAGTAGGACATGAAGGGAAGAAGAGAGTTTGGAGACTTTTATTCCAAAAATGCCTTTCCTGCCTAGCACCCCAGTTCTTGAAAGACAGGCTGCTCCACTTGCCTCCTTTTCTAGCCTTCTGTTGCTTTTTTCTCTGTCCTGATAACGCTGCCTTTCTCCTTCCCCTTCAGGCTTAGCAACGCCCTCATCAATAGTAGAACTGCATGTGACACTGTCCCTTGGGATGTTGTGTTGCTTAGCAACGCCCTCATCATTACTAGAACTGCATGTGACACTGTCCTGTGTGGTGGTGTGTTAGCCTGCCCACATGCTTTTAAATTGTGTATTTATTAATGGCTCCTCTAATAATGAACTAAGCCATTATTTTCCAACAAGGGTTCTGAGTAGTCCTGGCATCAAGGACTAGAGTTATGTCATGTCACATCTGTCTTCAAGGCCAGCATTGTCACGCATCTCTCTACTTCACCTCCCATCATTCTTTCCTCTGCGCATTTCTCATCTCCCTGTCCTTCACCTCTCTCTCTCGTGAAAATACTTAGATTTGCATTCAAGGCCCAACCTAATACTCCAAGGTCATCTCAATGTCAGGATACTTCATTCATTCACATCCGCAAAGGTACTTTTCCCATCCAGAGAACACTTATAGAGTCTGCGAATTAGACGGTGACCAGCGTTGGGGATGGGAGCCGTCTTTCTGCTAATCACGATAGCAGCTATGATTAGCTAAAACAGAAGAGTGAACTTGAAGGACTGAAATCTTGTAAACCAGAGTTATGTCCTTGCCGGGCAACTATCTCTCTCTCCCTGGCAAACCCATTTATTTTAATCTCATTTTAAAATTTATTTATTCGAGAGAGAGAGAGAGAGAGAGAGAGAGAGAGAGAGAGATAGAGAGTGAGAGAATGGGTGCACCAGGGCTTCTAGCCACTGTAAAGGAACTTGAGACATATGGACCACCTTGTGCATCTGGCTTACGTGGGTGCTGGGAAGTTGAACCACTAAGTTAACCACTAAGCCATCTTTCCAGTCATAAGCTCATTTTCATTATCTATAGAACAGGTTCTGGGTTTAAGAAGTAGAAAGTTCTAAGGTTCTTTTTATTTTGAAAATTATATCAGGCATAGATAGATGTCTGTCATTCATTCTGGAACAGTGGATATATGAGAGAGAAAGAGAGAGAGAGCTGTTATTTATTGAATGCAAACTTTATAACCTCTAGCACTACATATAATGGTGCCATCAGAATGGATCTCCAGCCTGAATCATAGACCCGATAAATTCACTGGAACAATGTCTTTTGTTCTGAGTCAGAGATCACATGAAATGTTCTGACTATTTGTTCGTTGTCTTAATCACCTCAGTAAATGTCCCCTCTGCTGCACTTGGGTGAATTGTTGTTCCAGCTGAGAAGCCAGACTGCAGTGACTTCTCGAGGCCTGGCCACTGCAAAGTCATGGAGGGAAGATGGCTCTTCAGCTCTCCAAGTACAAGTTGGTTGGTGAATTTTTTCTTGAAAGAGATTAGCATTTATGAATTTATTTAACAGATATTGATCTAGCACCAATGATAATGGGGCCTTGCATGAAGATGTTCTCTGTGGGAACCCAGGTATTGATCTCCCATCAATGGTGATGGACCTCACATGAAGATGTTCTATGTTGCAGACATGGGGCTAAAAGTTTTATATGAATTCCTCCATTTGCTAAATAACTGTATAAAGAACAAGGGGTGTGTGTGTGTGTGTGTGTGTGTCACTGCTGATGAAACCCAGGTCTTCATATATGTGAGGCAAGCACTCTATCACTGAGCTGTATCCTTTGTTCCTGGAATAAGGTCTTATTTAACATGTCACTTTTGAAAACTTGACTTTGTTTCAGGCCATCCCATTGATACCAAAGCTGTAAGGATAAGTAGGGTCCTTGACTTAAAGGAGTGTTTTAATAATATTTATTTGTTTATTTATTTAAGAGACACAGAGAGAGAGCGAGAAAGAGAATGGGCATGCCAGGGCCTCTAGACACTGCGAAAGAACTCCAGATGAATGCACCACCTTGTGCACCTGGCTTTATGTGAGAACTGGGAAATCAAATCCAGGTCCAAGTGCCTTAACTGCTAAGCCATCTCTCCATCCCTCAGGAACTTAATTTTTAACAGAGGAGGAAAACATTGAACCCAGAATGACAGAAATAAATGTGACTTTAAAATTACATCATATGCTTCTTACCCAATACAGGGACATGGTGATATTATGGTCTTTGCAAAGATTTTTAAAAATCCATCAGGAGAATAGTGCATGAATAGTGCCAGGTCACAGCCTGTGTAAAAGCCTGGCTTTGGAACTAAGGCTATGAATGTGCAAGACCGACTGATGACCATGACAAGGCCAGTCTCCAAGTCTGGTTGATTTGCCACTATTTGAAGCTCAGTATGAAGCCTGTCTTTTCAACTGGTAATCTTCAAAGGTTCGCTTTCTTACCAGGTTGCTTGGCTTCACTTTTATGGAGTCTTTTGTGTATTTCTGCTATGTGCAAACTCTGAAAGCCACTTCTGGAGTCCATGACACAAGTTTGTCATCTCATTCTATGAAGAGTTTGATTCCAGTTCTACTTCTGAAAAGCGAAGGCATGGCCTCACTACATTCCTGACACAGCCAAGAAACCCTTTAACTACATTCAGAAATGCCTCGCACCACAAACAGAAGTGGCCAGTCATTCCCATGCACAGCCCTCCCCACCCATCACAGTAGAATACCAAACCATTTCTCACTGAGTGCAGAACCACTGCCCTGAAGACAGGCTAAAGTGATCTGACAATGATGAGACTGTTAGGTTGGCGGAAATCTATGTAAATCTGCTATGCTATAAGATTTTTTAACTGAACACATTTTGTAAACAATAAAATGCCATATATATGATTTTCAGATTAAACTTCACACCCTGCTAACTATGGCATTATTAAACATGGTTATTTCCTCTTTGACTCGCACAGTTACACAAGGGTAGTCTTGCTTTAAGTGCCCCTCTGAGACTATAGATGCTTGCTCATATGTAAACAATACTTTTTAATGTGGGAAAAGCCAATATTCATCATGTATTTTATAGTTTCTGTACATAAATATAGGAATGCTGACTTTATATTCAGTTTAAATTTAAAAACCTTGGTTTAAGTCCTTTTCCCTCATCTGTATGCAATATTCTATAATGTGGATTAGTCACTTAAAGTATAGACATTTTATTTTTATGTTTTATAGTTTGCATTAATGGCAATAACCTAAAAGAGGCATTGATCTCCCTTTGGAATGAACATTAATGTTGGAGAGCTGTCCTTGAGTTGCTAGCGAACAAACTAGTGAAAAAAATTTTGTAGTCAGCCCACAGATTTGCCCCATCACCATGACTCACCCAACAACAAGGACTGCAATGATACACAGTTCAGACAGAACCACCAGCTATGTCATTGCTCAGTCCCGTTCAAAGGGGTGACAAGGTGACAAGTGCCATTTAATCTCAAATCAGTGCTTTTCCACTCACCGCATAGCTCGATGGCCTGTCACAGCAGAAGATTTCTAAGAAATCTTTTCTATTCTGCTGAGAATTAACCAGGCCTATTTATGAAATCCTCAAGCTCATACTTGTAATCTCTGTTCACATTGAGTGACCAGCCAAAGAGACGTTCTGCATTCTTTTATGACCCAAACAGCTGTTTCGTGTCCAATTAAGGAGAATGCTCTGGAAATGACAGGCCTAAATAAATACATAATTCAATCAACTGATAGGGACAATGCAAGTATTTGTTGCAATTAGGGAAACATGGACACATTTTTTAGATATTCCTTAGAAGCCAAAATTGTAAATCATTGCCAAAAAAGCTCTTTTTAGTGGACTGCCCAGAGGAAGTCCAGGGCTCTGAGTGTCCTGCGTCTATACTGTCCCTGGGGCATACAGGACGGGGTCCTCTGAAGGGCCCACTCTCAGCAAACTAGCTGGGTTCCCTGTTCTCTCGGTGACATGGGAGGCCCTCAGCTCCTAGGTGAGGTAAGCTGCAGGGAAAAGGCATAATCTAGAGCTTCAGGGGACAAATACCTGCCAAGGTCTAAGCATCACTGTAGCATGACACTACTGCTTTCCAGATAAACTTGTATCCCTCCACGAGGCACATGAGAAGAAGCTGACACCATGCATGATAAGATTGCTACCTGGTTTTATGCAAGTCCTAATTTAAATGGAGGCCACCTTAGTGCAGACTTAACCCTCGCTGTCATTCTGAAATAATAATTCCTTCATCCCCTCTGGCACCCTTATTCTGTTCTCTGGAAAATGATCTGCAAGTCCAAGTATTATACTTCAACTTAGAAAAAAGATTGACTCCTTTCTGATTATAAAAGTGACAAGTGATCATTGTCATGAAAACACGAATGACGGACACAAATCACTTTACATCATCATTTCCCTTTTCTCTATGAGCACACACAAATGTGCGTGTGGTATGTTTTGGCACATGTATGTGTGGTCTGTGTGCACATGTGGAGGTCAGATGTCAATGCCGGGCGTCTTTCTTAGTTGCCCACCATGTTCCTTGAGCCAGGGTCTCTGTGAACCTAGATCCCTCCAGTTCAACGAGAAGCCCTAGAGACGGTCTTGTCCTGCGCCCCCCCCCCATGTGTTCACAGGTGTGCATCTCCATGCTGGAATCTTATGTGAGTGCTGCAGATCTGAACTTAGGTCCTCGTGCTTGTGTGGCACATGCTCTATCCTGGCTATCTTCCCAGACCCCAAATTTTCTCAATGTGTGTTTATGTGAGAACGGATAAGTACAAACACATGCATATATATTTCATACAAGAAGAATTTTGCTGAATAGCTACATGTGAATCTTGCTCCTATAACCTAGCAATTATGAACACTTCCCCATGCCATTAAATATTTTGAGAACACATGACTTTTTAATACTCTATTCTGTTCTGTTGCGTGACTAAGTCATGATACATTGAACAGTAACTATTCCTAGATAGTTAGACAGTTTCTAATATAAACAATCTCTTATAAAATGCCTGTCTCCCCCCCCACAAAGTCTATTTTATTTCTCAAACTCTATTTTAATTCTCATGGTAGACTCAAATTCTAAGACTATAAGGAAGAAAGTGACAGTTTTGAATCTCTGCCTACCACCTGTTAGTCATGTGATCTCTGAAGACATTTGATTTCTTGGGGGTACCAAGTTCTTATTTGCCAAATGGGGATCACACCCACATCTTTCGTGGCCATTGTGAAGGGTATCACTTTATGTCCATCAAGCTTCTGCCACATAGAAGCTCCTTGTGTGAATCAGGCTCCTTGCTGTTTTTTCTTAACTTAGAAGGCCACGATTCAATTTAGCAGTGTCTTGAGGAACCCAGGAATACTGCAGACAATTGTGCATGTGAAGATATTTTGGTGGGAGAAACCTTCGCATGTATCAAAAATACTACCAACTTCTCTCCTGCCTCGTGGCTATCCATCTTGCCACAAAACAAGAGGATGGATGACCGCGTGGCCCCTGCTAGCTGCTTCTTGGGTGGAATTTCTCGTTCAGTCTCCCCGCGTCTGTGGGTGAGCTTTCTGTTCAGAGGAAACCTAGCCTGATGCACAACCTCCACTGATAATGCCAAATCCCAAAGCACGCGCTGTACTGTATCACACACAGTAACAGTCAGGAAATGTTCACTGCAGCTCGTAGTAAACTCGAGAAAGCTCATAAAATAGGTTCATGTATCTTAACAGAAATGCTGAGCCCAGCTTGATCATGGAGGTATGGAGGTATGAACGGTGTCTCCTCGCCTCTCTTTCTCCCTTCATCCCTCCTTCTTCAAAGCTCCCTTTTCTCCATTTCCTACTCTGCCCCTCTAATTTCTCCATTTCCTACTCTGCCCCTCTAAACACGCTTCCAGGCTCTGTTTCTATTACAAAGATTTATACTTGGATCAAGCAAGCGATCCAGAAGTTAAATTTTCCTTTATATCATAAAAAAGATGTGTGATGAGGAGAGGAGCTTGACACAAGGGAAGGATCAGTTTAAGTCCATCTGTCTTGAATAATTTGGATCACGAGTTGACCAGCTAAGAGGAAACTGCCGGGGAAATTCTTTCTAACTTTGTGACTCCCGAGCTTACAGATGGCCTTCAGACAAACTGCTGAAAAGCAGGTCCACCTGAGGGCGTCTGCTCCAAACCTGTGTTCGCATTGGCAGCTAACCTGAGGTCATTTCTTGACACTGCTGTCTGATTCAAAAGTTAATGCTTCCAAACACCTTTCATATATACCTTTCTGCTCATAACACCATGCTCTCAATTGTTCATATATATATATATATATATATATTTTTTCTTTGCCAGTGCATTACAGGTGCTTTTGGAATTACAGGTTGTAATTCAGACAGCGAGAACTCAGTAATCAGAGGAAATATAGCCAAGATTCATTGTAGGGGTGTTTTATACCATGTTTATGTGTGGGTGGTGTGTGTGCATGTATGTGTATGTGTATGTGCATGTGTGTGTGTACGTGTGGTGTTACACATGTGTGTATGTACATGTGTGTGTATGTGTCGTGTTACACATGTGTGTATGTGCATGAGTGTGTGTAGAGTCCAGAGGTCAGTGTCAGGTCAGGTGTCTTTCTCAGAGCTCTCCACCTTGTTACTTATTTTATTATTATTATTACTTGATGTTTTGAGGTAGGGTCTCGCTCTAGCCCAGGCTGACATGGAATTCACTATGTAGTCTTAGGCTGTCCTGGAACTCAGAGTGATCCTCCTACCTCTATTTCCTGAGTGCTGGGACTAAAGGTTTGTGCCACCATGCCTGGCCTATTTATTTAGTTTTAATAATTCCATACATGTATATAATGCATTTTGATCCCACGTCCCTCTAACTTCCCTTTTCCACCCACTAAAACCCTTCTTTTGCCCATTAGATACCCATCTTACCTCCATGCCTTGGTTTTTTTTTTTTTTTTTTTTTTTGATTCACTGATTTAAATCAGAGTCACTTGGGCTGGCTCAGCAGTAAGGACACTTGCCTGCAAAGCCTGATGACCCAAGTTCAGTTCCCTAGTACCCATGTAAAACCAGATACACAAAGCAACCCATGCATTTGGAGTTCATTTGCAGTGGCCCATTCTCTCTCTGCTTCTTTCTCTCTGTCTCCCTGCCTCTCAAATAAATAAAAATATTCAAATAAATAAATAAATTAGGGTCATTTGCATAATCATGAATGGGAGGTTATTTACTGGAAAATGGCCAGTACTTCAGTGCTCACACCATTAAAGGATATGTCTCACCCTCTCCACTATTTATTCTGGTCGATGAGGAGTTTCGAGGACTCTTCCACATCTGTGGTGGAATAATGACAGGCCCCATTGTGTACAGGAAGCCCCATCTGCCCCGAGCCCATGAGGGCAGCTTTCCTGCTCAGACTCTGTTTCCATGAATGGCTTCTTGGAAAGATCTGGCCTTATGTCTAATTCACACACCTCACACCAGGCAGTGGTTGGCAAGGAAAGCTGCTAGGGTGTGTGGCTGTGGCATGACACATCTCATCACAGGCCAGCCCCTCCTTACACCTTGATGGTCTAGCACACGAGCTGCTGTCCCAGCACAATTATCAGTGGGTGACTTTCCCAAAGCAGGTCTCCCAGTGTTGCCCTTGAGTTGGAGCTGCAGTGGAATTAGTTTTCTATTGATGGCTGCAAAATTCTTTCCTGGAACCTACACAGTTTAATTTGACACTTGCAGTATTGTATCTTTTTTTTTTTTTTTGTCAAGTTTTTGTGTTTTATGCTTCTTTGTTTTTGAGGTATATATACCTTGTTATATAGCCTAGGCTGGCCTGGCACTCACTGAGTAGCCCTGGTTGGCTTCTAGTTTATGACACTCCTGCCTTAAACTCTCAAGAGCTAGGACTCTAGGTGTGTGCCAATATATCTAACAGAATACTTTTAAAACCTTTTGGGGAGGGGGTTGGAGAGATAGCTCAGTTGTTAAAGATTCTTGCTTGCAAAGCCTGATGGCCTGAGTTCAATTCTCCAGAACCACATAAAGCCAGATGCACAAAGTGGAGCATATATCTGGAGTTTGCTTGTGGTAGCAGGAAGCCCTAGTGCACCCATATACAATCTCTCTGTGTCTATCTCTTTGTCTCTCTCTCTCCAAAAAACAGAAAAGAAAAAAATAAATAAAAACAAGAAAAAGAGACTCTTTTACAAAAAGAAACATAAAGAATCAATGTTTCATTTCAAATAGGAATACGTGGCAAAATAAAATAAAATAAAATAGATCTTCTTGCTTTTTTTTACACTGTAATGTGTTTTCTAACACAGTTTAAGGGATGATTCTAGGCTCTTTGTCTGCACAGGGAAAGAATCTCTCTTACTGTATCCACATATCAAGTAGCCATATATTTCTTTAAAACCATAATTGGAAAAGAGTGGGAAAATAGTACCTTCTCACTTCTAGACTCAGCATTATGTGATGAAGGACAGTCTGGAATTAAAAGCTATCCTGTGTTAGGGTTAACGTCTTGTGGAAAAGGACACGCCTGGGGTTGGAGAAATGTCTTAGCAGTTAAGGCATCTGACTATGAAGCCTAAGGATCCAGATTCAATTCCACAGGACCCACATAAGGCAGGGGCAAATGGTGGCGCATGTGTCTGGAGTTAGTTTGCAGTGAGTAGAGGCCCTGGCACACCGATTCTCTCCCTTCCTCCCTCCCTCTCTCTCTCTTTCTCTTTCTCTGTCTTTAATAAGTAAATAAATAAAAATAAAAACTTTAAAAAAGAAAATCTGTTCTCTTTACAACTAGAGGTGGGATGGAGCCTACAGAGATCAAATGTCAGGTGTCAAAACAGTTACTGGTGGGCTGGAAAGATGGCTCAGTGGTTAAAGCACTTGCCTGTGAAGCCTAAGGACCCAGGTTCCATTCCCCAGGACCCATGTAAGCCAGATGCACCAGGCAGCACATGTGTCTGGAGTTCATTTGCAGTGGTTAGAGGCCCTGGCATGCCCATTCTCTCTCTATCTGCCTCTCTCTTAAATAAATACATAAAATACTGTTTGTTTATTTGTTTGAGATAGGGTCTTACTCTAGCCCAGGCTGACCTGGAATTCACTCTGTAGTCTCAGGGTGGTCTTGAACTCACAGCTATCCTCCTACCTCAGCCTCCCAAGTGCTGGGATTGAAGGTGTGTGCCACCATGCCCAGCTTAAAATATTTTTTTAAAAGAAGAAAAGTCAGGCATGATGGAACATGCCTGTAAGTCTATTGATGGGGAAACAGAGACAGAAGGATCCATAAGACTTACTGGCTAGGTCGTCCAGACACGTCAGTGAGCTCTAAGGTCAGGGAGAACCTTGTCTCTATAATAAACAAGGCGGCTGGGCATGGAGGTGCACGCCTTTAATCCCAGCACTGAGAGGCAGAGGTAGGAGGATCACTGTGAGTTCAAGGCCAGCCCAAGACTACAGAGTGAATTCCAGGTCAGCCTGAGCTAGATTGAGACCCTACCTCGAAAAACCAATAATAATAATAATAATAACAAAATATAGAATGTGATTGAGAAAGACACCCCATATCAGTGCCTCCACATACATGTGCACCCATGCAGTATAAACATGTATATATATATAATCGATACACACACATACACACATGTATATATATCTCACACAGCACATATAGGCATGCAAAGATAAATTAATAATAAAAGTAAAAGTTACTTGTGACCACTGAGACAATGCTAAATAGTCTTAAAATATAAAGTTAAATGCCTGCTAAACACCTATGTAAAATCTTGTATATATCTAGCATTTAGTGAAGGGTAGCCATCCTATTTCTCTGTGCTGTGTGTCATTCTCATGAGCTGGTGATAGTTGGGTGCCATCCCCTTTGCGAAGCAGCTGGTCAGGAAAAGAGTTTATCACTCTTTTGAACTGTGCCAGAGTAAACATCAGGATCTCACCATGCCCTCTCGTGAATCGGGAGCTTGGGAGCTCCTTCAAGGATTTTAGCTCCACCAGCCATGTTCAGGGTGGCTCTGTGTGACAGTTAGCATGCTTCCCTGGGACACTCCTACCAGGATGCGCAGGGCACTTTGTGCATAATGGGTACTTAGTGACTACGAACACCGTACAATCAACTTCACACCAATCAGATAATTACTAGACTGCAAGAGGGGGATTTAGAGCTCGGGGATTGCTGGTTATTCGAAAACCCCAAGGTTTTCTAAAGCCTCTCACAGGGTGACTCAGAACCTTGACTCAAAGACCAGGTTGGAGAAACACGTTGGTTCTGGAGCGCCTCTCCCAGTGAACACGAGAGCTGGGCAGTGGGTCAAGGGCCATTTAGACCCAACTTGAAGTCACGTGGTTCTCGGAGCTTCCAAGTCCCTGGCGCCAGTAGTGCTATCTGCAATTATTCCAGACCAGCATCTCCCCACCCTGGGCCTCTGTCCTGGATCTTTGTGGCTGACCATGCACTGATCTTGGCTCCACATGAAGAATGCAGGGAGGTGGCTCATAGCCAGAACCTACCCCAGTGGCCCACAGCCTCCCCTCGGCTCGAAGGAAGACAAGGAGAAGAGACTCGACTCGCTGATGACTCACCACCCCATCCCTTAAGATGGGAAAAAGAAAGCCTAAGGGGAAGGGATGAGCATGTGTCTGCTGTGAAGTTCAGGAGACTGAATCTTCCAGATATGCTCATTGGTAATAAAATTAGAGATGAATCAAAGTTAATTAGACCCCTGTAAGTCTGGTGCAGTGCTTAATTAAGTTGAATTGGCCACCTCTCTGTGGACATTTGCATATTCATTTCTCAACACAAAATGATCCCTCATGGCTCAACCGTGTGCTGGGTGTCAGCCCACACTGATGTCTAGGTAGTGTAGGAACTACTAGAATAGGTAGCAGATCACATGCATTTAGACATTTTATTTATTTATTTATTTGTAAGGGAGAGAGAGAGAAATAGAGAGAAAGAAAGATAGAATATGGGCATGCCAGGGCCTCTTGCCACTGCAAATGAACTTCAGACCCATGCACCACTTTGTGCATCTAGCTTTACGTGGGTACTGGGGAATGGAACCCAGGCCATTAGGCTTTGCAAACAAGTGCCTTTAACCACTGAGCCATCTCTCCAGCTCCTCACGTGTGTTTAAAATAGAAGATTCAAAACTTGAGACCCTTCAGTGAATACACTGGTATTCCAAATATGCAGATGCATTGCAGAAGATGAAGGGGTAGAGAGAAGCTATGATGAATCCTTGTTTATTTATCATACTTACATTAATCTTTTTTGATAGGGTCTCTTGTAGTCTGTGCTGGTCTTAAACTCACTATGTGTATGAGTCTTCTCAAAGATGACCTTGAACTTCTGATCCTTCTGCCTTCACCTCTGGAGGGCTGGGATTATGGCTGTGTACCATCACATCTGGTTTATGTGATGTTGGGAGTCAGACCCGAGACTTCATCCATGCTGGCAGCACTCTACTCTACTCATATTAGGCTTAACCTCTGACTTAAATAAATGTTGCAGTTCTAGGGGTCGGGCCTCGTGTGCCAGCATGTGTTCTAACACCGCTAACCCTAAGCACGGTTTGATAGCTGCTTACACCTGACAGTCCCTCATGCGAGCCCACATGCTTGCTTTAGATATTTTTTCAAGGTGTTTTTCAGTGGGTAGAACACTTTCCTAGCATGCATGAGGCCCTGGGTTTCATCCCCAGCATGGGAGAAACTGAGAGTGATGGTGCACACCAAAAATCCCAGCATGCAGGAGGATCAGAAGTTCAAGGTCATCCTTGGCTCCATGTCAAAATGAAAGGTAGCCTGGGCTGCATGAGACCCTGCCTCAAAAACAAAAAAACAAAACAAAAATAAGATAAAATAAAATAAAATAAAATAAAAAACAAGAAAGAAAAAACAAGTAGATTTGTTTTTCTATAAGTGCATTTAAACTCTTAGGAAATCTCCATGTACCTGTATCAAACAACAGATAAACTCCCAGCAGGGAAAGGTCATTTTACAATGCGTCATTTCCTTCTATTTACCCGAGTCATGAGTCATGAAAACAAAGGTGAGATCTTAGAAGTCTAGCTAGAGAAAGCGGGACAGGAGGCGAAGCTGAGAATAGGTCACAAGCAGCGTAAGAGGTTCACTGGTCAGCAATGACGGAGCATGCTGTCGGCTTGAAGAACTGCCCTCCTGGAGTGGAACCTGCTCTTCCTGACCTATAAGGAGGCTGGAGGAGAACTAGATTGGTTAAGGCAGCAGGATCATCAGAGAAGGAGTCAGTGAGGGCTTGAGGACTGGTGGCTTGCCTATTACTGTAGAAATACTCAGCGTCTTTAACCAGCTGGGCTGTAGTAACTGCATGTCTTGGAATGAGAAGCAGATTTTAGGTTTCAACCCAGAATCTTCGTCAGACTTTTGTCTTGCTTTGAAGACCTGTTTCCATGTTATGAAACTCAGTAGCAAAGGCTGTGCTGTTTGATACAGGAAGTTCTCCTTGGATGCACTTCTAGTAAGCTCACCATTGGAAATCTTAGTAGAAGCAAACTTAAAGGGCAGTGGTTGACATTTTGCCACCGAGACAGAGATCCCAGCTGGTGATACTGCCTTCTAATTCTCCTGTTTATTTGAGAGAAGAAACGAGCTTACATTGGCCAGGTGGATGGCTCATGCTTTGAATCCCAGCACTCAGAAGGTTGAGGCAGGAGGATTGCTGCAAGCTGGAGGCCAGTGTGGGTTTCATAGTGAGTCCCAGGCCAGTCTGGGATGCAGGGTGAGGCCCTGTCTCCAAAAGACAACACGAAAATAAAGAAAAAGAGAAAGAGGAGAAAGGAAGGAAGGAAGGAAGGAAGGAAGGAAGGAAGGAAGGAAGGAAGAAAGGAAGGAAGGAAGGAAAAAGAAATTTTCTTGCAGTACTTACTTTGTCTGCACTAGTTACTATGGTTACCAGGGGATTCTGAGCTGGCAAAGGAAGGATGCTGAAGCTGAGCTTAGCCAAGCATCTAGTCCTATGTCATGACCCATCTGGTTTCAAACGAGCAGGCCGTGCAGTGCAGTGGTTAGCGGGGTAGTTTTTTTTTTTTTTTGAGGCTAGCAGAGTCATGTGATTCCATAATGACATGCTTGCTGTGAGATTGTCCAGTAATGTAACCAGCTGTGAGCTGGGTGTGATGACAGTTTGTGTAGCGTTATTGTAACTACGTGACTAGGACGTGATGTATAGTACTGTCACCTGAACAAGATAACACAGATGATGCCATACTGTGAGTTAGTTTACCCAGTCCTATAAAAGTGATAAAGCACCAGCCATGCAAGTGTCAAGAGTGAGGACCTGAGTCCAGATCGTCAGCACCCACGCACATGCTGCATGCGGTGGTCACCCAGGAGGTGGACACTGGAGCCCTCAGGGCTGAGCTGCGTAGCTCTGCTAGCTGAATCAGGGAGCGAGCTCTGGTTTCAGTGAGAGATCAAGCTCAACAAAGAAGGAGGAGCATGCAGAGGGAGACAGTCAGTGACACCGTCTGGCCTCTACACGTGCACACAAGCGCATGCTAATAGTGTGTGCTCACACACATGTGAACAAGATTAGCTACACACTTCATATGCATGTGAACATGCATACCTATGCACCTCACACACAAACATGCACACCTACATATATCACGCACATACGAACATGCATACCTACACTTCTCACACACAAACATGTGTGCATATACTTCTCACATGCAGACAAACAAACATGCATACCTATACATCTCACTCAATACACATACCAAAAAGTAGAAATGGTGTGCTGGAGAGATGGCTCCATGGTTAAGTGTGCTTCTGTGCAAGCATGAATGCCTGGTGGTGGGGGTGGGAGCTGAGACTGGCAGAGTTCTAATCTCCAGATGCCATATAAAACAGCTGCCCTTGGCCACACATGCCTGTAGCCCCAGTCCCATAGGGGAGTAGAGACCCAAGAATTTTGGAGAAGCCTCACAAGCTCCAGAATCATTAAAAAGGGGGCAGTGGTTCAAAATGAGACCAGGCAGGAGCTGGAGACATGGCTCAGCACTTAAAGGTGCTTGCTTGCAAAGCCTGACATTTCGAGTTCGATGTTTCGAATTCAAGAAAGTGAGAGAGAATGAATGTGCATGCCAGGGTCTCTAGCCACTGCAAACAAACTCCAGATGCATGCGCCACCCTGTGCATCTGGCTTATGTGGGACCTGGATAATCAAACCAGGGTCCTTAGGCTTCACAGGCAAGTGCCTTAACTGCTAAGCCATCTCTCCAGCACAACAAGGAATTTTTTTTTAACACAGTGCCCACACTTGGGGCTTTTCCATCAGAGACAGGTACCCAAAGGCATGCATAGCTCTGGACTCATGGTAGGCTGCGCTTCCTGCCCTGTGCAACACTGTGGCAGTCTCAAGACTTGGAGCTCTGCTTGCGCCTACATTCTCTCAGCACTTGCCATGCACCGTGGCATGGCTGCCTCCCTGCCCGTAGGCTCACTTTGTCTGTGAGCGTGCACATCTAAGCCTGCTGTGAGAGCCATTAGCTGTTGAGTTAGCTCCCTGGCCTGGTCCGCATGGAGACACAATGGTTCTGTCAGTGACAAAGGTGGGTGTGTTTGGAGTGACCCACTGCTGTTTGTTTTCTCACTAGCCTGGCTGTTCTTGACACGTATGTTGGGTCACGAGGAGATTGTTTAGGAAAGGTGTGGAGCTTAATGTGCTGGTGTACTTGAGCATGCTGAGTAGGAAGGTTCCAGAATGAAGACTTGGAATAGACTAGAGCTCCATTCTTTCCCTACAGCGTCCATACAGAGGGTCACATCTACTAATAAGTTTTTGCTCAGGTAAGCTGAAAGACAATGAGGCCTGTGAGGCATGTCTTGGCATTTTCACAATAGCTGATCTCAATAGAAATAAGAAACCCCTTGCTACTAGCTTCTCTTTGCTGACGCAAAGTACCCAACCAAAAGCAGTTGATGGCAGGAAAGGGTTTATTGTGGCTTACAGTCTTGAGGGGAAGCTTCATGATGGCAGGGAAAGCATGGCATGAGCAGGGGCTGGACGTCACCTCTGCCACGGCAGGTGGAAAATAATATGAAGACAGTGAGGTGAGTTCTGGAAAGGGGGAGCTGCCTGTAACGCCCCTAAGCCTGCCCTCAAGAACACACCTCCTCCAGCAAGGCTCCACCCCCCAACTTGCCATCATCTGGGGACCAAGCATTCAGAACACACAAGCTTATGGGGGAACATTGGACTCAAACCACCAGAAGGCCCCACTTGCATCTCGGGTGGCAGTGAGTACCACTTGGCATCACCTCCTTGGTTTTACTTCTCCCATCCAAGTCCTCACCAGGCCCGAACCTGCTCAGTTTCTTCTGATCTCAGACCAGGTCGGGCGTGTGCAGGGTGGCATGGCTGTAGACTGTTTATACGTCTCGTTTAACAGACACACTCATTAGACTTGAAGCAACCTGTGAGGAAAATCTAGTCTCCATCCATCAGACGAGGAAACGGAGGTTGCCACACCTATCATCACCCAAGCTTCTTTTTTTTAAAAACATTTTATTTTTGTTTATTTATTTGAGAGAGAGAAAGAGGCAAGTATAGAGAGAGATGGATAGATAGCTAGAGAGAGAGAGAGAATGGGCACACCAGGGCCTTTAGCCATTGCAAATGAACTCCACATGCATGCTCCACCATGTACTTCTAGCTTATGTGAGTCCTGGGGAACTGAATCTGGTTCCTGAGGCTTTGCAGGCAAGCGCCTTAACTACTAAGCCATCGCTCCAGCCCTCAATCCCCTTTTCACTTATCCACAAGTAATTCATTTCTTTTAAAAAAAATTTTTTTTGTCTTTTGTGGTACGATCTCGCTCTAACCCAGGCTGACTTGGAATTTACTATGTAGTCTCGGGCTGGCTTCAAACTCAGTGATCCTCCTACCTCAGCCTCCTGAGTGCTGGCAGAGAGACAACAAGAGAAGAGAGATGGACAGAGAAAATGGGTGTGACAGGGCCTCGGCCACTGCAAACAAACTCCAGATGCATGTACCACTCTGCATCTGGCTTTACCTGGGTACTAGGAAGATGAACTTGGGTTTTGTAGGCAAATGCTTGAAACCACTGCGCCATCTCTCCAGCCCCTAATTTGCTTCTTTATAGCCCCAGTTGTTGTAAAAGATGCAGGAAGACATGAATTTCATGAACTGGTCATGATCACGCACATAAGACAATTAATGAACAAAACAAAGTGTCATGCTCGTTACTACAATGTGACAGCTGTACCATAAGTACTGTATCTGGAGCCTTGGAGTTCCAGTACAAGACAATCTCTCTTCATAAGTGTTTATATATGCATTTTTTTTTTTTTTTTTTTTTTTTTTTTGCTTCTTTGAGGTAGGGTCTCACTCTGGCCCAGGCTGACCTGGAATTAACTATGTAGTCTCAGGGTAGCCTCAAACTCATAGTGATCTTCCTACCTCTGCCTCCTGAGTGCTGGGATTAAAGACATACGCTACCATGCCCGGATTTTTGTTGTTGTTGTTGTTAATATATTTTTGAGACAGGGTCTTGTTGTGCAGCCCAGGCTGACCTTAAACATGAGATCCTCAGGCTGGAGAGATGGCTCAGTGGTTAAGGCATTTCCCTGCAAAGCCAAAGGAACCCAGTTCAATTCTCCAGGTCCCACATAAGCCAGATGCCCAAGGGGGCGCATGCATCTGGAGTTCGTTTGCAGTGGCTGGAGGTCCTAGCGAGCCCATTGCCCATTCTCTCTCTCTCTTTCTCTCCCTCTCTCTCTCTGCCTCTTTTTCTCTCTCAAATAAATAAATAAAATATATTTAAAAAAAAAAAACACACATGAGATCCTCTTGACTCAGCTTCCCTGGTGCTGGGATGACAGGCCTGTGCCACCGTGCCCAGTTTGACTTAATAATCTGGTTTTAAAATATAGTCTATGCCATGTGAAAATAATTTTATTAAGCATTTAATGAATTATCTGAATTGAAATGAGTGTAATGACGGAAATGAACTGAAACTTAGGGGTAACTGTGGGCTGAGGACAAGAGGCCTGACAGGGTTATCCAGATCATTAAGGAGGAAGGTAAACACTTTACAGAGATGGCCCTCGCACGCCACACACTGCCTGGGGATGTCACACACTGCATTGGACTTTGTAGCATTATTAACAGTGGGTTGTTTTTGTCCAATAAAACCATCAATTTTATAGGGTTCAGCCTAGTACATGATTGTGTCAATGCGCATGGTATTACCAAATTCTTTGTGAACATGTAGGCTTTTTCGGAGGGGATTTCAACTTTGCACATTACACAGGCATGCAGGACAGTGATACTGCCCAGAGGTCACAGTCAGACAGAGAAAGAGGGTTAATCCAGGATTGGCAATGACGAGAGCAGCACTTCTGATGTGACAGGCACCGCGCCCAGCTCTCACAATCCGCCTCTCTTAACCCTTGGTACAGCCTTGAGGGAAAGATACTGTTATTCCAACCTTGAGATGAAATGCTGAGGCTCAGAGTGTTGAGTGAATTGGTCGAGATCACATCATCATTTCTTACCCCAAATCATTCATTAGTCATTCTGGCTTGTCGGGGACTGAGGTGTTCCCGAGGTGTAAGGCAGCTTGCTTCCCAGCGGTGACAATCAGGTGGACTCATTTAGATGAGTTGGATAACCCAGAGCCAGAAGTCTTTGGAAGCTGGAGGTGTTTTTCTTCCTCCCTCCCTCCCTCCCTCCCTCCTTTCTTTCCTTCCTTCCCTCCCTCCCTCCCTCCCTTCTTCCCTCCCTCCCTCCCTTTCTTCCTTTCCCCCTCCCTCCTTCCCCCTTCCTCCCTCCTCCTTCTTTCCTTCCCCCTCCTCCTCCTCCCCTCCCTTCTTTCCTTCCCCTCCCTCCCTCCTTTTCTTTCCTCCCCTCCTCCCTCCCTCCCTCCCCCCCTCCCCTCCCTCCCTCCTTCCTTCCTTCCTTCCTTCCTTCCTTCCTTCCTTCCTTCCTTCCTTTCTTTTCACTGAGTGTACAACATGTGTGGCAGGTACTGAGAGACTTCCAGTTTCCCAAGCCTTATGTAAGAACACTATGATTGATTGGGGACAGTCACCAAGCGCAGGTGAAGGTGGGCATACTATAGCCTACTGATGGAAGAGGTTTCAAGAACTCACTTCAGTCTCTCTATCCAGGTTCTGTCCTGGGGTATGAGGTGAGGGATGTCCATAAACTTGAATGAGACCAAAGTTCCATCATTATTTATGTTCATAGCTAACAGAAATTAAACAGTGCCTTCTATGATAGATGTAGAGAACAAACCACAGTGGGACTGGATGTGTCTGTGACCCTTCTATTTGTATAACTTGTGACACTTTATCTCATACTCCTGCCACTGAGATACCTAAAATTGTCACTTAAACTTGTTACCACCATCAAATGACAGTAATCATCAGATCAACCACTGGTCTTTAATTTGATGTGTTAACAAATACCTGTGTTACTAACCTGTTTGGAGAAAAAAATAGATAGTTTTGTAAATGGGTTTTATATGGTTAGTTTTCTTTGCAATTTTACACTCTTTTTAAAAATAATTTTATTTGCAAGAAGACATTCAGACAGAGGGGGGGGTGGGGAGAGAAAGAGAGCGAGCACAAGTGAGCCAGGGCCTCTAGCCTCTAGTTTGCAACCAAACTCCAAATACATGTACCATTTTGTGCATCTGGCTTTATGTGCATACTGGGGAATTGAACCCTGGTTGTCAGGCTTTGCAAGCAAGGACCTTAACCACTGAGCCATCTCTCCAGGCTCAAATTTTTAAAAATATATTTTATTTATATTTATTTATTTGACAGAGAGAAAGCAAGACCAAAAGCAGTTGATGGCAGGAAAGGGTTTATTGTGGCTTACAGTCTTGAGGAGAAGCTTCATGATGGCAGGGAAAGCATGGCATGAGCAGAGGCTGGACGTCACCTCTGCCACGGCAGGTGGAAAATAATATGAAGAGAGTGAGGTGAGTTCTGGAAAGGGGGAGCTGCCTGTAACACCCCTAAGCCTGCCCTCAAGAACACACCTCCTCCAGCAAGGCTCCACCCCCCAACTTGCCATCATCTGGGGACCAAGCATTCAGAACACACAAGCTTATGGGGGAACATTGGACTCAAACCACCAGAAGGCCCCACTTGCATCTCGGGTGGCAGTGAGTACCACTTGGCATCACCTCCTTGGTTTTACTTCTCCCATCCAAGTCCTCACCAGGCCCGAACCTGCTCAGTTTCTTCTGATCTCAGACCAGGTCGGGCGTGTGTGGGGGTGGCATGGCTGTAGACTGTTTATACGTCTCGTTTAACAGACACACTCATTAGACTTGAAGCAACCTGTGAGGAAAATCTAGTCTCCATCCATCAGACGAGGAAACGGAGGTTGCCACACCTATCATCACCCAAGCCTCTTTTTTTAAAAAACACTTTATTTTTGTTTATTTATTTGAGAGAGAGAAAGAGGCAAGTATAGAGAGAGATGGATAGATAGCTAGAGAGAGAGAGAGAATGGGCACACCAGGGCCTTTAGCCATTGCAAATGAACTCCACATGCATGCTCCACCATGTACTTCTAGCTTATGTGAGTCCTGGGGAATTGAATCTGGTTCCTGAGGCTTTGCAGGCAAAGCGCCTTTAACTACTAAGCCATCGCTCCAGCCCTCAATCCCCTTTTCACTTATCCACAAGTAATTCATTTCTTTTAAAAAATTTTTTTGTCTTTTGTGGTACGATCTCGCTCTAACCCAGGCTGACTTGGAATTTACTATGTAGTCTCGGGCTGGCTTCAAACTCAGTGATCCTCCTACCTCAGCCTCCTGAGTGCTGGCAGAGAGACAACAAGAGAAGAGAGATGGACAGAGAAAATGGGTGTGACAGGGCCTGGCCACTGCAAACAAACTCCAGATGCATGTACCACTCTGCATCTGGCTTTACCTGGGTACTAGGAAGATGAACTTGGGTTTTGTAGGCAAATGCTTGAAACCACTGCGCCATCTCTCCAGCCCCTAATTTGCTTCTTTATAGCCCCAGTTGTTGTAAAAGATGCAGGAAGACATGAATTTCATGAACTGGTCATGATCACGCACATAAGACAATTAATGAACAAAACAAAGTGTCATGCTGGCATTACAATGTGACAGCTGTACCATAAGTACTGTATCTGGAGCCTTGGAGTTCCAGTACAAGACAATCTCTCTTCATAAGTGTTTATATATGCATTTTTTTTTTTTTTTTTTTTTTTTTTTTGCTTCTTTGAGGTAGGGTCTCACTCTGGCCCAGGCTGACCTGGAATTAACTATGTAGTCTCAGGGTAGCCTCAAATTCATGGTGATCTTCCTACCTCTGCCTCCTGAGTGCTGGGATTAAAGACATACGCTACCATGCCCGGATTTTTGTTGTTGTTGTTGTTAATATATTTTTGAGACAGGGTCTTGTTGTGCAGCCCAGGCTGACCTTAAACATGAGATCCTCAGGCTGGAGAGATGGCTCAGTGGTTAAGGCATTTCCCTGCAAAGCCAAAGGAACCCAGTTCAATTCTCCAGGTCCCACATAAGCCAGATGCCCAAGGGGGCGCATGCATCTGGAGTTCGTTTGCAGTGGCTGGAGGCCCTAGCGAGCCCATTGCCCATTCTCTCTCTCTCTTTCTCTCCCTCTCTCTCTCTGCCTCTTTTTCTCTCTCAAATAAATAAATAAAATATATTTAAAAAAAAAAACACATGAGATCCTCTTGACTCAGCTTCCCTGGTGCTGGGATGACAGGCCTGTGCCACCGTGCCCAGTTTGACTTAATAATCTGGTTTTAAAATATAGTCTATGCCATGTGAAAATAATTTTATTAAGCATTTAATGAATTATCTGAATTGAAATGAGTGTAATGACGGAAATGAACTGAAACTTAGGGGTAACTGTGGGCTGAGGACAAGAGGCCTGACAGGGTTATCCAGATCATTAAGGAGGAAGGTAAACACTTTACAGAGATGGCCCTCGCACGCCACACACTGCCTGGGGATGTCACACACTGCATTGGACTTTGTAGCATTATTAACAGTGGGTTGTTTTTGTCCAATAAAACCATCAATTTTATAGGGTTCAGCCTAGTACATGATTGTGTCAATGCACATGGTATTACCAAATTCTTTGTGAACATGTAGGCTTTTTCGGAGGGGATTTCAACTTTGCACATTACACAGGCATGCAGGACAGTGATACTGCCCAGAGGTCACAGTCAGACAGAGAAAGAGGGTTAATCCAGGATTGGCAATGACGAGAGCAGCACTTCTGATGTGACAGGCACCGCGCCCAGCTCTCACAATCCGCCTCTCTTAACCCTTGGTACAGCCTTGAGGGAAAGATACTGTTATTCCAACCTTGAGATGAAATGCTGAGGCTCAGAGTGTTGAGTGAATTGGTCGAGATCACACCATCATTTCTAACCCCAAATCATTCATTAGTCATTCTGGCTTGTCGGGGACTGAGGTGTTCCCGAGGTGTAAGGCAGCTTGCTTCCCAGCGGTGACAATCAGGTGGACTCATTTAGATGAGTTGGATAACCCAGAGCCAGAAGTCTTTGGAAGCTGGAGGTGTTTTTCTTCCTCCCTCCCTCCCTCCTTTCTTTCCTTCCTTCCCCTTCCCCTCCCCCTCTCCTCCCTCCTCCTCCCCCCTCCCTTTCTTCCCTTCCTCCCTCCCTCCCTCCCCCTTCTTTTTCCTTCCCTCCCTCCCTCCCTTCTTTCCTTCCCCCCTCCCCTCCCTTCTTTTCCTTCCTCCTCCCTCCCCCTCCCTCCCCTCCCTCCCCTCCCCCCTCCCTCCTCCCTCCCTCCCCTCCCCTCCTTCCTTCCTTCCCTTCCTTCCTTCCTTCCTTCCTTCCTTTCTTTTCACTGAGTGTACAACATGTGTGGCAGGTACTGAGAGACTTCCAGTTTCCCAAGCCTTATGTAAGGACACTGATTGATTGGGGACAGTCACCAAGCGCAGGTGAAGGTGGGCATACTATAGCCTACTGATGGAAGAGGTTTCAAGAACTCACTTCAGTCTCTCTATCCAGGTTCTGTCCTGGGGTGTGAGGTGAGGGATGTCCATAAACTTGAATGAGAACAAAGTTCCATCATTATTTATGTTCATAGCTAACAAATTAAACAGTGCCTTCTATGATAGATGTAGAGAACAAACCACAGTGGGACTGGATGTGTCTGTGACCCTTCTATTTGTATAACTTGTGACACTTTATCTCATACTCCTGCCACTGAGATACCTAAAATTGTCACTTAAACTTGTTACCACCATCAAATGACAGTAATCATCAGATCAACCACTGGTCTTTAATTTGATGTGTTAACAAATACCTGTGTTACTAACCTGTTTGGAGAAAAAAATAGATAGTTTTGTAAATGGGTTTTATATGGTTAGTTTTCTTTGCAATTTTACACTCTTTTTAAAAATAATTTTATTTGCAAGAAGACATTCAGACAGAGAGAGGGGGGGTGGGGAGAGAAAGAGAGCGAGCACAAGTGAGCCAGGGCCTCTAGCCTCTAGTTTGCAACCAAACTCCAAATACATGTACCATTTTGTGCATCTGGCTTTATGTGCATACTGGGGAATTGAACCCTGGTTGTCAGGCTTTGCAAGCAAGGACCTTAACCACTGAGCCATCTCTCCAGGCTCAAATTTTTAAAAATATATTTTATTTATATTTATTTATTTGACAGAGAGAAAGCAAGAGAGAGAGAGAGACAGAGAGAGACACAGAGAGAATGGGCGTAGCAGGACCTCCAGCCACTGCAAACAAACTCCAGATGTGTGCACCACCTTGTGCATCTGGCTAACGTGGGTCATGGGGAACCAAACCTGGGTTCTTTGGCTTTGCAGACAAACACCTTAACCACCAAGCCATCTCTCCAGCCCTCAATTTTACCTCTACAGTGATCTGAAACATCATTCTGAGAAGGACTCTGTATGGTGTAAGAGGTACAAAAAACATGCTTCAAAATGACAGGTGGCACACAAGCACCCTTAGCATGCTGTTCTTTAACCTGATTCAGCTCCACACAAGCAGCGCTGCTGCAGGGGGCTGCCCTTCTCTACATTTGGCTTTCAAGGTGGAATTCAAAGCTTCTCCTTGAGGTCATTGGGATGTGTGGGGCCACACTCCACTAAACCTGATTGCCATCCCGAAAGTGAGGTGCAAGCTTTCAGTTCTGGAAGGCAAGAGACTGCCTACCTGAGCCCAGCCCAGCCCAGCCCAGCCCAGCATTTCTTCCTGGGTATTTTTCTTCCCTAACCAGTTGTGAGAGTCTCTTTGTGAATAACTACCTGGATTAGTGTGCTGAACAATTGCTTTGGTTTGGTTAGCCTCTGATTGTCCTTGCTTTTGTGAGTCAAAAATCCTTAATCTTATTTGAATGCAACTTAATTCCCTAGAGAGCTCCAGGTTTTATTCTTCCTGCTCTATAAAGTGAACCCTTGGAGAGAATGCTGGAGAATGCAGGGGAGCTGACATGGTGCTCCCTTTAAAGCTAGGTCAATCCACCAAGGAAATAATTAGATCAATGTGTACTCTCATCCAGAGAGGAGGAGGAAAAGAATTTCCCCACAAATTACTTTTAGGACATTTAAGTGGAATTGAATTAGAATGTCAAGGACCGGAGAGCTCTCAGGAGGTCATTTGATCTAGCCCGCTGCTGCAGGGGCAAGGGCACAGCTGGGGAAATCTAGCCTACAGTGAAAAGGCTATGGAAAGGAGAAGAAACCCTCACCTGGGCAAGTCCAGCAGGGTGGGTCAGAAAACTTTGTGGATTTAAAGGAATATTTGTTTAAAGGATGCCCCTCATTTATCAGCTGTAGAATTAACATTTATTTTATGATTAAAGTTTATTGAGCACCTGTCACATGTCAGAGACTGTCCCAGGAATTAGAGATACATTGTTGAATTTACATTCAGGTAGGAGTGAGGAATAATTGATAAGAAAATCATAGGGCATCTTAGACAGACACAAATCCATACAAAATAATGGTTTAAAGAATAAGAAACACAGCCGGGCGTGGTGGCACACGCCTTTAATCCCAGCATTCAGGAGGCAGAGGTAGGAGGATCACCATAAATTCGAGGCCACCCTGAGAATGAATACACAGTGAATTCCAGGACAGCCTGGACTAGAGTGAGACCCTACCTCAAAAGAAAGAAAGAAAGAAAGAAAGAAAGAAAGAAAGAAAGAAAGAAAGAAAGAAAGAAAGAAAGAAAGAGAGAGAGAGAGAAAAGAAACAGAAATGCCAAAGAATCTGCAAAGGGGGTATTTCCATAAGCGTGTAAGCCTGCTATCACCCTTATAGGCTACTAGCTTAGAGTGGTGCTTGGCATGACAATATTTTTATAAGTATGGTATGTAGTATCTAGATATGAGATATACTCACATATGTGCAGATCTAGCAATTGGCAGAGATACAAAAGATAGCTAGCTAGAGAGATCATCACATTTTGGTTAGCTTTTTATGTTTTATGAGGTTGTCTGGGTGCCAACGACGCAGACTGATCTGGCCTGATGTAGGTGAGCTAGGCTTTCATTGCAAGAGCGGTACAGGCAGCGTCAGGAAGTTGCTGCTACTGCTGGCTGTCAGGATCAGCTCCCAGTCTCTCCTGCCCGCCTCTAGGCAAGGTGGGAGGAAGAAACAAAATCACCATATGAAGGAAAATGTTGTTGAAAGAAAAATGCACCCGTGAGTATCTGAGTGGGCCAGCAGATGGAGTGGGTTGAGAGGAGAGGTGTTGCCAGCCACAGATGGTGTTTCCTCGTGGTGCTTGGGTTAGTGATGGACAGCTTATGTGAAGCTACGTACCATCTAGCCTGGCTGTCTAGTGGACTATACCATGGAGACTGTAAGTATGGTGCTCAGACAATGTCTCCTGCCAATTCATGTCTCAGGACTTGTCCCTGTTACTAAGCCATTCATGGTGACACTAGGTGTTATCTGCCAAAAAGATGACTAGATTTGACTGGACATGGGCAGAGTGCGAACTAAACATGCTAAACTTACTGCCACATACATGGAATTAGGGCCTGGATAATTCAGCAATTTCTAGTGAGAAAATTGTTGCCCCCAAACCAGTCTAAGGACAATAGACAAAACCAAACCATGCCCATAAGTGGCTTTGGGGCATTCTTCAAGCTGAACAAAGCCACCACGGGATACAATGATTTTCTCTGCACCTAGCTTCAGTCCATAGTCCTATAACAGCCTTCGTTGGGACTTGTCCACTCTGAGTTCTAACCGAGGAACTTGACTGTCACAGAGCAAACCCACCCCATTCAAGCTGAAGAGGATAGGGCCTCTGTGGGCTATGAAAATTTTCTGCACTGAGTCTGAGGACATAATTACCAGTTCATGGTGGTTTTCAAAAACTTTCTCATGTGAGACCTACTAATTAAGCACACAGTAATTCAACTTGAGTAATTTAAACACTTGATCTGTCCCCTTGAACCTCTCCCAGTCCACCCTACAGCTGGACTCTTTGCCACACGACTGCATGTATGTATTTTACTTCCCGTCGTCGGGTATACTGGTTCTCTGTGCCTCCTGGGACCTCTTGGGCAGAAACCTCACAGGCATCAAGGAATTGTGCTCTCTTTGGATGTCAACATGATGCAGGTGTGTGAAGATTTAGAGGAAAGATTTGAGTATGAGATAGAAATATGGCAGGAAAGAGAGACCTTTTTTTTTTTTTAATAACCAAATGGATTTGTAGTATATTTGAGCATATGGAAGTTACATTATAGTTTTTCCAGTGTTATGGTTGGGAAAGCTATAGGGAGAGAATGACTCTGTTCCTTCATGGTTTTGCTTAAGCCGTTGAGCGTCACCAGTCAACATTTGGTCCTCACAATGATGTTCTTACAAACCAAGTCACAAAGCTACAGGTGAGTAGGAGTTGAGTGCTAGGGTACTTATAGCTGCTGAGATGCAGGCCTAGGCCTGCACATGCCATTCTTAAAAATGTCCTAAAGTGAGGCAGCATTGAAATCATTTTATAGGAGGAAATGCCTCATCAAGATACACTAAATGCCTAATAGAGGGCTGGAGAGATTTCTCAGGGGTTAAAGGTAGTTGCTTGCAAAGCTTGATGACTTATGCTCCATTCCCCCTACCCCACAAAAAGCCAGATGCACAAAGTGGCACATGCATCTGGAGTTTGTTTGCAGTGCTGGGAGGCCCTGGTGTGCCCATACACATACTCTCTCTCTTTCAAATAAATAACTAAAAATGGTTTAAAAATGCTTATTGGGGAATTAGGATCTATATACCCTATGTGCTTAGAGACCTTAGGGGGAGATAAATGCCAGTGTGACCTAAAGCGTGATTCATTTGTCTGTGTGGATTCTAGGAATATCGCTTCTATTAGCTCATCTAAACCTCACAAGAACACATGGGCAGCCTTCTTACCTGACCTTGCAGATAGGGAAACTGAGGCACCTGTAGTCATCAAATGTCCTCATGGGACTAGTAAGTGGTTCTAGTAATTTGACAGCAGGCTCTCTGACACTAGGGCCTGTCCCTTTCCACACTAAACATTCTACTCCAAAGTGCATTTGTGGAACTAGTAAATGGTTCTGGGAGGCAGAGGGAGGAGGATCGCAATGAGTTCGAGGCCACCCTGAGACTACATAGTGGATTCCAGGTCAGCCTGGGCTAGAGTGAAACCCTACCTCAAAAAACAAAAACAAAGTGCATTTATATTATGAGATCAAACCAGGTACAGTGACTTCAGAGTTGCCCGCAGCATACAGGAACATGTAATCCATTTGACACAGACATGATACTCATGAGTTGGTCAACCCTTTAGTGATGGGGTCTTCTACAGTAATACATTTGAAGGCTGGGTAGTATGATAACATACTTTTAAATTAAAGTCAATTCATTCAGTGAGGCATAGTGGTGCCCACTTATCATCATAGCACTTGGAATGTTGAAGGCAGAAGGACCATTGTGAGTTTGAGGCCAGCCTGGTCTACAAACAAAACAGTGGGCTCACCTGTATTCAATTATAGATGTATTTTAAACAGACACACTGTGGGTGACTTCACTCTTTGCAGCACTTTGTTGTAGGGGTGTGTTTTCTCCACCATGGTCAGACATCATGAAGGCGTGTAAGTAGGATTCAATTTGTGAAACACTGATCCTAGTCTAAAGTCTGCATTTTGCTGATATTCAGGAGGCTGAAACAGGAGGATTGTGAAGTCAAGGGCATCTCCTGGGCTACAAATCATGTGAAAGCTGGGCGTGGCGGCGCACACCTTTAATCCCAGCACTTGGGAGGCAGAGGTAGGAGGATCGCTGTGAGTGAAGTATTACAGTCAATTACGAAGCAGGTCCCCATCTGTATTTCTTATAAAGTCACCCAGCTTCCCGTTACCTGGTTGCTGAGAGTAATTTCCAAGAAATAAAGAAACAGCGAACAGTATTAATGCTAAGATTTGTCCTTCTTTGAGTCAAATGTCTCCTATGAGTTTCTAAGTAATAAAGCTCAAAACTGATGGGTGCTAATCTACCTGCACAGTAGCAAGGGCTCTTGTGACTATGATGAAATCCTGTCTTCGGACAACAAAGAAATAATAATTTTGATGTTACATTCACAATTGTTTTGTAATACTATGGTAATGTTTTCAAAATAGTGTGACGTAACATGTTAGATGAGCCAAACATAATTTAACGTTTTAAAGAATTCTCCCTTTCAACTTCCTCCTCCTTCACGGCCCCCTCTATCTTGTTTTGTATTTTTAAATTTCACTAGACTTGGATCATGCTTTAATAATAAACAATCGCCTTTGGGGAAGTCTTTCATCAGAAAGAGAATCTCGTGGTTTTCTTGACAGCTCTTTGATGAACCAGCACCCTTTGGTGATGCTAGAATGCAGCCAATTGCACATCACCCTGCTCTCCTGTCCAGCTAAAGTCTGTGGCTGCCCAAGAAATATCCATGCTGCCACAGGAGACTACAAAGACTGCTAACCTGCTGATGGTGGGGTCCAGGGAGGCGAGCCCCACTTACATGTGAGGCGTTGGTTCTAGAGAGTAGTGGGATGGATGCTCAGCTACCTGACGTTCTCTCGTCTGGGTTTCAAGTTCGCTAACCCCGAAGCTGATCTACATTTTATAACCTTGGAAAACTGAGGCTGAGCTAATTGTTGTCCCTGAGGCCACCTCTCCCATAGAATGTAGTGAACCCACCCACATTCCTCTGCCTATAAATTCTTGCTTCCTTTCTTTGGTGCTTGGTCCCCAGCTGGTGGCAATTTGGGAGGTGGAGTGTTGCTGGAGGAGGTGCGTTGGTGAGGGTAGGCTCAGGGGTGTTTTAGCCAGCTCCCTCTGCCAGAGCTCAGCTCCATCTCCTGCTGCTGTCTTCCACCTGCCGTGGCAGAGGTGACGTCCAGCCTCTGCTCGTGTCATGCTGTCCCTGCCATCACGGAGCTTCCCCTCAAGACTGTAAGCCAAAAGAAATCCTGTCTTCCCATCAGCTGCTTCTGGTTGGGGGCTTTATCCCAGCAATGAGAAGGGAACTACAACAGGACACCGTCCCAGCTGACCTAGGAGAGGACCTGGCTGCGGTAGCACAAGGGTCTTTGGAGTGAATACCTCCACTCGGAACACCTTCCGCTCTTAACTCAATTGCCTAAATACTTTCAGGTGATTAAAGAATGGTGTTAATTACCGCTGAGGCACCTGGAAACCTGTGCCTGGAGTGTGTCCCTCTGTCTAAGTGGAAGGTGGGGTCTTCTTCCGAAAGAACTGTCCTGCACGATTGGCCAGTGCCTGACAGCTGGATTTGGGGTATAAATAATCCTTGCTCTCATTAAGGCTTCTCAGGCCATTTGGTTGGTCCACTCCCTGATGCATATTGCCATGAAAGCTTTATCAGTTGGAGGAAGAACGTAGAAATCTCATAAGTAACAATTTTATTCACAACCACCCAGATCTGATGCGACTTAAAGATGGAGGCCTTGTCAGCACTGTGATAGTAAGCAGTCTGGAAATGCTCAGCCTCCACGCTTGCAATTTTATAACCTGTGTCGAAGATGGGGCTTGGCATCTTGTTGTCAATCAGGAATTAAAATAATAATAATTGTGCTAGGGAGATAGCTCAGCAGTTAAAGGTGCTTGCCTGCAAAATCTGATGGCCTGGGTTCAATTCCCCAGTACCCATGTACAGCCAGATGCACAAAGTAGTGTAAGTGTCTGGAGTTAATTTGCACTTGCAGGAGGCCTTGGTTTGCACTCACTCTATTTTTGCAAGCAAATAAGTAATATTTTTAAAAGAATAATGAAATAAAATGACATAATGCTTTACATGGCTTTAGTGGAAACTCGGAGGCTTGTGATCAGCTATCTAAATGGTCTGATATGCCCACATGCCCAGAAATCTCACAAGCTTTCTCTTTTGCTCTCTCTTTTTTGCATGATTCCCAAGAGGCACTGTAACCTGCCGGGGAGTGTTTGCTCACAGGCCATTCCACTTAGAGTGTAACGTGAGAAGGTCATTTCTGGAAGGAACATCTTACATGCCTGGTGGTACTTCTCAGCAGAGAGAAAACTCAAAACATAGGGTGGTCTCAGCCGAGGGTCAAATTGCAGATTTGATACTCTATGTGTTTGGAATGGCCCTAGAGACAGCTACATAATCACAAAGGTATGAGATCTGGTCTGGAAACTTGGGCCAGATAGAATGACATGGGGGGAGAAGCACACACAAAACACACGTAGCCACGATGCTGATTTGTAAAAACCACATTAATGGACAGCAGCTTCCTACCTCTGAAGTGATTTATAAATTAAAATAATTGCTCCTTTGAACTGTTCCGATATTAATTGACCTATCACTAATGTAAGTGCAGTCTCCAATCCATCCAAACATTACCTAAACATTTTTTATTCTTTTATTCTGGAAATCCAAAAACCACAAAAATAGACCCTTTGTTCTGGTGCCAAGGGTCATAAAGGGAACGCTGTCATCTTTGATGACGTTGCAATTCCGAGTGCTCTCAGCGTGGTGAGTCTTCCCCCCACCCTCGCCTTTTAACAGTCTTCATTCTAAGCACACGGGTCGGTTCTTGCTCCAGTTACTGGCCAGGAGAGCAGGGTAATTCATTATTTCCTTTATTAATCGTAGCTTTGGGTACAGATCCCAAGCCGCCTCGGAGTGTGGGCGCCTGACATTTCCTTTGGAGGTAAAATGAGAGCAAGAAAGAGAGAGTGGAAATTGGCTGTGACCTGATGTGTGTGGGCAAGAGAGGAGCTTGCTGCTGGCCACTGGGCAAGGGTGACCTGGGCCCACCTTGAAATGTAGGCAGCAAAACAGAGCTGAAGACAGGCTCTGAGCTGAGGGAACTGTGGATCCCCAGGGACTTGGTTGTCTGGAGAGAATTTGGGTGTTACACTCTGGGGGTCTATGAATAGAGGGGGCTGCTGTGGAATGTCCATCAGTGACTGCAGACCACAGCCCCGGAGACACAAAGGACTATCCTGGCCATATGAAACTACTTCTGGGACCAAGAAATGCCATCCATGAGTCTAATATGATTGCAATACTGTCCGCTTTTCCTTCTTGGAAGCTGTGTGACCCTGGTGTATTTCTTACCCCTCCATACCCCAGGCTCCTCTTTCATAAAGTGAGGGTGGTGGGAAAGTAACTCCTCTACTGACGCGTCACCAAGAAAGTTGTAAAAGTTTGAAAATAGTTTTGATTTTTGTTTATTATTGTGTTTCAAGTGGATACTGCCATGGTTTGAGAGGAAACTATCAGCTTAAATTTTTTAAATGATACCTATTTATTCATATTTATGGATTATAACCCAGTAGATTGAGACATTTTTGTATAATAGAATGAACAATAGCAGTCATTAGCATTTCCATCTCTTCCTTTCCCACTCTATGCTTTCAGAAGTTTTGGGTTCTTCTAATTATATTTTTAAATTTTATGTATTTATTTCCAAGGATAGAGGAAAAGAGAGAGAGAGAAAAAGAATGAGAATGGGTGTGCCAGGGCTTCCTGCCACTACAAATGAATTCCAGATATGTGCACCACGTTGTGCACCAATTTGTTCTGGTTGACTGTATTTTGGTGGGTGTTACATAGCCTCCCTCCCTTGACATTGCACCCATTCCTAACCCTAATGAACTCGAGTCTAGTCTCTTCTTTTTAAACAGTTATTTGTTTATATTCACAAACAAGAGAGGGAAAGAGAGAAGGGGGCAGAAAATGGGCATGCCAGGACTTCCTGCCACTGCAAAAAAAAAAACCTTCAGACGCATGTGTCTTTGTGTGAATGTGGCTTTATGTGGGTACTGAGGAATGGAACCTGGGCCATGAGGCTTTGAAAGCAAACACATTTGAGAGAAAGTGAGAGAGAGAGAGAGAATGGGCATGCCAGGGTCTCCAGCCACTGCAAACAAACTCCATATGCATGTGCTCCCTTGTGCATCAGGCTTACATGGGTCTTGGAGAATCAAACCAGGATCCTTTGGCTTTGCAGGCAAATGCTTTAACCACTAAGCCATCTCTCCAGCTCCTTGAAGTCAGTATTTTAAGCTTCTATAGTGAATGAGGACATCCGGGTTTAGTCTTTCTACATCTGGCTTACTTCACTGCATACCATTGTCTACTTTCATCCACTGACCCCTGATGACAGGATAGTGTCCTTGTCTGTGACTGGGTAATGTTCCACTGTGTTCACGTTGTTCATTCCTCTACTGATGGACATTTAGGTTGATGGATACCTGTCTATTGTGAACCATGCTTCACAGAACAAACATACCAGCGCAGACAGGCCGTTAGTAGGTTGAATGCATTTTCCTTGGTCGTACACCCGGGAGGGATATCTGATCACGTTGTTGTCTTAGTAACAGTGTTGTGAGGTAGTTCTACGCTGTTTCCATAGCAGCTGTACTTATTAATCTTCATTTCCACCAACAGTGTGTGAGAGGTTCCCCCTAGATCCTCAATAGCAAATCATATATATATATATATCTATATTTTTTAGTAATAGGCATTTAAACAGGTAAGACAATAGCTCAGCTTTTCAATTCCAGTTCCAATGCCAAGGCTTATTCTGTCTTTCACTGTGGATGGTGGAAAGATACAAGATGACTTTCAATTCTACCTGTGAAATAGAAGGATTTGGCAATAACTGGATATTTATTATGGCATGGCTTAATCATATTAAATTCAAAATGTCAAAGACCACTCTGTCGGGATGAGGTACTACGCAAGGTTCTATCATCGATGTGGACGTCTTCCAGCATCTACCCAGACCCATCCATGGGTGTTAGTTCAGAAATAAATACTTACTTCAATCAAATAGAAAAACAACAGCACACAACAGGTTTTCAATGGCCAAAAACACATTGCTCCAAAACTGCCCGAGAGTAGAATAAGATGGAAATATAAACCATATTCTGATGTTTTTATGTGGCATTAATAAGTAATGTCAGCTTAAGTGTAAGACTCAACAAATGTGACGTTTTTGCACATGTGTGTGGTGTGTGCATCTGTGTATTGGCATGTGTGTGGATGTGGGTGTGTGTTCAAATGCTTGTGGAAGCCAGAGGTTGACATTCCCGAATCTTCCTCAGTTACCTTCGTCCCCTTTGTCGCTGAGGCAGGAGCTCTCGCTGCCATACAAAGCTCACTTCTTTGGCTGGTCTTGTGAGACAGCATGGCTCAGGTGCCTCCAGAGTTCTGGAATTACAGGTGGCCACCATGCCCACCCAGTATTTAGGGATTGAAAGCCTTCTTGATTATGTACCAAGTGCTTTATCCCACTGAACCATTTCTCAAGCACCAAATGAAACTTCTACACCATTTCATATTTAAAGAAATCAATTCAGATTTATAACATGTTTATAGCAAAACATTCCCTGAAATTGTGCATTAAAGTAGGTATTTTTAAAAATATTTTATTTATTTATTTAAGAGAGAGAATGTGCATGCCAGGGCCTCCAGCCACTGCAAACAAACTCCAGGCACATGTACCACCTTGTACATCTGGAATTACTTGGGCACTGGGGAGTTGAACTCAGGTCTTTAACTACTTAGCCACCTCGTCAGCCCCTGGGTAAATATTTTCGTGTCATGGAGAATCAGTCTGCATGTTGCTTGCTGTCATCTCTGTGAAGTGCTGTCAGTCATGTAACATGGGGAAATCAGGCTCTCCCAACTCGTTCCAACGTGCTGTTCACTGGGCTGCTGCTTCTCTGTGCTCCAGTCCTTGTTGAAGGGGGCGAAGGGCTAATCTCTGGGTCATTCTGCAAGTATTGTTGGGTGCCAAGTCTGTGTTCCCACCGAGATGCGTGCTCGGGACATATTCCCATAAAGAGCGCGCCAGCCTGGGGTAGACTCAGCACTTTTACAGAGGACAGACCTGGCTCCCTGTGAAGACACACCTTACTTAGTAAGTAGCCTTTTGGCAGCCGTTCAACTTGCTCAAAGCTTCATTTTCTCAAGTGACTAGGCTGGCAGAATCTTTCTTGTACATTAGTTGAAAGTATCTTACGAAAAACAAAAACAAACATACCAAAAATGAAAACACTGAACTCAGAAGTTCCTATTTCTTAAGAAAATGTCTCCAAAATGATGAGCTATCTTTTAATATATATCACTGCATTATTTTTACACCCAGAAATGGGCTGTCTTTCTCCACCAGCTGAGGAATTTAAAAACATTTCAACTCAGAAGTTAAATAACCCATTTTTTCTCTTAGCATAATGTGAATAGGCTTACCCAATGGAGCCAGGTGTCACAAAAGTAACTCAGGGGTCTTGCTGATGTTGTTTGGGGAAAAAGAAAGAAAATGGAAAAACAAACAACAAAAAGGTTTCATGACCAATTGGCTGCTTGACCAGAAGCTAGATAAACTTTTCTTTTATAAATTTATTTATTTATTTAAATTATTTATGAGAGAGAAAGAGGATATGGGTACACCAGGGTCTCCTGCCACTGCAAGTGAACTCCAGATGCATGCACCACTTTGTATATCTGGCTTTATATGGGTGCTGGGCAGCCAACCTCAAGCCAGCAGGATGTGCAAGCAAGCCCCTTTAACTGCTGAGCCATCTCTCCAGCCCTTGATAAACTTCCCTATAGTGCATTGTTTGCATGTTTTTCTTAGACGTGGGATGGAGTAGAGTTTGCAGATGGCTCTTTCAATATGGTCATATTCAGAGCTGCTTTTGCACAGGCAACTCATGGCAAAATTCCAAATGGTGAAGGTGAAAACAACACAGATGATATGGTAAAATATCAAAAGAGTGATATTCCTTCTTGTACACAGAGGATTTATCATGCTTTTATTTTTTTGGAATTTTCAATATATATATATATTTTTTAATTAATTTATTAAGTTATTTGCAAACAGAGAAATAGAGAGAATGGGTGTGCCAGGGCCTCCATATGCATGCACTACTTTGTGCATCTGGTTTACACAGACACTGAGGAATTGAACTCTGGTTGTTAGGTTTTGCAGTCACGTGCCCTAACCACTGAGCCACTGCTGCAGCCCCAATCATGCTTTTCTTATAAAACCAATGCAATTTGTGTAAAACACATAAGAGTAAAACATAAGAGTTCACCTCTAATTTCAATATCTGGAGATGACATATTTAAAGATTAATTAATTTATTTATTTATGCAGGGTGGTGGGGAGAGAGAAAATGGGCATGCCAGGGTCACTTTCCACTGCAAACAAACTCCAGATGCATTGTGCATCTGGCTTTACATGGGTACTGGGGAATCAAACCACTAAGCCATCTCCTCAGCCCTGAGGTAACATTTATTTTGCACTTATTTATGTTCTTTTCCTTTTGAAAATTTATTCCATTCAATACTGTATTAAATCAGTACGTGTTATTACAAAATAAAATAAAGATTGGCAAACCTTTTGTGTGTGTGTGATGGGTCAAACTGTATGTTAGGCTTTGCAGACTGGGCCGTCTCTGACATTAACTACTGGATTCTGTCACTGTATAAACAGCCGTCACAGCAATCAGTAGAGCAGGAAAGTGGCCCGATTCTGCCCACGGTGGCCTGCGTTTTCCCCTGGGCCTGTCAGTTGTTGGCGTCTATAAAAGGGCACCACCAAGTGTTATAGTAGATTATTAAATGTTGTTATAAGACTGTGTCATCTTGTTATCTTCAATATGAGTTGTGAGGAGAAATTTAACTTTTTACTCTTCTGTGTCTTGGCAATTCACTTTGTTTTGTCTTATTTTGTTTTCTGAGTGGATCTTGCTAAGTAGGACAGGCTGGCCTTGAATTAGTTGTCCTCCTGCCTCCACCTCTCCAGTGCCAGACTGCAGGCTATGTCTGCCTTGGAGATTTCTTAAAGAGGGATTCTTGGTGCCTCTATGGGGGGGGATTAGATGTAAACAAACAGCCAGGAATGAAAGTCAGGTGGTATTTCAAGTGGCAGCCACTTGCCCTGAGTTCTGTCTTCAACACACAAAGCCAACCAACCCATGGCCAAGAACTCTGACCCCGTCCAACATGCGGTCTGGCTGCTGTCTAAAGGTCCTGAAGAGGCCTTGGTGTGGCATTCTCTGGCAATGAGGGAAAGACCTGCTGTCTCTCCGGGCTGTGCCAAACTTCCTTCCCTGTACCACATAGAGAGTGTAAATACAAATCTCTGGACTACACACAGGGCCAATTGCTTTCTCAAACAATAATGTCATTTCTGGTTTTCTTAAAAAATATTTTATTCATTTATGAGAAAGAGAGAGAGAGAAGCAGATAGATAATGGGTGCGCCAGGACCTCTAGCCACTGCAAACAAGCTCCAGACCCATGTGCCACCTTGTGCATCTGGCTTTATGTGGGTACTGAGGTATCAAACCTGGGTCCTTTAGCTTTGCTGGTAAACACCTTAACCGATGAGCCATCTCTCCAGCCCATTGAAGTCATTCTTACTGGATCTCCTCATGGGAAAACATCCCTTAGCTCCATTCCTTTGCGCTGAACTCGCTGGATGCGCAAAGCATGGGTTACAGGTTACAGTCCTGGGAAGGCAGCGTTGGAAGAACTGTGCTCAGGAGGTGTATTAGGTGGCTCAGTGTACAAGGCAGTACTTGCTAGGGGAGGAGGCTAGAAGCTGGACGGGCAAGGGGAATGGTACACTGGGCAGAGCCAGGGCTTCCACTGACCCCACTCAACCTGGAAGCTCTTGAACGTTAAAGATCCTTCAGCGCTGTACGGAGCTGGGGCGAGGGCAAGGCCTTCCATGCTGGTGCTGAGCATTTCCACCCATGCCAATGTGGGACAGGTCTCTTTCATTTTTCTCTCCCTTTCTCCCTGAGTCTCCCTCCTCTTAGGAAAGCTCTCTCCCACTGAGTCTGCCTCCAGTCCTCTGAGATGGCTCAAAGGGAGCCAAGAGCCAAGGCTTGGATATCAGGATATTCCCAGCAGCTGGAAGGAACTCAATCTGACATTCAAGTGAGTCCATTGCAGTGGTATGGGAATTTTTTTGCATGTGTGTGTAGTCTGTGTGGCGTGTGTGTTATATGCACACATGTGTGCAGATGCCTAGGCTCCTTGTACACAGAGGCCACAGGAGAACATCGGGTGGGGGGGTGTCTCTCCGCCATTGCTCGTGCACTGATTTTGTTGAGACAGAGTCTCTTACTGATCCCGGAGCTCGCCATTTTCATCAGCTCCCATGATTTTCCTCGTCTCCTCTCCCCACAGGACCAGGGTGGCCAGTGTGTAAGTCTGCAGCAGCTGTTTACATGGGTGGGTGCCGAGGAAATGAATCTGGGCAGCATCGGCCATCTCAGGCCCTCCTGCTTGCACAGGAAGTGCACCTAACTGCCGAGCCAGCTCTCCTGCCCAAAGCACAGGTCTTATCTTAGGAAAGCGCCGTAGCCCTTTGGGGAGACTTCAGAACTATCAGTTATAAACAGTAACGAATAGTGACGATCGAGGGGATGGTATGCTGACTTGTGGTCCTGTATTAGTCAAGGTTCTCCAGAGGACCAGAACCAATAGGATGAACTGGTATTAAAATGGAAATGTACTGGATTATCGTACGGCAGTCCAATAATAGCTGTGTGCGTGCTTGACAGTCAAGGTGCCCTGAAGCCACTCAGTCTGCGCTGGAAGGCTGGGGACCCTTGGTTCCAATGCTGAGGAAGGAGAGCGGAACAGGACAGGTACATGTGCCAGTGAAGCACTCACCAGCAAGCAGCACCAGCAGCCAGGTGCCGGGAGGAAGGGGCTCTTTGCTCCCCAGCTTCCTTACATAAAGCCCTCTCCAGGTGGGCCACCCACTCTGGTGGAAGGGCTCACTCTGGAGGAAGGACTTCCTCCTTCGGTCAGTCCTTCCTGGAAGCAGCCTCAGAACCCACCCAAGAGGAATGTCTGTGGATTCCTTATGTGATCAGGTTGACAACAAAACTTGACCATCACAAGTCCTAAGAAACCATGTGGCTCAACCACCTGAACTACATATGAAAGGAAAGGAAAAGAGTGGAGGAACCACAGGAGAGAGGGCAGAAGGAAGGTTGGAGAACTCGTCTGCAGATAGAACCCATGGCCTTGTTCATCCCAGGCAAGTGCTCTACCACTGAACAATATCTCTGTTTGATTTTCAGGTTACCTCGCTTTTTCCAGTTTATTAATAGATGCTACTACGACAATTATGCCTCAGTTTCTGATACATTGAACCCTGGGGTCAGAAACGGCAAATAGCTGTGTGGCCTTGGAGATGAGCACCCTAGCCAGGACATGTTGTCACCGGTGCCCACGCCCTTCTCGAGCCCCCGTGTCATCTAATCGAATTCTCATGACCACACTCTGTGCCTCTCTTTCCGATGTCACAAGTGCAATCATTGGACCCTGGTGATTGCATGTAATTCACCAAGGCTCTATAATACACTGCGGCTACCACTCGGGTTCCCGTGGATAAAAACGCTACAGTACGAAATGTACCCCAGTTCTCAAATAGAATGCAATTTCAGCTTCTTTTCACCTGCAAGTGAAAAATGAGTTCCCTGTCTGATTCAAAAGCCAACACAGAATATTATACTGGCCCCCAGAGGGCTATGAAAAAATATTTGTAAAATTAAAAAGAAGACAAAAATGATCTTATTTGGGACACATGAGCTACTAAAATAATTGCTTCTGTGTGACATAAATGAAGGGATATATATGCACATATATCTCTATCTCTATCTCTATCTCTATCTATCTATCTATCTATCTATCTATCTATCTATCTATCGACACTGACTGTTGAATATTGTTTGCCCCATGAGGGATCTCTGTTCCAGTGACCAGCTAATGACCACCTTCATCCCATCAGTTATTTATTCCCATGTTCATTCTCTGAAGAGGTGCTTTTTTCAGTCAGCACCATTCCTCATATCACTGTCTGGGTAGATGGTGCCCTTGGGGCTGGGCACTATACAATCTGCATCATCATATTCATGAGGTCAAATTCAAGGGCATTTACATTTATTTATAAATGACATTATTAATAACCATTGCTTGGGCTGGAGAGATAACTCAGTGGTTGAAGTCACTTGCTTATAAATCCTGACAGTGTGTGCCTGATGCTCCAGTACCTATGTAAAGCCAGATGCACAAAGTGGCACATTCATCTGGACTTCCTTTGCAGTAGCAGGAGGCACTAGTGTGCCCATATGCGCTCTCTTTTTTGTCTGCCTCCTCCTTTCTCTCTCAAATAAATAAATAAATAAATAATATTTTAAAAACTAACCAGGGCTCAACCTTGTGTGTGGAAGCCTGAGGTCAGAAACAGAGGGTAGCTGTGTGGCTGGATGTGGAGACGAGACTCCACGACTGCTGTCTGCTTCGTATCACTAGAGCAAGGCTCTGTGTGAGGCACTGGGAACAGAGCAGCGAGCAAGACAAGCCGCTTACTTTCACGGACATGTATTTTAGATGAAGTCACCCTGAAAAACCTACTGTCCATAAAATCTAGATGCGTATAAACTGAGATGCATGCCTGCTGTTCTGAGCTGGGAGGGGGAAAGACCAACAGAGCAATACTGAGGCAGGTGCCTGAGGAACAAGTGTGATTATGAATGTGACGAGCAGGTTAGAGAAGGAGGTTTCAGGAAGGATGAACAATACTTGGGCCATGAAGGAGTATTGTAGGATGACCAAGGAACTGAAGCTTTCTTACTACAGAGCAAAAAGGGAAGGGGGGCTGGAGAGATGCCTTAGCGGTTAAGGTGTTTGCCTACAAAGCCAAAGGACCCATGTTCGACTCCCAGGACCCACGTAAACCAGATTCACAATGGGGCACCTGCATCTGGAGTTTGTGTGCAGTAGCTGGAGGCCCTGGTGTGTCCATTCCCTCTCTCTCTCTCTTCCTGCCTATTTCTGTATCTCTCTCTCTTAAATAAATAAATATTTTTTTAAAAAAGGGAAGTGGCATGTGGGGTGGAACTGCAGACTCTTCAGAGCTTTGGAGAATATGCTGAGAATTTGTGTGTGTGTGTGTGTGTATGTGTGTGTGGTGTGGTATTTGGGTGTGTGTGTAGTCCTGTGTATGTATGTTCAGAACATGCAGATGCATGGACTGTCGTGTCATTGGAGGCCGGATGCAGACATCTGATGTTGCCCGTCTCTCTTCAGCCAGATTTTCTTGAAATTGTCTCTCAGTGAAGCCAGAGCTCACCAATATTTAGTGAGAATGGCCTACCAATGAGCCCCAGACATCACCTTGTCTCTGCCCACCCCACTGAGGGCTGGGGTCATAAGCATGTGCAGCCACTCCTGGCTTTTTACACGGGTACTGGGGCTTGAACTCGGGTCCTCATACTTAAGCACCAAGTGGTTTTATTTATCAAATCGTCATTCCAGCCCCTGTGCTGAGAACCTCAGACAAAGGGGATGACATCGGGTGTCCTGTGCAGGGGAGCCTTGGCCTGGAGCCGCTTAACACTAGTCTCATCGGGAAGGAGGTGTGCGAGGTGAACCAGAGAACATTTGACTGACAACCTGGGGGCTGTGTGAGTCGTTCTAGTGACAGGCAGCAGTGGTGGCCAAAGAGGGTGGGAGGGTGAAGGACGCAGTGGTTTCCACATGCACTGAGTTGACCTTATCTTGCGTTGAGGTTTTCTGGCAGTGTCTATAAGGTCCTTTACTGTTGAATGAGCTCAGACAATACTAAGCGCCAACTGTTGTGAGTCGCTCTGCGAAAGGCATAATTATTAGGTGTTGACATCATAGGCCACTGTAATCAAGCCTTAGGTTTACCTATTTTGATATGTCTTCTAGCCAATAAAATAGTCCTTTTTATATATCAGAAGCCCGTTTGGCAACCTCTTTAATCCTTCCTTCTCCCCTTCTATAACATGTGGAGCCTCCATCAGTGGACTAGTGAGATAGTGCACCTGGGGTGTGCGGAACAAGGCCTTCAAGGTCACAGTCATGGCGAGCTGCTTGTCTCTGCTGCTCTTATCCATGTTTGTATTACACAGGGGCTCCGAGAATTAATCACACCCTTTTATAATCACTCCTTTCATTCATCACCTTTATTAGAACTGAGTCCTGAGGTTTGAGGAAAGGGATACAGGGGCCAAAGCAGGAGAGAAGAAAATCATAGTTACAGAACTAAAGTGACTGCGTTTTGCAATGTAGATTGCTTTTCTATCTACACCTGCTAAATGTAGTGATTGGTATACACTATTAAATGTATATTAAATGTAGTGATTGGTATACACTATCAAATGTATATTAAATGTAGTGATTGGCATACATTATCAGGAAGTCCCTATATTAGCACATCTCAGTCTCCTGCCCCCGTCAGAGACAGTGAAGGTGAGAGCAAGGTCCGGGTGCTGGCCCTGGTCCACTTGGGCTCTGCCATGGAGGGACCGTGTGGACCCTTCTCACCTCTCACACATGACACAGAGAGGACAAATGCAGAGTGGGTGTGAATCCAGGAGCTAGACGGTGTGCGCAGTTCTGGCTGTGCCACTCATCAGCCACACAGCTGTCTGAGTCACTCTGTTTTTTTAAATTTTTATTTATTTATTAGATAGATAGATAGACAAATAGAGAGAGAGAGAGAGAGAATGGGCATGCCAGGGCCTCCAGCCACTGCAAAGAACTCCAGATGCATTCACTCCCTTGTGCATCTGGCTAACATGGGTCCTAGGGAATTAAACCTAGGTCCTTTGGCTTTGCAGGCAAGCACCTCAACCACTAAGCCATCTCTCCAGTCCTCCATTTTTATTTATTTACTTGTTTGTAAGCAGAGAGAGACAGAGAGAAAAGGGGAGAGAGAGAATGAGTGTATGGGCACATTAGGGCCTCTTGGCAATGCAAACAAACTCCAGATGAATGTGCCACTTTGTGCATCTGCCTTTATATGAATATGGGGGATTGAATCAGGCTGTCAGGTTTGGCAAGCAAGTATGTTTAACCTCTGAGCCATTTCTTGAGCCTGGGACTATTTTTTCTTTGATTTGTGTCTACTCTCATAGCCAGAGGCAGAGCTTAGCCAGCTCTGACCCATTGTCTGCGTTTTTACATATATTTTAAAAATTATTTTGTTTATTTTTTTATTTGAGAGAGAGAGAGAGAGGTAAGGAGAGAAAATGGGCTTTCCAGGGCCTCCAGATGCATGTGCCACCTTGTGCATCTGGCTTTATGTGGGTACTAGGGAATTGAACCCCAGTACTTAAGCTTTGCAGGCAAGTGCCTTAACTGCTGAGCCATATCTCCAGCATCATTTTAAATACATTTAAAAATATTTTATTTATTTATTTGTAAGCAGAGAGAATGAGACAGAGAGGGAGGCCGAGAGAGAAAATGGGTATTCCAGGGCCTCTGGCAGACAAATGAACTCCAAGTACATGAGTCACCTTACACATCTGGCTTTCTGAGGGTCCTGGGGAACTGAACCCAGATCATTTGGCTTTGTAGGCAAATGCCTTAACCACTGAGCCATCTCTCCAGCCTCCACTGTCTATTTTTGAGTAAAGTCTTACTAGAACACTGCCAGGCCATTTTGTTCATCCACCGTCTGCAATAACTTTTGCACAACATCAAAACCGAGCAGTTGGGTCAAAGATTTGTGTGGCCCTCAAAGCCTAAACTTTTTACTACCTGGCATGTGATGAAAATATTTGCTGATCACTGCCTGAAAGATCAGCTGACAGACAATAGTGCTTCACAAACCCTTGTGGGAAGGAGTGAGTGGTTGGTTATGTGAACACATGTGCTAAAGAATGAAAATACCCATACCTCAAAGGGTTCCGACTACAGTTGGAATGTGTTTTGCTTTCTAAATCCTGCCATTTTGCTTAATAATATGTTTTTTTAAGATGCAAACTCTCAAAACTAACCAATATTGCCACCTATGTGGTTTTGAAGTCTTTGGTGGAAAATTGCTACAGTTCTAGATGTCTGGAAGATGAGTTCATGTTCTCATTTTTAGTTCAAAGGCAAAACTCCCTCGTTACCAATTATCCTAATTGTAAATGAACAGCGGGGAAAGGCTGCCCACGGAACTGACCTGAGAAACTACCCTGAGCAGATGATGTGGGCTGCTCAGACAAGAATGGAACAGGCCCAGCTTATGTAGTAACGTAAACATTATTTACCAAACTGGTCATTCATCAAAACTAAATTGGTGTGAGGCCTCATGAGTCCTGGTTATCTCAGTCTCTACTGGGGACAAGGTATAAATCTGATAATAAGTCACGTGGCTTTGAGACCAGCTCCATCTTCCTTAGCTGAGTTGTTCATACTCTGACCTTCACCGTGACAGTTCTTTCTTCAAAACTCCAGCTGTTAGCCAAGAGAAGAACAGTAGCCTTCATGTTTTTAAAAGATCTGATAGAGAGGAAGAGAGAAGGAGAGCCAGAGAGAGAAGAAGAAGGGAAGGGAGGCAGAAAGAAAGAAAAGAAGAAAAGAGATATTTTGTTTGTCTTTTAGGAAGGTGAAAGTTTGTCTCACTGCCTGGCTCCTCCCATTTCTACACTATGGAGAATCTGATTGGTTCTTTTCAACCTGGATGCTCCCTTGCACAGCAGCCTGTCTGGGATCTTTTCAAGTAATGAAGAAACATCTATTCACCAAAAGGTTGCATATTTTAAAAATGATATTTTGCATACTCCATTTTATAAAGAAACAACCATTCTAAGAGCTCTGGGACACTAATTTTCACAGGCAAAATATTCATCTTTAATACACATGGCTATAGGTTACAAAGTAATGCCAAAAGTAATATGATTGAAGACTTCCTCCTGGTCCCCTGATGCACAGGACTTTTTGCCCCACTGGGTTGGTTGTTTCTCTTGCATTTCAAAGCTCTGGAGTCAAATGCAATCAAGTCTCTATGTTGAAATTCAGAGGGCCTGTTTGTGATTTTGAATACGTGTGCTATTTTTCCCAAACAACTCAATGATAAGGTGAGCATAATTTGACCTTTAAAAAAAAAAAAAAAAACTTCTTTTTTTACTAGAAATTTATTTGGAGGGGGGAGAAAGAAAGAAGAAAAAGAGAAAAAAGGGCAGGAAACAAGAGAGGGAAGAGCAGAGGGAAATGAAGAGAAAAGAAGGGACAGAGGAGGAGGAGGAGGAGAAAGAGGAGGAGGAATGAAGAGTCCTGGCCCTTCCACCTGGATGACTTGATTCCTTCAATATGGCTGCTTTATCCCACCATTTACAATTAGTCCTAGGTTAAATGCATTCAATTATGAGGATGGAACTGGCCTCTTGTGCTTGGAAGAGGAAACAGAAATGATTTTTTTGAAGCCTGGCTCATTACATGCCCTTTCTAAGGGATCACTTCATAATCAACTTTTCTTGAATGGAAAGGTAGAATGTCTTGGACTAGTGAAGATGATCACATGGGTAACAAGAGACCTTCCAAAAGATGCTGGATGTCACACCCCAGACATTGAGCAGGGAGCCTCTTTGTGGGTCTACTGCATAAGAGGTATTTCCTTGGGCCAATAACTGATTTGTCTACACAATTTCCAATGTAGAATATCACTTAAGCTTTTTTCCCCTCTGTATCTAAAGCTACAGGAAGTCTAGCAGTCGTGTACTGTGCCCTTGTTAAGCTGAGTATGTCCAGATGATATTAATAAAGTTTTAAAAGGACATTAGTTTCCTGCTATTTCAATGAAAACCACTTGAAATATGAATTTAAAGCAATAGATCTATGTCTTGTCAACACATGAGTTCTTGATGCAAATGTGCCCCTCTCTTTATAATACCCAACAAAACAATACACACACACACACACACACACACACACACATCTGTTGCCATCATTGTAAATGTTTAAGAATATAGAGATGGAGCCAGGTAAGGAGTCTCATGCCTTTAATTCCAACACTCAGGGAGGCCAAGATAAGAGATCACTGACAGTTTTAGGCAAGCCTGGGCTACAGAGTGAGTTCCAGGTCAGCCTGAGCTAAAGAAAAACAAGAATGTAGAGACAGTGTGCTGATGGATGCCGTTGTATTCAGCTCAGATATTTCCTTAGGGACTAAGTTTCTTGTTACCTCCAATGCTGCAAATCTGGGGTCCTGGATACTGGAGCCACTGTGTAGGACTTGATTCTGAGAGTGGTGTCCCTCAGGTGGGTTGGTGGGTAGAAGGGTAGGGAAAGAGACCACTCAGGTCCAGAGCACCTGCTGACAGGAAGTGAAGTCTTTCCTAGTGCTGTATCACAGTTCCACGTCTTCTGCCAGATTCCACTTCCCACGATCTCCCACAGGGTTGAATCTCCAGAGACCTCCCCACCAACCCTACTTAAATCTCCACCCCTGATCAGTTCTCCAGGTAGATATGAAGCAAACTCCTTCCCAGCCTCTGTCTTATTATGGGGCTGTGTAAACATGCAAAAAAAGAAAGAAAATAATGGAACTCAGGGGCCATGCCATCGTCTTCTGTGTCAATGTGCATGTTTTCTAAGCTATGTTCTTTCTTTAAACCTTTTTCCAGGGTTAGGCTTTTATTATTTATTTATTTATTTATTTATTTATTTATTTATTTGAGAGAGAGAGAGAGACAGAGAGAGAAAGAAGCGGAGAGAGAGAGAGGGGTGGGGAGAGAATGGGTATGCCAGGGCCTATAGCCACTGCAAATGAACTCCAGATGCATGTGCCACCTTGTGCATCTGGCTTACATGGGACCTGGAGAATCAAACCTGGGTCCTTAAGCTTCGCAGGCAAGCGCCTTCACCACAAAGCCATTTCTCCAGCCCAAGCTATGTTCTTTTTATGTAGTTTTCCCATAAATACTTCAAATACTTCATAAATACTATCTAAAAGGGTTTTGTAAGTCCATAACCACAGTGATATGATGGCGTGTAAAATTCACCCGTTTCATGGGAAACTTAATCTGTGCTCTTCCCTTGTCACTCAAGTACATATATATATATGTGTTTTACAATATACATTGAATTGTGGGTTTTTCACTTCAGGAAATCACTTTTGTGTAATCATTACTTCTCACCAAGACTCTTATGAGGACCACGCGAAATTTCTCTGTTTTGCCCCAGTGATGAAAGTGTGAGGTCTTGGCTACTAGAAGCACTGGCCTTCTTGGTCTCTTGCCTCTTCAGCCCTTCCGGCGTCTTTCTGGCTATGGTGTTTATATATCAGCTTTCCTGGAGCCCATCTCTATTGTTTACAATCCCCACCTGGGGCCGGTGACTCCGCTCAGTTGGTGAAGTGATGTGCATGCGCCCATAAAGTAGGCTTGAAGGCACAGGCCTGTAATCCCCGTGCTTGGGAGGCAGAGCGGAAGGCTCAGAAGATTAAGGTCATCCTCAGCTACACAGTGGGTTCAATGCCAAACTGGGCTCCTTGAGACAGTGTCTCAATAAAACAAAACACATTGAAGCATTAATAATAATCCCCACCACAAAACAGTGTTAGATTCTCTATGGCCAGTAGCACCATTTCTGTACCAGTCTATAAAACACTAGTCTGGTACTACTCTTTTTTCTTTTTAAAGAAAAGGTCTCATAATAAAATGAATATACTTGAATCTGGGAAGTGCTAACAATGCTATCCTCTTCTTCCGTGTCCGTAGTGCACAGTTTGGGAACAGTGGTCTGGCAGAAGGAACTGGTTAGACAAACCCAAGAATAAGAGTGGTCAGAGGGACCTTGGGACACTGGGCACTCTGTGTGTGTGATTACAGGACAGTGGAAGACATCAAGAGCTAAGAACGGAGTTGGGTGGTGACCACGTGGGAACCAAGGAGCTTGGTCATGTGCACTGGGGCATTTAGACTGTGGGTATCGAGGGGCCATTGAAGCCCCATTTTACACTGGAGACATCACCCTGGAGAATGGCTTGACTGACAGCAGAGAGGGAGTGGAGCCTTCCACCAGTGAATATGACTGTTACTGAAAAGGGAATTGAAGATTAGTGTGGGTTTGTTTCAGGTTTGTTTTTGTTTTTACTTTCCCAAACTAGGCCATGACACCAATGGTGTGGGTGGTGGCCAGCATTCAAACAAGGGAAGGAAGCGGGCGTGGTGGTGCACGCCTTTAATCCCAGCACTCGGGAGGCAGAGGTAGGAGGATCACCGCGAGTTCAAGGCCACCCTGAGACTACATAGTGAATTCCAAGTCAGCCTGGACTAGAGTGAGACCCTACCTCGAAAAACCAAAAAAAAATAAAAAAATTAAAAAAAAACATAAAGTAAAAAATAAAAAAAACCAAGGGAAGGAAATGATAGAAGAGAAGAGAAAAAAAGCCTGTTAACATTATATCACACATCTAAGAGTACTGGTTCATGACATGTTTGTGTTGATTTCTGCACAGCTCGGTGCAGCGCTGTGTGCCCTCATGCTGGGCAGCAATGTCAGATGGATTTTTCATTATGTGCTGACGTCACACATCTTTGCCTGACATGACTGCTGACCTCAGGAAACCCTGGCTACAGGTCACCATGGAGACAAGAGGGTAGATGTCAAGAAAGTAGCACGAATCCATCTCTCTGACTAAAAAATGAGACTGAAGAGAACAGGTCCTACTGTGGATATGTAAAAATCTGCCAGCGAGTTCAAGTTGAAAGAACTTGCTGTCAAAGACCCGGGGGTGGGCGTCTCCGGAGAAATGCGTGGGCTGAATGTACCCCATGGTCCCAAGTGGCAGCTCTGGGCCATGTCCGTGGTGTCAGATGCTTGTGCTCTCCTCAACTCCCCGCACTTAGGTCACTACTCTTTTGCTTAGCATTTACCATGGAGAGTTGGGACAAGCCATCTGTGCGGGGAACTTCAGAAAGATGTGTTTGGGCTTACATTCTGTTACAGTGAGGCCAATGCAAATATTTTATGGTTTTTTAAAAAATTGTTTGACTTGTTTTGGTGGGGGTATAAGAGGGGGAATGAATGAGTCTTCGGTATGGTTCATCATATGGTGTTGGTCACACGCACACATGTCATATATATATATCATATATATATAAAATCTCTAACAGATGTTAGTTTTGATTCATTGTTTTTTTGTGGGAGTCTCCACTTAATTAATTTTCAAATTCTTTTAGAATGCAGATTTGTCATAGTAGAGAAAATGTTCCATTTTCATTGAGACTTATTCATGTTTACAGTGGCAGCTTGCCCTGCCTGCCTCCTTTTTGGTTTTCCAGCTATAATACCAATACTTTCTCAACTTGAGGCTGACCTGACCTTATTTACATCTCTTCCAAAGATGAGCTGGAAGGCATTATTTCTTAAGAAGGAGAAGGTTCTAAGCAGAGCTCAGAGGGAGCCAGAAGGAGCCATGGCATCTATCTGCTCCAGTTCTCACTGGTTGTCACGATGGGGCAGAACTTCAGAAACGTGATAGTTGCCTTACATGACCTCAAGGGTGGCAGGGCGTGACCTGGGAACAAACTCAGGCATACCAGACAAGGCATGGCTGCCTCCTCGTCTGCTTAGCAACAGCCCTGCAAAGATGTCAGATTCATGGTGACCACTGAGCCCAAGAGTCAGATCACAGTCAGCATACGATGGCCTGGAATTGAACTTTTGCTTGGTAGTTGATTGCATTATGATCACAGGAGGAGTTGTGTTCAGAGAAAGCTAGTATTCATAGGACTGTTCTGTGACTGATAACAAAATGGATTAGGACAGTCTTCTTATCGTGTGTGTGTGTGTGTGTGTGTGTGTGTGTGTGTGTGTGTGTGTATTTATATGCATGTATATGTCTGCATGTGTACAGACAGTCCCTTTATCTAACATACATAATGTTTTCTCCTGGGCATTATGATTTCTGAAAGTACATAAATTACATCTGGAGGAATTTCCACAAAGCACTGATTAGTTGATACCAACGAAGAAAATGTAGATCAAGGGTTCCTCAAAGTCAGCACTGCTGTCATTTGGACCAGGAATCCCTTTATTCAGAGAGGGCTTACGTATGATCACAAGACATTTAGCAACTTCTGCCCATCAGGTATCAGTAACAGAACACTAACTGTGACAAGTACGATGGCATCTAGACCTTGTCATATATCTCCTCTCTCTGTGTGTGCATGCACACGTGTGTATGTGTGTGTGTGTGTGTGTGTGTGTGTGTGTGTGTGTATAACAGCCATTAATTCCCAAGTCACTAATTTAGATGAGACTTGATGTTCATAATCTTCCTATACTAAGGGGGGGGCAGTATATATTAGTCACCCCTATTATAAATGTCATAAATGCTTGTTTATTTTTTTTGAAAATATGGTAAATGTCACTCAAATAATACCCCCAAAATCAATAAAAATAAATTTAGCTCTTTCTCAAATCTCCCCTAAGAAAGGCAGGGATAAGGAATGAGTTCATCCTTTTGGTAATTTGCCTTCTTACAGAATTTGCTGTTTTACCATCCCCCCTTCTTAATTGAGTGGGAGCCCATTTTCAATGCCCCCACCCAGCTTCTTAGTCCCCTCTTCTTCATCATACTTTGTTGTCCACAGTCTTGGTTCTCTGGTCTGTCTAGTTTAGATGTCTTTCCATGGGAATAAGCTTGCCCACCACCAAAAGTTAGGTAGCCTAAGCCAATGGGCCTCATCCTTGGAATCTTTGGAAATAAAGAGGGATTATAAAACCCTTACGGGCTGGAGAAATGGCTTAACAGAAGAGGTGCTTGCCTGCAAAGCCAAAGGACTCAGGTTCAGTTTCCCAGGATCCACGAAAGCCAGATGCACAGGGCTGTGCATGTTTCTGGAGCTCGTTTGCAGAAGGCACTGGTGTGTTCATTCTCTCCCTCCCCCTACCCCTGGTGTCTTTGTCTCTTTTATAAATAAAAATAAAATATATTTTAAAAAGCCTTTAGGGAATAACATTTTTTTGTCCAGTCATAGTATTAAAAAGAAAAAGTAAGGACCGAGACCAATTCTAAATACTCATTTTAAGTCTACAGCACATGATCTGGTGGGTACCTGGGTAGGTGACAGACTCGTAGCTGTCAGAAGAGAATCAGGGTGAGTGTATAGTGGGCTTCACAGGCCTGTAGCAGAAGACAGGTGCCCTGACTTTGGCTTCCACAGCCTTATTTTTCCTATTCAATTATGAGTCTGGTTTCAAGATATTTCATTTTAATGGTATCACATGCACAGTTTATTCATTATTTACATGCCACAGCATAAACATTTATAGAATTTATTAATTTATTATTTATTTATTAATGAGAAAAAAGAGCAAATGGGCACACCAGGGCCTCTAGCTGCTACAAATGAACTCCAGTTGCATGTGCCACCTTGTGCATCTGGCTTTTACCTGAGTACTAGGGAATTGAACCTGGGTCCCTAGGCTTTGCAGGCAAATGCCTTAACTTTTGGACTTTCTCTCCAGCCCAGCATTTTATAAGAATGTGATATACAACACTCAGTTCAACTAAAACCCCAACGCTATTAGTTCTACTTGACTGCTTAGGGAAATTGAGTCTCTTGGGATTTATGTAAGTTGCCCAATATCATGTAGGCATTACATTTTTACTTTGTAAGTGTCAAGAGTAATTCCCATATTCAAGAATTTCTGGCCTCACCTCCTCTGTGGCCACCTGGTGTGGCCAGATGAGGAACATCTGGTTACCATTTCTCCTGATTACTGATCGTTCCACAAGTGTGTAGGAAGGACAACTGGTGGGAGGGACTGTAGGAGACACATTGCTGGCAACATTTGTGAGAAAATTTGTAAGAGAATGAACTCATCCAGGTGGAAGTGTCTTAAGGCCTCACCAGTCAGGGTGTGTTCCATTGTTCTACAACATTTGTGAGAAGAACTCATCTAAGTGTGCGTCCTCATCCATGTCACTGTGCCTGCTCCAGGTGGAAGTGTCTTAAGGCCTCACCAGTCAGTGTGTGTTCCATTGTTCTGCAACATTTGTGTCACCTAGGAGTTTGTGGCACATTGCGAGTCCTCAGCCATATCCCTGATCTAATGAATACTTCCCCAGGAGACTCAAATCCTGTGACCTCAAGATGTTAAAAGCTGGTCCCAATGTAAGAATCCAATTTGCCAGTGGTTGTGGGGGGATCTATGTGCATGCAGGTGTGTGTGTGTGTGTGTGTGTGTGTGTGTGTGTGTGTGTGTGTGTGTATAAGCCAGAGGATCCTTGGGTGCCGTTTCTCAGGAGGGAAGAGTCTCTTACTGGTCTGGAGCTCAACAAGCTTACTTGTCCAGCTGGTCAATGGACCTCAGGGGTTTACCCGCCCTTGCTTTCCCAGTGTGCACCACCACACATGGCTTTTGTTTTATTTTATTTCTTCTTTAAAAAAATATTTTTATTTATTTATTTCAGAGAGAGGAAAAGAGGCAGATAAAGAGAGAGAGTGTGTGTGAGTGAGAGAAAGAGAAGAGGCATGCCAGGGCCTCCAACTGCTGCAAGTGAGTTCCAGACGCATGTGCCACCTTGTGCGTCTGGTTTACATGGGTCCTGGGGCATTGTACTTGGGTCCTTTGGCTTTACAGGCAAGTGCCTTAACCACTAAGGCATCTCTCAAGTCCATTTTTAAAAATGTATTTCTTCTTCTACTTCTACTTTTTCTACTTCTTCCTGTTTTTACTTCTATTCCTCTACTTCTGCCTCTACTTCTCCTTACTGCTACTTTTCTACTTCTTATTATTCTTATTCATTTTTAGTATTTTGAGGGGGGGGGTTGAGTGCACCAAGCCCTCCAGTCCCTACAAAAGAACTCCAGATGCCTGTGCCTACCATGGGCATCTGGCTTATGTAGGCACTGGGGAATTGAATCTGGGTTGTTAGGCTTTATAGGCAAGCAGCTTAACCACTGAGCCATCTCTCCAGTCACTTTTATTCTTATTTTTTTTTTTTTTTTTTTTTTTTTTGAGGTAGGGTCTCACTCTGGTCCAGGCTTCTTAACTGTGTAGTCTCAGGGTGGCCTTGATCTTCCTCATTGCTGGGATAAACCACACCCGGCTCATTCTTATACTCATTCTTATTGTAGCAGCTTATTGGGGATAAAACCCGCCAGGGTTTATTTTATTTCAAGCTTACAGTCTGAAGGGAGGTTTCATTAGGGTGGAGAAAAACTTGGCAATTGACTCACAATTTCAACTGGAGCAGAGAGAGAGAGAGAGAGAGAGAGAGAGAGAGAGCGCTCAACAAGCAGGAGCTGGCTCTGAACACACAGTGGGCTGGACTATTCAACCCCTAGGTCATCCCCAGCAACACCCCTCCTCCACCTTCCAAAGGTCCTACCAGCTGGGTACTTAGTAGGAAACTTGATCACAAACACTGACGGACATTTACATTCAAACAATACAGTTATTATTATTTTTGCAGTTCTGGGGATTACACTTATGTCCTCATATTTACAAGACAATCATTTTCCACCTGGAGATCTCCCTAGCCCTCCAGTGCTTGTTAAAGTTGAGCATGTGTCCAGAGTCACTCAGGTCTCTCCTCTTCTCTATGGTTTGGATTCTATAGGTCTGGGTTGGTACTCAAACTCTGTATTTCTAACAAGTTTGTAGGTGGCCTGGGAGCCCTTATTTGTGAACCATTGCTTTGGCCAGAGATTTGAGGCACTTGTGGATTGAATGGATCAAGGTGATTTTTAATTCTTTTTTGTTTGTTTGTTTGTTTGCGAGCCTTACAGATTACTTGATATTGCAAAATCTTGGGCCCATTCAAACTATTTTGGAAAATGATTACTTAAGATCAATGTCTCACAACGTGAACTTTAGGAACCAGTAATCCTCAAGAAATAGGCTCAGCAATTAAAGGCACTTGCTTGCAAAGCCTCATGGCCTGAGTTCAATGGCCCATTCCCGAGTAAAGCTAGAGCACAAAGTGCACATGTGTCTGGAGTTTGTTTGCAGTGGCAAGAAGCCCTGGTATGTCCATTCTGTTTCTTTCTCTCTTAAATCAACCAATTTTTTTTTTTTTATTTTTATTTATTTATGAGAAAGACAGTGAGAGAGAGAGAGAGAGAGAGAATGGATGCTCCAGGGCCTGTAGTCATTGCAAATGAACCCCAAATGCTTGCACCACCATCTGCATCTGGTTTATGGGGGTACTGGGGAATTGAACCTGGGTCCTTAGGCTTTGCAGGCAAGCACCTTAACAACTAAGCCATTTCTCCAAGCCAATTTTTTTTTTTTTAAAGAGCCGAATCAAATGACCTTGTAGGGAGGAGAGATAGTCCTGCCTTTGAGGTCTCATGTCAGCACAGCTGTGTGTCTTTTAGCAAACGAATAGCACATTTCTCCAAGGGATTTGTACAGATTGAAAATAAATTCTGCATTATTGGGCTTCACATAACATAGACCAGGAGAAGGGAGAGAAATATAGCTTCAACGATGACATTTGAATGGGCATTTCATCCCTCTGATTGAAATATGAGCCAAGAATCAAACACTGATTAAACAGAGAGCCCTGACATTTTACTCCTGCAATGCTGAATACAGCCTGGACAAAGAGCCCGTTAAATGGAAGAGACAAAAAGCCCTTTTGTGAGGCAGGAAGTTCATCTGGGAGAAATATTAAGTGAAGTCTCAAAGGATGGACCTCTCCCGTGTCTTTACCTACAACACTCCCAGCGTGGCCAGGGGTAAGATCGCACTCCAAATATATGGGGCAGGGGGTGGGGACGGGAAGCATTTATTAAAAGACAGACTGGGAACTCCATAAAATTCAGCTGTTGCCTCCAGTGAAGGAAATTTATACCAGGAAATGAAAATCAAAATAGATGATGAGATTTGTGTAACAAAATACTTTCTTCCAAGCAAGTAAAACTTAAGTCTAAAAATCTCACCCTCCATGCCGTGCAGAGATGGGAAGGGGTGGGATCTTTCTTCTTTTTGGCATGTGTGTATGTATGTTTATATGTGTGTGGGCACAAGTACGTGCAGGTGTGCAGGTGCATGTACACGTAGTGTGAGCATGTGTGTATGTAGAGACCAGGGGTCGATGTCAGAGGCCTTCCTCAACCGCTGTCCCTCTTACAATGTGAAGCAGGGTGTCTTGTTGATCTCAAAGCTCACCCATTTGACTAGACTAGTGCTCGCGATGAGCCCCAGGAATCCCTGGCGTCCATTCCCCAGACTCAGAATATGGGAATGGGGATCTAAACCCAGGCCCTCCATGCTTGCGTAACTAGCACATTACCCACGGAGCCATCTCCCCAGCCCTGGATCTTTTCTCTCTTCAAAGACCATGCCCTGTAATAAGAAACACAAGTTGAGACTAGAGAGATGGCTCAGTGGTTAAAGGTGTTTGCTTGTAAAGCCTGATGGCTGGGTTCAATTCATCAGTACCCACATAAAGCCAGATGCACAACATGGCACGTGTATATGGGTTTCTCTCTCTCAAATGAATAAATATTTATTAAAAAAATAAATAAATAAAGTAGTGCTTAAAAAATAATGAAAGAATTAATTGAATAAAGCAGAGTCATGTTGAAAGATAACCAGTACATGTAATTCTAATCAGCAACATGGAAAAAATGAAATTATAAAATTTATAGGAAAATGGGTAGATTTAGAAAGAATCACATTTTTTAAAGTTTTATTTATTTATTAGAGAGAGAATGGGCACACCAGGGCCTTGAGCCACTGCAAAAGAACTCTAGATGCATCACGACCATGTGCATCTGGCTTATATGGGTTCTGGGGAGCCGAACCTATGTCTTCAGGCTTCTCAGGCAAGCACCTTAATCACTAAGCCATCTCTCTAGACCATTGAGTACATTTGTTGATTCCCCTCACCACTCTGTCTCTCCTGTCTCTCTTCCCCCAATTCTCCTCCCCTCCTGTATCACATTTATCCATTTTTCCACCTCTCCCAGCTCATCTCTTTATATTCCCTTTTGGTAACACTTCTATCGCTATACGTTTAATTCCCATTTTCTCCCCAACCCCATACATGCATACTCACTTATAGATGTTACATGCTAAGACTTGTATATCAGAGGACGCGTACGTTTTGGTCTTTCGGAATCTGAGGCGCTTCACTTAATATGATTCTTTCCAGGGCTGGAGAGATACCAGCTCTATACGATGCGCCCCGCCACTTTCACGTGGGACAAATCAGAGACTTGGCTCTTCTGCCCATTCCCATAGTGAGGGAGCTACGGCCAGTATCGAGGGGCACACGGACTGTGATGGCGTCAATTAATTCCCCTTGTTATGGGGGATTTTTTAAAAATAAACTTATTTAATATATATTATTACAGGTTATACTCTTTTATCCTCTTATCCCAGCTCCTGTTTTCCTGGGGCCCTCCTCAGTGGGGTTTTGGTATTCACAGTGTCTTAGGGTATTCCTACCCGCCCTAAAGCTCTTAAATCTTTCTGCTCCCTCTTTGGCAATGTCCCCTGAGCCATACATAGAAGGCCTGCTGGCAGTTGGATTTACTGATGTGTTCTTTGTAGCCTCTGGAGTTGTGCTTTGACGGGTTTTAATTGATCACTGTCTCTGCCATGATCGCCCTGGAACTGGTTGTCAGGCCAAAGGGAAGAGCAGTGTTCTCCTGGGCCCTGGCGGGTGTGGTACAGGTGGCACATCTCATGGTGGGCAGTCAGCTGTTTTTGTTTTTTTCCTGTCTTATCAGTGGATCTTGGCTCTCCTCCGTTTTCTCTGCCTTCTGTAAAACAAAACACATCCTCCAACCAAGAGCGGGAGAAGCTTAGGTTAAAGGGGATATGCAAAGCTATTGTAGAACTTTGGGATGCAAGCCCATGGTTCTTCTCCAGGAAAGGATGGGGGCTTCTCTCTAAAGTCTATGAGTTTCCTGACCATGGGATTCTGACCTGGTTGCCAGTACCAGGTATGAGTTCTCTCCCACTGAGCGGGGCTCATGTCCAATCAGAGAACAGTTGGTTACCCTCAGAGGCTGTGTGCCACTATTGCACAAGTGTGTACTTTTGTCTGGCTGGTTGATTTTTTAGTCTTCAGGGTCCGTCCCCTGTTTATTCATGCTGTGGTGACTGCTGTCAGCCCATAGGGCTTTCGAGTACCATGAGGGCTAACCAAGAGGGAGCTAGTCCTGTGACAGCACCCTAGGGGGTCTTCAGCAATAGGGTCTTTGCTTTTCTTTCTGGCAGGTAATTAAGTGTTTTGGCAATGGCCTACATGGTTTTGGGGGGCCTCATGGATCTCTCTCTGGCCAGCAGCTCACTGTGGGGGACAACCCAATTCTGGGCCTGGGATTTACCAGCCAGAGTCCATGGTTTTATAAGGTTAACTTATTCCACTTTCTGTTTGGACTGTCCATCCTCCCTGGCTCGTATCCCTCCAAGTCCCGCCCACCCCTTATATTCTCTCCCTCTCCTGACCTGTCAAGTAACTCCTCCTCTCGTCTCTTCCCAGTTCCTCTCTCTCCTGGCTTCATTTAGTTTTATGCCTGTATTTCTGGCACTGACTGCCGTTTCTTCACCTCTAATTGATCCCAGTTAGAGACCACAGGTGAGAGAGCACACGCAGCATTTGTTTTTCTCTGCCTGTACCACCTCGCTTAGAATGATGTTTTTCAACTCCATCCATTTCCCTGAGAAATTCATTGTTTCATTTTTCTTTACTGCTGAGTAGAATTTACGTTTTCTATAAGGACCACTTCTTCATTAGCCATTCATCAGTTGACGGGCAGCTGGGCTGATTACAATTCCTAGCTATTGTGAATAGAGCTTCAACAAACATGGCTAAGCAAGTGTCTCTGCAGTCGAGTGGAGTCTTTAGGGTCTGTGTCCAGCAGGTGTATCTCTATCAAATAGTAGGTCTTCTTTCATCTATTTCAGGAGTCTCCGTACTGCTTCCACAGTGGTTGTACAAGCATGCACTCCCGCCAGCAGCCGGTAAATGTCCCTTCTTCCTCACAACCTTGCCAGCATTTGTCATCATTCAATTTCTGGATGAATGCCGTCCTGACTGGAGTGGCGTGGAGTCTCAGAGTTGTTTTGATTTGCATCTCTCTGATGACTGAAGATGTTGGCCATCACTAAGTGTGTAGTGACCATTTGTATTTCTTCCTTTGAGAATTCTCTACCCCATTTTTTGATTGGGTTGTTTGATTGTTTTTAGATGTTCAGTTTGTTGAGTTCTTTGTAGATTCCTGATATTATACCTTTATCAGAGGTCTAGCTGGTGGAGACTTTCTGCCATTCTGTGGGCTGTCTCTGGACTCTGTGGATGGTCTGCTTGTCTGTACAGTAGCTTTTGAGGTCCAGGTGGTTGAGTGCTGATCTCATTTCCTGGGCCACAGGGGTCGTGCTCAGGAAGTCTTGCCCTGTGCCTGTTCGTGGAGTGTTTGCCCTGTTCCTTCTAGTTATTGTAGAGTTTCGGGTCTTATGTTGAGGTCCTTACTACCTTTAGTAGCTGACTTTTTGCAGGGTGAGAGAAGCGGGTCTAATTTCATTCTTCTACATGTGGTTGTCCATTTGCTCCAGCGCCTTTTGTTGAAGATGCTGTCTTTTCTCCAGAGTGCACCTTTGGCCCTTTTGTCAAAGATCAGGGAGCCACAGTTGCTTACATTTAGAGCTGTGTCTTCTATTCGATGCCGTTGACCTGTGTGCCTTTGTGCCAGCATTATGTTCTTTTCCTAAAATAAATACTTTATTTATTTGTGAGGGGAGAGAGAGAGAGAGAGAGAGAATATGGGTACCCCAGTGCCTCTTTCCACTGCAAAAAAACTCCAGACACTTGCACCACTTTGTGCATCTGGCTCTATGTGGGCCCTGGAGAGTTGAACCAACCCCAAGCCATTGTCACAGCATAAAGCATCAATTAGTGGATATGCAATATACTGTTTTCAGTAAGAAATGCTGAAAGCACACCTTCAGATAGATAGATAGATAGATAGATAGATAGATATAGTTTTATTTTATCTATTTGAACACAAATAATGTTATCTTTTAAAGTTAACAGAGTACAACATGCTTAATTCATTTTTTTAGCATTTTCCTATGTGTTCAAGTACAATGTTAGGAAATTATCAACATGTCATATAATTATTTCCAAAACAAGCCATCTGTGAAATTACTCTGAATTTTAAAATTATTTTTCTCCCTAAAATGGTGCTTTGAACATAATTACATAATTGTGTTTCATCAGACATTTTTGGATCTTTTTGAAGCATTAGGACTGAAAGTAAGACCTGTGACATGTAAGTGAATACTGTGTGTAGACAAGCATGTTATATCATGTTAAATTCATGAAGAAACTCATAATTGAAACTTTATATATAAAACTCTAACGTGCATTAATAAATTATCAAATTAAAAAATACAAACATATTATTGATTTATTTACAATGACTTTTAACATACAACATAAAGATGAATAGCTAGATGATATAAATATCTAAAGATGATGAGAAAGAACATTTTAGAAAATGAGTGTAAGAAATGAGAAAATGAGAAAAAAAGGGGCTGGAGAGATGGCTCAGTGGTTAAGGCACTTGCCTGCAAGGCCCAACAACCCAGATTCCATTCCCCAGTGCCTACATAAAGCCAGGGGCACTAGGGGCACATGCATCTGGGATTCATTTGCAGAGTTGCTAGAGGCCCTGGCACACCCATTCTCTCTGTGTGTGCAAATAAATAAATACAATAATTTTAAAAACATTTAAAATGAAAAGTAAAGAGCACACAGGGGGAATCCCAAAGAGGCTGGGGTTAATTATCAAGTTGTTTCACTGGAGCTACCCAGGAAAAGAGAAGAAGGGCCACTTGTGGACTCAGGGGACACATGTACTGGAGAGAGAGAAGAGCTGTCTGTCCTGTGGTCACTCATGATCCCATGCTTCAGAGCTTCTGGAATCAGACATTGCTTCCGATCCTGAAAGAGAAAGTCCCACTCTTGCAGCAGCACAGTGGCTGTGTGACTGGTGACTGCTTAACCATCCACGAGACTCCCAAACACTGTGGTACTTTGTTCTCTCAGTGGCAAGGAGCTCATCATGGCCAGCTGAAGTCACTGCAAGAGGAGAAGGGCCCAAGAGGGTGTCTCTAACCTTTCTGCAGACGGCCCCGGGTTGCGTAATCGTACTCAGATCCAGTCTGGCTTGTGTTGTCAGAGGAATTATCTCCTCATTAAAAATAAATCTTCATAGACCTAATTTGAAGGCTGCCTTTGTCTGTAACGTGATCAAAACCGTAATGATTATGAGCCAAGCTAAGTCCAGGGACAGTGAAAGAAAGTCTGAAACATTCAAAGGTGCAGATCACAGTCTCATTAGGGTGCTTTGATATGCTAATGAGCACACACACTGGCTATCCAATTCAAATAGAGATGGGCTTGTGTCAGGCTAGATCATCATTGCCTGACCCTCTCCTTGGGGCTGAAGAAAAAAAAAATTCCATAGGGCTCCCTGAAAGATTTCAGTTTGAGAGGAGACTCCATCTGCTCTTCTAATGGTCTCAGCTTCCTCCGTAATAAACCAAGAAGATAATGTCTATGGTAATTACAGATGATAATGACTCTAATTATTATAGTGAAGTGGTTGCTTACAAGTGTCAGATGAGGGAGCAAGTTTAAGGCATTTTTGAACAGTGTTTGGGTCTCTAGTCTAAAGTCTAGTTAATGCCAGCCCTTGCTATAGGGCTCAGCCATCTTACAAGTTACTTTTCTCACAGCTGGCACAAGATTCCTGACAAAAGCAACTAAAGGAGGAAGGGTTTATTTTGGCTCACAGTTTGAGAGGGTACAGTCCGCTCTGGCCTGGAAGTCACTGCAGCAGGGACATGAGGGGCTGGTCAATATTAGGGGCTGGAGAGATGGCTTGTGGTTAAGGTACTTGCTGCCAAAACCTAACAACCAGGGTTTGATTCCCTAGTACCCATGTGAAGCCAGATGCCCAAAGTGACACATGCATCTGGAGTTTGTTTGTAGCGGCTGGAGGCTCTGGCACACCCATTCTCTCTCCCTGTCTGTGCTCTTCTCTCTCTCTCTCTGCTTTGCAAATTAATTAATTTTAATTAATAAGTAAAAAAAGAAAATACTGGTTGTATAAAATAGAGATTCTCTGATACAGAAGTGTGGGGAAAGTGTTCTCTCTTTAGGTCTCTCAGAGCCCAGCGTGTGCAGGCAATGGCAATCTCGGTCTTGAGTAGGAAGATCGTCTCATCCTTGTCGGTTATGGCTTGAATCTGAGGCATACCCCTCAGGCTTATGTTCTGGAAGCTTGGTCTGGGCTCTGGTTCGTGGTCCCATGTTGAAGGCTGTGGAGACATTAGCAGGTGGGGCCTGGCTGGCAAAAGGAGGTGTGTGTGGTGGGGGCAGACTTGGGATATTCAGTTCTGTTCTGTCCTGTCCTGGTCTTCCAGCTTCCTGGTATGTAGGCAGAATGGGAACAAGCCTCTACCGACCCCCTCCCCAGAGCTGTTCCTCATGCTTCCTCACCACCAGAGCTTGTTCTCTGAGCCTGGGAGCCAAAAGAAACCTTTCCTCCTTTAAGTTGTTTCTCTCAGGTATTTCTGTCACAGTGACAGAAAAGTCACTAAGACACTCCCCTGAGTGAATGTGTCCACAGAACCTGTCTGTTTTGGAATACCTCCTGGTCACAAAGGAACATTGGGTCCTGAAGAAAAAACTATACAGGAGAATGCTCAGAGAGGCCTCCAGAAAAATTCAAAGTAAAAAATGAAATGAGCGTATTGAAGAAACACCTGCACTTACATGTTGAGCGCAGCACCATTCACGATAGCCAAGGAATGTATGAAGCCCAAGTGCCCACTGACTGATCTATGGGTAAAGAAACGACCTAGTGGAATACTATTCAGGCACCCCAAAGAATTTCACTGTGCCACTGACAGCATAAATAGTACAGGAGGTGATTGTGTCAAATGCAATAAGCAAGACACAGAAAGACAAGTCCTGTGTGATGTCACTCATGCAGAATCTGACAACAGTTTGATCTCCCAGATGTTCAGAGCAGAATGACAATTTCTGGAGACTGGGCAGTGGAAAGGGGAAGAAGAAAGGGTGGATGACTGGCTGGTGAGCTCCATTTAGACAGGAGCATGGGGTTCTGGTGTGTGACTGCACAGTAAGATGGCTGTTATAATAAATACATTATGCAGTTCCAAAGCCATGAGAAAGGATTGAAAGATTGAATGATGAGAAGATAGGCATATTTAACCTGATTTAGTCATTATAGAATGTATGCATGTGGCAAACACCATTTGCCATCTTGATATGTACAATTTTATACATTGGTTAAAATAAATTTAAGTTTGATAAAACCAGCAACAACGAAAAGATTTTCAGTAAAAAAAAAAAAAAAAAACTCTCCTGTGAGCAGGTTTAAGCTTTTTGCACTATTGAATCAACCCTAAACATATTTCCATTTTCCTCTTTGTCAATATAGCCAAGAAAAAAAAAAAAAAAAACACCTAAAAGCCTGCTAACTACTGTTGTCAGCACAGGAAATTGTGGCATGGGCCTATGGTCTTTGGATTCTAGAAATTTCTGAGGCAGGAAGGATTAGAAGGCTATCTAAACTGCTGCTTGTCAATCAGGTTACAAGTGTCCAGGCAGACCCCAGGTCCAAGGTCATCTCTTGTATCTGAACCACCAGGGTATGCTGAACGTTGACTTGGAAACTTTTACAGTAATTTTGTTTATTAAAGCCGAACAATAATCTTTAAATGGAACTTGTTTTAATATACCTTTACATCATTTCATTTTTCTAGCAATTTCTTTATTATGCCTTATAAAAACATTAGTCAGGTTAAAGTGGAAGCCTAAAATAAAAAGAAACATGACCTTTGCTTTCTTTCATTAGCTTGAGAATTGGTTTAAAATAGTCGTCCCCAAAAGTGTGTTCCCAGACATCAGAATAACCTAGGAACTTGCTAGAAAGCAGTCCTCAGGCCACAGGCCCATTTCACTTGGAACCCTGGGCTAAGGCCCAGCCACCTGCATACCAACAAGCAATTCCAGTTATTCTTATGCACATTAAAATATCAGATGCATTAAGACCTGTTTCTAGGATCATTTAACTGTCTTCCCAACTTAGTAGAATCCAGGCAGCAAGGGTTCTCTTAGGCTAAGTTTTTCTCTGTGTCCTCTAATTCGGACCCTAGGAATCCAGGGACCACAGAAGCAGGTGGCAGGGAACACCCAGAGCCAGACTGCATTGCTCCATCTTATGATAGCCATACCACAACCACCATCACCATCCTCCATCACAAGGCTGGAGCCAAACCCATAGGGAGAGGGCTTGAGAATGGGGCTGTGTCTGGGAGTGATTGGTACATAAGTAGTAGCCTCCCCATCACAACTATTTTCTGAGATCTTTTAAATACTTTATTTGTTTATTTGAGAGAGAGGGAGAATGGGAGTACGAGGGCCTCCAGCCACTGCAAATGAACTCCAGATGCATGCACCACTTTGTGCATCTGACTTTATATGGGTACTGGGGGATTGCATCAGGGCCCTTAGGCTCTGCAGACAAGTACCTTAACCTCTAAACTGTATTTCCAGCCCTCTGAAATCTTTCAAATTCTCCTCATAGGTCTGGAACCCATATTATTTCTTCCTTATCTACTTTACTGTTTATCTTCTCTTTGTTGGGACAACATATATAACAAAATCAGTTTAAAGGAAGAAGGGATTATTGCAGTTTACAGTTCTAGGTTACACAGTCAATCAGGTGGTGACGGCACGGAGGCAGGAGCTTGAGGTCACATTGGTCCACAGTGACCAGCATTTTCTCTCCATTCAAGGACCCCTGGCTCACTGACTGGTGCTGCCCACAGTCAAGGGGTAAATTCCCACTCAATTAACTCAATCAAGATAGTCCCTCACAGGCATGCCCGGAGGCTCGCTCTAATCTGGGTAATTTCTTGAAGGCGAATCAAGGTCCCATCTAGGTGACAATCAATATAACCCATCCTACTGTCCTGTCATTGATCTTTTAAGAATTCTGTCAATTTCGTTTTCTTGGTGTATTTCCCTGTGCGTGGAACCCTCGAGCAACAACCATAGCAACAACAAAAGTGGGTGTGAGTGCATTTTACAAATTTATCCTGATGTCCTTGGCATGGAAACAAATCTCTAATTGAGGAATTAGCCTCCCAGGGGCTCTAATTAGGGCTTGAGATGGATGCTGGGTGGGTAATTGTGGCAAGGTCCAGACTGCTGCATTGCTGTAGATGCTTCTGTCATTGTCTCTAGTCTGTAGCCGAAGGGTCTGTCAGTCTGTGAACAACAGTGGTCATGTGCTGATAGGGTTTAAACTCTTTAAGTCCTAGCACAAACCACTTCAAATTATGACACGCTCTCTAAAACCCACCTTCTTAGCTAATGAATTCTGTCACCTCTTTTATGACTCAGTTACATATTTCTTTGATGGTGTGTTCATTTGGTTGTGAAGTTTGCAAATGTGTGTGTTCGAAATCAAAATTGATTTCTCTTGTTTGTGTCTCCGAATGTCAGTGTGTTACATGAACGTACATCAAAGTATCTCCAGATGACACATGCCTCCGTTTGCTTCTCTGACAATAGTTTCCAGAAAAGATAGGAAAAAGGGACGTGCATCAAATCAAATATTATGTCATACTAATTTTACCAAAATACACATGATTCAACTTGGGTATCAAATTCATTCTTTACTTCCTCTTATTTCTATAGCTACATATAAGTTTCCCCTCATTTTAGATCTTGGCTTTTAGGGATTACTAAAAAACGTCCACTTTGGAATCTTCAGTTCGTTTTCTTCTAATCTCAAAGAAAGATGCCATTTGATAAAAACAACATTTTTATTGTATATCCATTTGTATTTTTACTTGGCTCCACATGAATTATTTTCTTCTAGTTATAAAGTAATACATGCTTATTATTACAATTTTTTTAAATGAAGTGTATTAAAGAAAAAATTGGCTATGTTTTGTTGCCAAATTTCTGGACTTAATTGCCCAAAGATTGGGTAAACTGGCATGGCTTCTGCAATTAGTGGTTGGCAGTTAGTGAATGTTTATTTTGCCAAATTACTAACAGAATAGGCTCTACCTATAAGCTCTTGGGCTAGTTCAGAGGGACCTTTAAGAGGGAAGCTGTCAGTCACACGTAGAAAATGTATTGTTCTGTAATAGCTTCTCCCAGAAGTGATGCCAGTGTTTGCTCCTTAGGCTTTGATAGTGTGAATACAATAGGGCAGTATTAACTGAGTGTGAGATTTAAATACTTATGTTTTAAATTTATTATTACTTGTTTATTTATTTTTGCTTTTGAGACAGGGTCTTATGTAGCCCAGGCTGGCCTTAAACTCGCTATATGGCCAAGAATGACCCTGAACTCCTGACCCCATTGTTCTGACCTTCCAAATGCTGGGATTACAGGAGTGTGATAGCACAACAACAATCAAAACCATAAAAAGTGTCAAGAGGAAGGAAAGAACAATATGTATGGTTTTGCTTTTTAACATGGGGAACACAGTGACCCTGTATTTCCCAGGAATACCCCTACACCGTGGGCTTAGATGAACCTTTGTCTACAAATGAAATCAAAGAAATGAAAAACCCATTCCTCCTGGTGTTTTGGTCTTTGTAGCTTGTGGATCTATCATTCTGAACCAACGAGGCAGACCCACAGTGGCAGAATGAGATTTCCTCTGACAGATCCTCAAGCCATTCCATCCGCTCTTCCCTCCTTAGCAGAGGAAGAGGATGGGTGAAGAAGAGAGGTCAACTGTGACAGAGCAGCTCTGACTTCTGATTTGGACCGTGACAGCCTCCCCGCTGGTTTCAGAAATACAGAGGAAAGTTAAAAACAGAAGAAACAAACAAAGCAGCAATGGTGGAGAAGAAGCGTGAACAGATCAGTATCTGTGTTTAGCACAAGCAGGAAATACACACAGGACGCTTGCTTTCCCCTTCTTCTGCCCTTGTCAGACATTGCTAATCAATCAGGCCACATCCACTTCTCCCTGGGCTTGGGCATAGCCTCCCCATCTTTCATAGCATGGCCCTCTGGGGGATGCCACTGGTTTATCTAGGTTGATGCATCCCATCCATTTACTACATGTGTTATTATTCACTTATATCCTATTGAACATCGAAACTGTGCCAGATATGTTTAAGACATTCAGGAGCAAGATACACACCTATATTTTAATGAGTAGAAAACCTTCTTATTACCCTTTTGGGCCTATGCATTTTGGCATGCAGGGTGTGAGGTACATACTGTTGTTACGCTGCATGGCGCTGCATTACATTTGTGAGGAGCGTTCTGGTGTCAGTAAAGGCAGCTGAGGAGTGAAGCGTGGGGGTTCCCCCTCCAGTCATGAGGACATTTGTTTCCACTCAGTTTGTTGCCTGCTTGGGGTCTATTAAAAACACACTTGCCGTTAAGACGAGTTCTTCACTCTGTGTGTTTCGAGGGGTCGGTAGCCGAGAGCAGAAGCACACACAGACTCTCATCCTGTCCCCCAAATCTGCCCTCTGAATGCCCTTCCCATTTGTTGATTGGATTCCTGCTCGAACACAGTACCAGACTCAGAGGAAATAAATTAAGCTGTACCAGAGGAGGACATTGGTTGACATTGTGCTCTAGCTAACATCTTGTGTGCAGCTGTGACCAGCTGTGTCAGCGCCCATAGCTGTGATCGCACGGCTGGGAGAGACATGAAGGGTGCTTCGGCCTCACAGTGCTACGCAGAGCGGCTCATGCACACGTTCTAAGGATGACTTTTATTTCCATCTCTCCTAACTTGACACTGAGGTGAGGTGACCGGGTGCTACAGTGCTGCCACAATGACAGGCCTGCTCCTCAGAGGAAGGGTGTTGTAGGAATGGGTGCTTCTGACACTCAAAAGCAAAGGAAAAAGCATTCCACAATGGACAGAGAGGAGACCGTCTGAGAGCCCCTTTGACCCCTTATGCATGGACTTATGAATAAGCCTCACTTGTTCCTCCTCTGTGGAGAAGAGCTCACATGAACCAAAGAGACAGAGAGTCCTTTAGAAGGCCACCTGTCACCTTCATTTGCAATTCACTTACTGAAAAGATGGGGCATGCCCTGTCTGTCCACCAAGTACCCATGGCCTTTCCTGTAGTGGACACACAAGGGGGACACATGAAGCAGGCAAAGGTTGCCTTGGGTAAAGAGCTTGAAATGGCATGTGCTTGTTTGTTTCATATACAGTTCAGTCTGCCGCTTAAAGGGCAGACCTTGTGGATGGGATGCCCGCATAAAAGCTCGAGTGAAGTCAACACGACACAGGTCTCCTGCAGATAATGACAGCATTGTGCGGTCATGGATATGAGTCTGGAAGACAGCATTCCGCAGCACTCCTCCCCTCCTCTGGCTCTTGCATTCTTTTCGCCACCTCATCCGCAATGGTCCCTGAGCCTTGGAGGGTGTGACAGAGATGTCTCACTCAGTACTGATGCTCCTCTGTCACTTCTCAGCAACATGCTGAGTTTTGAGTCACCCCAGTGGTCACTGCCATCCAAAAAGAGAGGGACGAGTTGTACAGAAGAAGGGGTTCAGGGAAGGAGGAACAAAGGGGGATGGTGATGGCACTTAGGATCAGGGCACATCGTGCATATGAATGGAGCTTGTCGATAATTTTATAATTTTTTCGTTTTAAAATATTTTATTTATGTTCAAGGAGAGAGAGAGTGCGCAAGCGCACATGGGCACACCAGGGCCTCTTGCCGTTGCAAATGAACTCTGGGCACATGCGCCACTTTGGGCATCTGGCTTTATGTTGGCACTAGGATGACAGGCTTTAGTAGCAAGTGCCTTTAATTGCTGAGCCATCCCCCCAGCCCAAAGGTTTTTATATTTTTTAAAAGAGGGTGGTGGATGGGGATTTTTGTAAATTTTTTAAATAAAGATTTTTATTTTGTTTAATTAAAAACAAAAGCTAGGGCTGGAGAGATGGCTTAACAATTAAAATGTTAGCTTGCAATGCCTGATGGCCTGTGTTCAGTTCCCCAGGACCCACATAAAGCCAGATGCACACAGTGGTACATGCATGTGGAGTTCATTTGCAGTGCCAGGAGGTCCTGGTGTGCTCATTCTCTCTCCCCCTTCTCTCTCCTTGTAAATAAATAAATAAAATATTTTTAAAGAAATAAAATAAATTACAGTGAGAAGAGACAGCAGCAGAATTAGGATGTAACTTTTGGGTCTGTTTTCCCAAATATCAGTGTGTCACACAAAACTGAACTTGCAGAGGCTGGGGATCTCTCATCCAGCATCATGGAGACCACGGAGTTTTTCTCCAGCAGAGCCAGAGCATACAGGAGAACGACTAGTAGATCATGTGCTGAACAAATGAATGAAAATAAATTACATGAAATATGTAGGAAGAGACCAGCACTGACAGAGCCAGAAAAAAACGAGACAAGGTCTGCTGGTCTTTCGATCTGGAGCCAAACCATCAAGTTACTATTTTGTACCATATAAACACAGCTGTCTTCTATACCTACAGACTACACCTAAAGATTTTTTAAAAAAAATAAGTTTTATTTCTTCATCTGATAGCAGAGAGAGCTACACAGAGAGAATGGGTATGTCAGGGCCTCTTGCCATCGCAAAAGAATTTGTGACACATGGGCCACTTTGGGCATCTGGCTTTATGTGGGTGCTGGGGAATTGAACTCGGGTCAACAGGCTTTGCCAGCAAGTTCCTTGACACTGAGGTGAGGTGACCCTAAACTGCTTTTCATTGGAAATCTTTATTGACAACCTCCATACTATTCACAATATGCCCTGACCGGAATCCCCTCCCTCCATCCTCCTTTGTCCCTTCTCCATGGAATACCTTCTTTCTTCCAACTCGTCCTTCTCCTCTTTTGATGTCACTATTGTTTCTTCTCCTACTAGGCAGGTCCTGTGTAGGCAGGGTCAGCCACCGTGAGGTCATGGATGCAATGGCCACGGTGTGTCTGTAAGGCAGGATTTGAAAGCGCCTTCCCCATTGTCATTCTACACCTATGTAGCTAAGAACTTCCAAAGATGTTAGGAGGAAAATTGATGAGGTGATATGATAACAGGTAGGGGGAGGGGCGGTCTCATTTATATGCATGATGGCTGGGATACACCTTTGCAGAAAATGACAAGAGATCTGAAAGCCAAAGGAACAGGGGCAAAGAAGAGTCATGACACTTATCTTCATTCCCACTTCTTACTGACTGCCAAGCTCGTGTCCTTTGAGGGTAAAGGAATTAAGCTGTACTCCTGTGAGAACATCAAAGCAGAGAGAATGTAACTGGTCTTTACCCCAGGATCCCCTTTGCACGCCTCGCCTCGTTCTCAGCTCGGCCCTTTCCCTGCCACAGAAATCCCGGGATTTAAGGACTGATTTTCCTCCTCAGGAGCAGAGGGATCTGCTTCCAGCTCCAAGGGTCAGCCTTAAAGAGCCAGGCGCTAGTGTGCCTACCAAGCCCCTGGGGTCAGTGCAGGTTTTGGAGGGACACACCTCTTTACAGGCACCTTGAAAACCCAGGAGTGCGCGGGCCTAACAGAACACTGAAAGACAGTGAAAAGTGCTTCCAGAGACCTCATCTATTTCACTTTTAAAATCCTACTATATTTCTAGTCGGCGAGGTACTGATATGTAAGTGAGCCTGCTGTGGTGGTGGAGGTAGAGGACCTTGCTCATGTGGCTGCCCCACAGGCCTGCTTCCGGTCTGGTTGTCCACTGATCTTGGGGAGGCGACTCAATATTTGAGGTCCTGTCTCGTGGCAGTGGCATGAGGTGATACTTGGGGACTGAGCGGAACTGAGGCACCAGTTATTTACTCAATTGTGCATTTCTGAACAGGCAGCTGTTCTATAAAAGATGGTTCTCCAGACACGCGCATGTGCACAGTATATGCGGAGATATTCAGCAGAATTCAGTTCAGCTTGAGGATGTCTAACCTGAACATCGAAACACCAAAACAGCTTCAATTTAAGAATTTTTTTTTAAATACCAAACGCAATAAATAACACAGTGGAAAACCCAACACCTGACCTCTTAGGTTCAATGTATATAAACTTAGTTTCATGAACAAAAACCATTAAAATAGTATATTAAATTATTTTTAACAGATTTGTATAAGGGACATTAAAACATAAGTTAATTTTGATTGTAAACTCCAATCCCATGTATGAAACACCTCATTATAAATATGCATGCGTTTCAAAATCTGAAAAATTTCAAAATCCAAAACACTTTGCTCCTAACCATTTTGGATAAGAGATACTCAACCTGTAGAAATCCTTTGATTACTAAAATGTCAACTAGTAGTCTAATGCATGCTTACTTCACTTTTTTTTTTTCAAGGTAGGGTCTCACTCTAGCCCAGGCTAACCTGGAATTCACCATGTAGTCTCAGGCTGGCCTTGAACTCACAGTGATCTTCCTACCTCTGCCTCCCAAGTGCTTGGATTAATGCATGTGCCACTATGCCTGGTTTACTTCACCTTTTAATTATTATTCTGTGTGTGTGTGTGTGTGTGTGTGTGCGCGCGCGTGCACATGTGTGAGCACTATGACACAAAGCTGGAGGTTGGTCAGAGGACAACATCAGGATGTTGTCCTCTTTTGGAGGCTGCCTAGTTTCTCTTGTTCTGTCACTGTGAGCATCAGTCTAGCTGGCCCAGCAGCTTCTGCATTCTCCTGGCTCTGCAACCCGTTGCCATGGGCAGGCTGGGATCACAGCACAGTCACTGTTGCCGCTTTGTGTCTGGCTTTATGAGGGTGCTAGGGAATTAAACTTGGGTTGGCAGTCTTGCAAGCAAGCACCTTCAACCTCTGACTCCCCTCCTCAGTCCCACATTTTTACTTCTTTCACTTAATTCTCACAACAACTCTATGAAAATGCTACAGTTATGTTGTGCTACAGGCAAGAAAAGAAGAGCATACTGCATAAGCCTGGCTTTGTCCAATAATTGGTAGATACATGAAAATTTAATTTCATAATATTTAACATTGAAGGGAATGGACTAGCCAGTTCCTTGGTCATGCCAGCCACCATTTTCATGGTGAACATGCCCAACATGGCAAAGATTCTGTCGTACAGCACTGGAGCCCCCATACTTGGTGTTCTCAGCACAGGTACTCAGCTGCTCTGGGCTGGGTAACTGTTCAGTGCAGTGTGTACCCAGGGCTGCTCTTATGCACTGTAGGATGCGAAGCAGCTCTAGTCACCAGTAGCACATTCCCCCGTTGTGGCAAACAGAAATGTTTTGAAACAATGTCCAGTGATCATGGGAAGGAGAGCAAAGTCATGCCTAAGTAGAAATCTGTGGAGATTTCTGAGGGAGAACCCACGTTAGTGGCTGCAAAAATATTGGACTTAAACTTCCTTTGGAAGAAGAAAACAATTTTAACGGAACATATTTTCTTAGGGTTTTTATAGGTAAGTGATTTGGGAAACACTGCAAATATATTCAGTAATTATTAACACTGTGCCCTTCTACGTTTAACTGAGGGATTTCTGGATTAGCTAATGTGGCTACTGGAAGCCTGGAGGCCAGGCTTCTCTATCTGCAAACTTGGGCTTCCGTGTTTAGATAACTTAAGGGCTGAGACAATAGCATATTTGATGGATTTGTTTAGACCAGCTGAGCCTGGGGACTTGGAAATTCTTAAACAAACACAACTCTAAGTGAATACAGAAAACCATCTTGCTGCTTCATTGCCCACACGTTGTTGGGATGAACTTGGTAGTATGTGGAATAATAAAGCAACTGACTTATAAGAGAGATTTTAAATGTCTTTGACCCAATGCTGCATGGCTAGTGGAAATGATCAAAATATTTTAATGGTCAGCTGTCAGTATATTGAATGAAATTTCAAGCCTAACTGTATAAATATGGATTTGAACTATCAGTATGTCACACTTTGACTACCATGTTGCTAGTATGATAAGACAATTAAATGGATATATTCTAGGTTTTCATCAGTCCTTACCATGGCAAAATTAAATACATGTGTTTTAGTTTTATAGGGCTCCCAAAGGAACCCCCAGTAGTCTTGTACCCTGAATAGAAAATGTCCCCCAAATGTTCACGTATGGCAGTGCTACTGGTAAGTGATTGGATCATGAAACCTCTAGTCTAATCAATGGATGAATTCATTGATCCATTCAATATTTGAGGGCAGTATTGGAAAAAGGTAGAAAACCAGAGGTGGGCTTAGTTGGACAAGGAGGTCATGGTATCCAGCCTTGTCCTCATCCGTCCCTAGTTGATTTTCTCCTCATCTTTTCTCCCTCCCTCCCGACTGCCATGGGGTGAACAGCTTTCTTCCACCAGGCCCTTTTGCTATGACATTTATGTATCACCACAAGTTCACAGCAACAGGACCAGCCAACAATGGACCGAAGCTTCTAAAACCACAAGCCAAAGTAGATCTTTCTACCCTTCAAATTATTTCTGCTGGTCAGACACTTTGCCACAGTGATGAAAGGGAATGAAGACACGCAGCCTCCCCTCCCCCCTGTTGTCCATGGTTCACAGTAACGACTTGCCGATCGCTTTCTACATATAAAATGGGTATTGGATAAGCCACAGGAACTGATCTTTCACCACTTTCTACCTACCAGAAGGAAATGCTGTGAGTTATGATAAAGCACTGTGCAGAGGAACAGAAGTCGAAATGTTGTGAGCCGATGAATGACTGACAGGAAGGGTGGGTGTTGAGAACTAAGTCTTCAGGTGATTTTATCGTGTGAGCGTCATGGATGGACACTAACTAAGACACCTGTGATGTCCCTTTGGGAAGCAATCTTTTTTTTTTTTTAATATTTTATTTCTTATTTATTTATTTGAAAGAGAGAGATACAGAAATAGCCAGGTAGAGAGAGAGAGAGAGAAAGAGGGAGAATGGGTGTGCCAGGGCCTCCAGCCACTGCAAACGAACTCCAGATGCATGCACCCCCTTGTGCATCTGGCTTACGTGGGTCCTGGAGAATCGAGCCTTGAACTGGGGTCCTTAGGCTTCATAGGCAAGCGTTTAACCGCTAAGCCATCTCTCCAGCCCTGGGAAGCAATCTTAAGCGACCACTATGGAGGAGTCTGCCGTTGTCCACAGCGATGGTACTGGCATATGACTAGTTCATTTCTTCAAGGTATGTTTCAATGATCGAAAAGCCATCTCTATAAGAAAGAGTTCAAGTTCACCTTACACATAAAAACCTGGCCAAATATCATGTATTTTCAGTATATTAGATCTCAGGCTAAGAATTAAGTGTTACTTTATCTAATTTTGAAGAAAATGGAGCTCAAGGAGTTTGGATTTCTTACAGTAAAATGTATGTCTCAATGAAGTCTCGGCTCTGCAAAACTTTCAAAGCTTTTGGTCTCCTGTTCTATTAGTTGGCTTACTATTACTATAATAAAATACCTAAAATCATCAGATTATAAAGTGAAAATGTTTATTTTAACTCATAGTTCTGTAGATATCAATCCAAGATCAGTCTCAAAATTGCAATATATGGAAACATACAACCATGCACAACATGAGTGAAGAAGGAGAGATGAACAGAAAAGGCCAGGTTCCTGCTATCCCCTGTAGCAGACAGCGTTAGGTTCGCTGAGCTGAACTTCCAGACCAGGCACAGTTATGGAGGAAGGGATATTTATTGAAGCTTACAGATCCAGGGGAAGTTCCATCGTGGCAGAAGAAGCTGGCCTGCTCTCACAGGACCAAGCAGAGAGAGAGAAGCACAAGCCAAAAAGCAAAAAGCCAAAAGCCACACAGCACAGCACACCTCAGAAAGTCCAGCTAGGCACACTTTGCATATCTTTAGATTGAAATCTCAAACCCACTACCACACCTAAGATCCACCCAGTGACACTGTCCCAGCCAGGTGGCTGCAGATACAAACTACAAACTAATAAAACACTGAATATATTGGGGGTCATCTATTCCAACTACCACACCCCCTAAAAAGCACCTTCCAACAGTGATGCTGACAGCCAAGCCTTGAACACACGAACCTTTGTGAGACATTGGGGCTAAAGGACCATCATATTCTAGCTCCAGCTCACTGATGAAGATATTCATTGTCACAGGCAAACCTGCAACTAACTCCTGTCCACTTAAGAAGCTCTGCGTGCTGGACAACATGGGGTATTGAAGCTGTCTCCTTGTCCATATTGACTCATCCCCCTATTATGAATGAACCATTCATCATATGTCAATACATAAGATACATTTAAAAAATATTTTTATTTATTGATTTGTAAGCAGAGAGAAATAAAAGAGAGACAGACAGAGAAAATGGGTGCACCAGGGCCTCTAGCCACTGCAAATGAAGTCCACATGCATGTGCCACTCTGTATATCTGGCTTTATGTTGGTCCTGGGAAATCAGACTCAGATTATTAAGCTCTGCAGGCAAGCTCTTTAACTGCTGAGTCATCTCTTCAGCCCTACATGAGATTTTTTTTGTAATATGATTCCATCTGTCAAAAACTCATGGAAAATATTATTTTTCTACAGTTCTTGTTAATCTAAGATAATTTTTATAAATATTTTATTTATTTATTTATTTATTTATTTATTTATTTATATGAGAGAGAAAGAGGGAGATGGAGAGGGAGAGAGAGAGAAAATGGGTACACCAGGGCCTCTAGCCACTACAAACAGACTCCAGATGCATCTGGTTTATTTGGGTTCTGGGGCATTGAACCTGGGTCCTTAGGCTTCACAGGCAACTGCATTAACCACTAAGCCATCCCTGCAGCCCTGATGGATCATTTTTAGAAAAGAAGTTTCCATAAGAATTAGTTGAATCCAGCAAAACAGTACAACACCAGCAGGTCCAGAGAATAACAATATTAATAAATGGTCTCATAGGAAAAATTCTCTAAATTAAAATTGCTGAAGGGAGAGGTAATTCTGAATTAATAAAATATTTTAATGAAAATATGAGTAAAAAGAGAAATTCATTATATTTTTGATGTTTGATAGATGAATCAATCTATCAAATTCAAATATGGGAAGAATATAATAATATTAACTGGGCAAAAATAGATCCATGTTTTGGATGCATTGGGTGGATTTTGGTGAATGGCCAGGACAATTAGTTTTCCACTGATATGTGGGTCAAAGTGCTACTATACCTTGAAGAAGAAATTGTTATGTCAACTGTGGGCACTGCCTATGTAATCTTTTTATGCTATATTTTTGTGGCTAAACATTTGTGTGATCTACACAGGAGAATGAACTCCCCAGACACTACTTAGAACACTTTTTTTAAAAAATATATATATTTTTTTTATTAAGTAGAAACTTAGTATGGATACATCATGTGTTGGTACAATCATTTCCCTCCTCCCTGCCCCCATTCCACTGAGGGCCTCCTCAGTGGGGTTGCTGGTATTCACCATGGTGTTTGTGGGTTATGAGTTGTGAGAGTAGCAGTCAGTCATTGTGTGTGGGGGGGGCAATGCCTCTGGATATTCCCAACCACCCTGTGGCTCTTACATTCTTTCTGTCCCTTCTTCCACAAAATTCCCTGAGCCTTGGCGGGTGTATTTGAAGTCTACTTTAGTGTTGAGCTCTCAGCAGCTTCTGGATTTCTGCTTTGATGTGTTTTGAGTGTCCTCAGTGTCTGTCTCCATCACCCTGGCGCTGGTTGTCAGGTTCACTGTGGGAGCAGTACTTTTGCTCATCTCGCCAGTTCTTCTGTGGTTTTGCCTGGGCCCTACCTGATATGCCAGGGGTGGTTCATTTCCTTCTAGGGAGTCATACTTCAACTTTTGAATTGTTGGTGTTAGAATTCAAGAAGTCTGTGCGTGTATGTACACAGGTTCAAGTGTGTATAGGTAGGTACACGTGTGTATGTAGTGCCTGTATATGCATGTGGCATCCATCTTTTTTATTATAATTTTAATTTACTTATCTGCAAGGGAGGGAGAAAGAAAGAAAAGAAGAAGAAGGAAAGGCGGTGAGCACTAGGACCTCCTGCTGCAGCAAACAAACTCCAGATGCATGTGCCACTTTGCGCATTTGGCTTTACGTGGGTACTGGGGACCCGAACCTGGCCTGGCATGCATTGCAAGCAGGTGCCTTCACCACTGAGCCATCTCCCCAGCCCTAAGCATCTATCTTTTTTGAGACAAGTTATTGCTCAATGGCCTGGACATCACCAAGTAGGCTGGCCCGTGAGCTCCAGAGATCTCCTTTCTCTGCTTCCCCAGTTCTAGGATTTCAAGGACAAAGACTGGATTTTTTTTTTTTAAACATGGGTTCTCAAGCACTTTATTTAATGGACTGTCTCCCCAGCTTCTAGTCCTCAATGTATGTGGTATGGCCCCTAAAGGCTCACATGCTATAGGGGCCTGTCCCCAGGGTGGTAGTGCCAACACAGAGCAGCTTTAAGAGATGGCCCCTAAGGTCGTGTGGTTAGATGACTCGGGACTCCTCTGATGTGGAAGGGGCTGATAGTGGTCCTCAGAGCACGTCTTCTGAGTGGGTGGTTATACAAAAAAGCACCTGACATTTCTGTCCTCTTCTGTCCCTCTGCCATATTGAGACAGCCCAGACAACTGTCACCTGAGGTTGAACAAGTATGGCCATCTGATCTCCTTTCATTCTAAGGTGACCAAGGTCAGGTGTGAGTCTGAGCAACAGGAAATGGGTTAGTCCAATAGTTAACAATGTCAATAGTTAGCTACAAAAGAAGACCAAGGATGGCGACTTCCACTTGAGTGAGTCACGTCTGCATCATCAACCTGATTAGAGCTCTAAAATCCGTAATATGGGAAATTAAAGGGATTGCAATTTGACGTTCTGGTGTTTAGTTTTGGTTTAGTCAAACACTTAGCCCTCATGGCACGTATGTGCAAATCCAGCGACAGTGGCAGAGAGCAGACAGAGGCGCTCTTACAAACGATAAGTAATCTCGGAGAAAGAAAAGAGAAAGTGAAAATTGAATGTATAGCAAATTTTATCTTACTTTTTATGTGCAGAACACAGATGTGCACGTTACATAAACAGATATCCATGTTCAGTATATCTTTAGTAATACAGAAAAATGTAAATACAGAAAAATGACTTCAACAGTTCTGGGGAGGGGGTGCTGGAGAGATGGCTTAGTGGTTGGAGGCTCTTGCTTATAATGCCTGACGGGCCAGGTTCAAGTCCCCAGTTACTAACATGAAGCCAGAAACACAAAGTGGGACATGTGTCTGGAGCTCATTTTCCATGGCAGGAGGCCCTGGCATGCCCATTCATTCTCTCTCGCTTTCTCTCACTCTGTCTGCTTGAAAATAAATAATCAATGAAAACATTTTTAAAAGAAAGTCCATGGGGATGATAATGAAAAGAAGGGTAGTAAATATCGATATAGGGTCACACGGTGAGAGAGTTCTCGGTGCAGGAAGCTCTGAGCAGGGAGGGACAGGATTCCAGTGCAGCTTGGAGTGGAGGAGATGGAAGCTGACAGAAGCCAAATGGGCCTCTGTGGGCACATGTTGGGCTGGTGTCCAATGTCTCAGTCTAATGTGAATTTGTACCTCACAGCGTTCCTCCCAGTCATCTCCCACCGAGATTTCCCTTTTGGTTTTGCCACACAGTCACGCACATCCATTTTAGACATTTTTTTTTTTTTACTACCTCTGGAAGATTTGTGGTTATCAGGGGATAAGCTTGTATGACGTGAAAAGAGGCAGGCAAAACTGGTCCCAGCTTCCATCTTACTGCCTTCCACTCCTTCTTTTGAAGAGAGATACAGTCTGAGTTGGACTCAGAAGGAAGAAAGAACTAGAAGGTAGGCAAGCAAAGCAGAGAAGTATGAGTCCTCACACAGCGAGCTTCCTGGTAAGGGTCTGGTCCTGAGGCTGCTCACGGTGTGATTAGATTTCTATTTTCTACTTTTTTTAAATGAAAGGTTTGTGAAAATGAACCCTCTGGGGTGGTTCACCTTAACAATATATAATCTATGAAATACCACCTGTGTGTCTTCAAGTATGGCTATTACAAGTGATCATCTTGGGAGGCCAAGCCTGTGACTCTCCTGTTGCAGTTCCTTACCAAACCATATGAGTTAAGCTGAAATTGTCACCTGTATGTGACCTTCTTATCACCACATTATCAGGAGAAAAGACCAACTCTGAGGGGCCTAAAGGGTCCATTCCAAAAGCAGGATGAAGCCTCAGGGGTTAAAGTGCTTGCAAAGCCGGATGGATTGGGTTTGATTACCCAGTTCCATGAAAAATCAGATGCACGAAGTGGTTCATGCATTTGGAGTTCCTTTACAGTGTCAAGAGGCTTGGCTCATGCATTCTCTCTCTCTCTCTCTCCCTCTCCCTTTCTCTCTGCTTAAAAATGACTGAATAAAAATATTTAAAACAATTTTACATAAAGCTAGTCTACTATGTAGAAACACGTGAAATTCTCCTTTTTGTAATTTGCAGATGTCTGATAACTAGTGGCAATATTGCAGAATTAAAACAGGGCTTTAGCTAGCAAGTTATATTATATTATATTATATTATATTATATTATATCATATTTTTATATATACATATGTTAAATATTTGTCACTGATTTTTTTCGCCATCTTTATCATGTCTATTTCCTTTAATAATTATGTATGTTACTGTATGAACAAATCGTGTGCTGGTCTCATTCCCTCGTGTTATCTTCTTATATCCCCTCTTCCCAGCCCCCATCTCATTGAGGGCCCCACCCAAAGTATAACTAAATTTCACACTGTAAACACAAAGACAGGCCTCTGTTTTTAACAACTTAGTCTCAAGAACAAAAAAGTGATTTTTTTTTCTTGTTTAGAAGGAAGTTTGATCACTAACACACATAGCTAACTCAGTTTGTCACTCTGGCTTGTTGTAGCTTTTTTTTTTTTTTTTGTAGAGCTTGCAACAGCTCCCAGTGGTATTGGCCCTTGAAAAGCAGAAATTGTAGCTTAATGAGCAGAAAGAAGAAGCAGAGAAAGATGGAAGGAAAGGAGAAAGAAGTAAGAGAAGTAGGAGAATTATAAAGAGATGGAAACCAAGGAGAAATAAGAGCATTTGAAGAATTCAATGGCAAAGACTAGCAGAAGGATGGAAAAGAATTGTAGAAAAGGAACAAGGGGGGGCGGGGTGTGTGGAGACACTCATGACTTCCTGTCAGTCGTGGTTCACAGGCTGGTCTTTCAGAGAACAGAAAGAAAGAGAATGTTATTGGTGTTTTAATTATAACGACTCCTTACATTTTTCTAAAAGAACTCACAGAGACTGGGAAAACAAAGAAGCAGGAACATTCTACAAGTGCTTGAGGAGAGTCTGTGGATTTTTCCTTCTTGTCCTGCTCCCAAGGACTCAGCCAAAGTTAAATTAGGAAATTATTAAGAAAAAGAAGAAAAGAAGTAAGCATAAAAGGAGGAGCCACACTCTCATCCTTCACAGCCTATCCAATCCTTTTGGGGCTACTTAACGCTTTTCTGTGAATTCACTCTGCTAATGACTAAAGGCAGGATGCCTTCTGGAAGCTGAAGGGAAGTGTTTGTCATGTGGACTAGGCCATGTTGATAAAGACGTGTCTGTAGGATACCTCCTCAAAGACCTGCCACCTGGAGAAAGCTGCTCCCCAACTGGACCCTCCCCCTGCCACCCAGAGCTGCCGGTTCAAGTCCAGGCACGCACACACACACACACACACACACACACACACACACACACACACACACCTGTCAGCAGAACTCAGAGGACTCCCATGTCATTTAAAAAAAATAATATTTTATTTATTTATTTTTGATAGGGAGAGAGAGAGAGACAGAGAGGATGGATGGGTGCATCAGGGCCTCTAGCCACTGCAAACGAACTCCAGATACATGGGACCCTTTGTGCATCTGGCTTTATGTGGGTGATGGGGAATCGAACCCAGGTGGTGAGGCTTTGCAAGCAAGTGCCTTTAATGGCTGAGCCACCTCCCCAGCCCACGTGTCACTTTTTACTCTTCCTTTTCCTTATTTGCATGTCACTGTGCTCACCGATTACCAGGACAAGGCAATCAGCTGGCTTCATCATGCCAGTGGACAGCCCTGATCAATAAGTAAACCATCTCTCTCCATGCCTTTCCCCAGGGCCTCCTCCCAGGAAAATTTTCTTCTCTTAGCAGCAAACTTTAAAGCCCATGACAAGGAAGTTGTTTGTACGCACGCGGGTTCATTGGCAGCACGCAATTTTTCCAGCTGCCAAAAAAAAAAAAAAAAAAAAAATAGAAATCATGCAGAGAGGAGGCCTGTTGAATTCAACTTGGCCAGAACTGGATTCAGCTGGATGTCCAACTTCTAGCGGGGCTTGTAAAAATTCCACTCTTGCTGGCATCTGCAGCCAGAGCAGAGACAGCTGTAAAAGCATCTTCAAGCCAAAACGTGATTTGGGAAAGGTCATTTTTATTACGATTTATTTATATTGTTTCTCCATGGTACACAGTGTCCTGGTGTGCACATGGGTGCAGAGTCCAGTGAAGGAGGAGGAAAATGGCAAAGAAAACCTCAAGGCCCACAACTCCTGGGCACTGTTGGGGTAAGGAAATGGTGTGGGTCTTGTGAAGGCTGTGTGGAGCTTTCAACCAGATAAAGCTGTCCTGCATCAATCCATTACAGAGGAAGTTGTATCACGATAAGATCAAGGTTTCACCAGTAAAACAAACATGATTAGAGATAGGTCTTGCTTTTATAATCAGCAAGAACAATCAAGATATTCTTTCCCCTCCAGAAAAGAATGTTTTTTTTTTTTTTTTTTTTTTTTTTTTTAATTCAAGTTTCTAATGGTTTATCTTCTTTACATGGTATGCGGCCAAGGTTAAGGGTTTAAATTTTCTGGATTATTTTTCCCCCCAAAGAGGCGTGCATTAGATCTATTCCAAGCAGACCTACAGCATTTAATAAGGAAAGTTGAATGTCTTTTTAAATGAAAACAGATGAGTAGTTCTGTTTACCTTCGTTTGGCTTGATGGATGTGTCCTACATATGCGGGTGGGATTGTTTAATACCAAGTTTATGCTGGTTACAGGTAGGATTTGCTGGGAAAATGTGACTTTGACTGTATATATTTTATTACAACTCTACCTGATGTGAAGTCCAAGTTAAATTTTATATATACATTTTTGCTTAATCATCATTTCTAGCCATTTAGTGCTAGAATGCCTGCAACAGTGTTTGAAAAGGAGAACCAAATAGAGACTTCTTTTGTTCTTGTTCTGAGTAGGGCCAGTATGCTCAGGGCTTAGTAAACTCATTGTTTCACTAGCTGAGCAGTTCTTCATAGAAAGAAACAAAAAGAATCCGGGCCTGAAGAGATGGCATAGTGGTTAAGGAGCTTGCCTGAAAAGCCAAAGGACTCAGGATCATTTCCACAGAACTCCCTTAAGCCCAGATGCACAAGATGGCGCATGTGTCTGGAATTTGTTTGCAGCTGCTGGAGGCTCTGGCATACTTATTCTCTCTCTTTCTCTCTCTGCCTCCTTCTCTCTGAAATAAATAAATAAAAATTTAAAAAATAATAAAAAGAAAAAACAGAATCCAAATGTATTGAATGAAAAAGAATAGAATCTGGCCTGCTATGGCTCAACTCCACTGGTCTCTCCTCTCTCTCTTCTCTGGCCTCACACATGTTTATACAGGTAGCATCTTTCAGTACCCTCTGGCTAATTGTAAGTTACTTGATCTTACAGATTCCATCACAGTATCTTCAGAAGTGGCTCTATAGGAAATGCATGGCACATGGGTCCAATGCTCTGATAAAGTCTGAGGATATGTTTGGACTGATCTGCCTGTCAGATGCTAAATCTGGTGTCTCCACAGACATTCTCCATTCGAGAATGACCCATGCGTACTCAGCAGTGTTGTCCAGAAGTGCAGCTCCACATAGATAATCACTCTACTTTCAGGTTTCCTTAAAAAAAGGGGGACATTGTTTGAGCTAGGAAACCATCTTTTTCCCCTAAATTGAAGAATATGTAAGTTAAGTATCAGTACTGTATAGAACAAATCCATGAAACATTGAATTTTAATGTCCCTCCAAAAGCCCTTCCCCCGGCAGCACTGAAGTGAGAAGTCAAGGTAGTTTTCAAAGGCATCTCTCTGGTTACAGGCGTATGGCATTGGTGGGTCTCAAGAACACACAAATGATGATTCAGAAATGATGTGAATTAAGCCCAGATTGCTTTCCTTCTTCCATTGTTAGAAAAGTCATGAAAAGACATTCAAAATTGGGAAGACTGGGCTGGAGAGATAGCTCAGCGGTTAAGGCACTTGCCTGCAAAGCCTAGTGACTAGGGTTTGATTCCCCAGGACCCACATAAAGCCAGATGCACATAGTGGCACATGCATCTGAAGTTTATTCTCAGTGTTTGGAGGCCCTGGTGCACCCATTCTCTCTCTCTCTCTTTCTCTCTCTCTCTCCTCTCTCTTTCTCTGTCTCTGACTCTGCTTGCAAATAAATAAATAAAAATATTAAGCAACATTATGAAGACCATCCAAAAGTTGGAATGGAGATAACAATGTAAGACAGACAAAGAGGTTCAGAAAAATTATCCCCAACTTCCATAAAAGGCAAAAAGAATATCTTGAAGCACTTTCACCTCAGGCCAACGTTCCCACCAACGTGTCTGCATCAGTTACATTCATTCTTATTGCTAGGACAGAGTACCTGACAAAAGTCAGTTGGAGGGAGGAAGGGGCATTCTTCAGCTCACAGTTCCAGGTTGCCATCTGTCATGGGGGGGAGGCATGGTGGCAGGAGCTTGAGGCAGCTGCTCACACTCAGCACAGAGAGAGACAAATGCTGCCAGTTTTCTCCTTTGTGTACAGTCCGGGATCCCAACCTGTTGGGCCCTGCTAAAAATGGGCTGGGACTGTGAGGAGGCTGGCCTGAACTGTTGTACATGGCCAGGGACCTTGGGTGTGGGCTTGCAGCTGGCCCTATCATCGGGAACCCACCCTGGCAACGGTGACTGGCCTTCCCTACCCTTGGTTGTAGGTTGTAGTGTGCCCTGTCATCGCCCAGAGTGGGCAGAACTGGCGAGGCCCTCCCCTGGATCCCCAAAGCATCTAACCGTCACATAAGTCAGGCTTTGCCCTTCCCTCACAGATCCTGCCCAAGAGACCCTTATGTGGCTGAAGTCAGTAGCCTTTCTGCCATCTCTCCCACAGCTCCTCCCCCACAGCTTTGAAGTCACATAGCTCTTCTGCCACTATCTCCCTTACAACCAATTAGACAGCAACCCATAAACTATGTATCTGATCGCCATATAGTCTGTATGTGCTGTCTCAACCTTCCCCAAGTGTTTATAAACCCACTCTCCTTTTGAATAAATGAGTGCTGTCCATCAGATGGTCTCCCGAGTGTTCATTGCCTGTCGTTGCACTCACCCGCTGCTCCAGAACCCTGCTGCTTTCCGCCAACTCCTGCGCCCAGGGCCGTCAGTGGCCAACGACCCCGGGGAACAAGAACGGTAAAGACCCACACCAGCCTATAAAACAGTGTTGCCCGTAGTTAAGGTGGGTCATCCCACCTCAATGAATACAATCCAAATAATCTGTCAGAGGTGTGCCCAAAGACTAGCCTAACCTAGATCACCCCTCATTGGCAATTCTAGGTCCTGTCAAGTTGACTATGAATATAAGCCATCACAACTTCTAAACACATGCAAAAAAAAAAAAAATAAACAGCGTAACAAACGGTCTGTTAGATCACTAAACATTTGTAGACTCTGTAAATTTAAAACTATGTCCAGACAGGGCTGCTGCTCCAGGGGCTGTGCATCGGCTACTAGATTTCCAAGGCCGTCTCTACTTGAACACCTGTGGTCATGGACGAGGAGGCCAGGACGGATCACGTCCACAGCCAGGACGTTTTGTAGCAATGTCTTTCCGATGGGGCTAGTGCCTGTGTTTCTTTTTAAAGTTCAGAAATAACTTCCACGCGTCTCAGTTCCTAAGCCACGGAAGGCAAATACCATTGCTTTTATTTCGCAAATGAGAAAGTAGGTGCCTAGAGAGGTCAGAGGACTTCCTTGGTGTGTAGTTCCCCTCTTGTTGCTGGGACAAAGCTCAAAGCTCCCGACCCAAAGCAGCTGATGGGAGGAGAGGGTTGACTCAGGCTCACAGTCTTGAGGGGAAGTTGCATGACGGCAGGGAAAGCGTAGTGGGAGCAGAGGCTGGATGTCACTTCTGCCATGGCAGGTGGACAACAGCAGCAGGAGCATGAGCTGAACTAAACCTGGCAAGCGAGGGGCTGATAAATCTCAAGGTCACCCCCAGCAACACACCTCCTCCAGCAAGGCTCCACCTCCTAAACTAAATTTCTGCCAGTGAGGGAGCAAGAATTCAGAACACAAGTTCATGGGGGACCCGTGATTCAAACCACCGCATAATGGTCTGTGAAATTCCGAGCTGGGAACAGATGCCAAGTGTTTGTTGAACTGTGAGCAAGGTTATGGGGAACAATACACCTAGAGTTTATTCATGGTTGATTCCCGTACTTAACAGATGAGTCATCGAGTAAGTCACTTCACTCTAAGCCTCTGTTTCCTCATCTTTCACAGGAGGAACCTATGAAACCAGCGTTGTGAGCATTAGAAGGGACCATTTGTTAAAAGCTTTTGCACATTACCTGGCTTGCAGTGATGATATACAGTTAGTTTCAAAAGTGTCCCAACACATTCTGGGAGATGAACTGGAAGTGTGGAATGCCCTTTGCAATCTCCACTCTCTGAAAATGATTGATTAAATTGAGAACTCGGGCAAACCTGAAAAATTCTTGCCTAGATACTGTGCATGATAGTGAAAGGAATAAATAAGGCACCATGTTTATTGGGATTAGAAAGGCAGAAATGTGAGTGAGTAAATAGTAGGCAATACATGCATGGCTCGATTGTTCAGTTAGCTTAAAAACAAGAGCCAGTGGAGGGCTGGAATGATGGCTCAGTAGTTAAGGTGTTTGCCTGCAAAGCTTGACAACCTGAGTTCAATTCCCCAGCACCCATGTAAAGCCAGATGCACAAAATGGCACGTGCCTCTGGAGGCCGTTTGCAGTGGCTGGGGCCCTAGTGCCCCATTCCCTCGATCTCTACCTCTCTCTGCTTGCAAACAAATAAATAAAATTATTTTTTAAAGTTAAAAATATTGTATTAAAAAAAAAGTGAATGGAAATTCTGGTTTATTTTCATGATGGATGCTCCCAAAAGCATTTCTGTAAAGCACCCAGGGGCTTCAAGCACACTCAAGAGCAGAATTTCAAGACTCTCTGAAAGCAGCCAGGGTTTCCTTTTAGCTTTCCTCCAGTGACTTACAGCAGTTCACTTGCCAGTACAGGGCTTCAGCTTATTTGGGGTGATGTGAAAGAGAAGATTAAAGAACTCAGACTCGCAGGGCTGCCAGGCCTGGCTAAGAGACTCCACGCTTGTAATCTCCGTGCTGTAAGCCCTCTTCAGATCCAGAGGACAGCACCAAGCAATTTGCAGGTAAGTTTCAGGGGGGAGCAAGCCAGACATGGCTGCTGGAACCCCAAGCTGAGGAGGCCTTAGGAGAGGCCTGGACAGCCCCAAGAGGGGGCTGTGCAAAGGCCTCTGGAGGCAGCACAGGGCTTGGAGTCCTGTCAGGGCCCAAATGCCTACATGTAGCTGGAAACTGAAGAGGAAACTATCCCGAGAGAAAGTTTCCCTGCCACGTTCTGAGTGAGGTGTTAGCCAGGGTCCTCTACAGGGCTCTCAAATTGTTTTTCCCTTTTTAAAAAGTTTCCTGGGTGGGGGGGAAGATGGCTCAGCAGTCAATGCCCCGCAGTTTGCTTACAAAGCCTGCCGACACAAATTCAATTTCCCAGATAACCACAGAAAGCCAAATGCAGAAAGTGATAAAAATGGGTCATTTGTTTGCAGCAGCAGGAGACCCATGCATGTATGCATACATGCACGAGTGCAGACACACACGCACAAGCATGCGCACACAGACAAATATTATAAATATTTCCTCATTTTCCAAATGCCTCTTCCAAAACAGGTCCATAAAAATCCTTACATTGTGGGCTGGAGAGATGGCTCAGTAATTAAAGGTGCTCCCTTGCAAAGCCAGGTTTGATTCCCCAGTAACCACGTAAAACCAGATGCCCAAGTTGACACATGCATCTGGAGTTAGTTTGCAGTGGCAAGAGGCCTTGGCATGTACACACACACACACACACACACACACACACACACACTTCCTATTTGTCTCTTCCTTTTAAATAAATAAATACTTTAAAAAACCCCTACATTATCTTGTGATAAAGAAAACATCTCTCTCTGCCTTTGTGATTGCATGTGTATGTGGTATGTGTGTTTGTGTGGGCACATGTATGTGAAGAGAAGTATGTGCAAACATATGTGTGCATACATGTGAGGCCAGAGGTGGAAGTCAGGTGTCTCTCTCAATCACTTTCCACCTTAGTTTTTGAGACAGTGTCTCTCGCTGAACCTGGAATGAACTCTAGTCATGCATCGCCTGTCCCCACATCCCAGTGCTGGGGTTCCAGGCATGCACCCCAATGCCTGGCCTCTTTTACTTGGGTGCTGAAGATATGAACTCAGGCCTTCAAGCTTGCACAGCAAGCACTTTATCAAAGGACTCACCTTGATACAGGAATTTGGGGGGTTCCTGACCAATGCACCAATATGATATAGGAATTGGGGCTCTTCTGTCAATGCACCAATACGTGCCAATGCATCAATATACTATGAGAACTTAGGGGTGTCCTTGGATTCTTGTCTTATGAATTCAAAGACTTGAAGTCCATAGACCAGAGGGAAAAGTCTAGAGCGAATCTTATTAGATTCAGAGAAGGAAAGAGGAAAGAGTGCGGGCAAGAGTGGGATAAAGCCCACCTAGAGACCCAAATTCGGCTCCCAACCTGGTTGTGAGTGGGAGCTGAGCTAAGCAGCCACAATGCCAGGTTCAGATTTAATTCTTCCAGGAATCTAGATTTCAGGAAAGGGAAGACTTTTCTAGGGAGGGACTCCAGTAGCATTTAATGATAAGCAGACCTTGAAACTCCTTTAGGCGGCAAGAGATGAGGAGAAGCCAGATACCTCTGTGACCTCTAGAAACAGGGACACTGCCGGGCAGGCTCAAGAGTGCTTCGCTTTAACTTTGTTGGGGGTGGGGGTGGGACTGCTACCCCTAAATTCACTCAATCGCCCCAGCTTTGGCCTCATTCCTTCTTTCCCCTTCCCTTCCCTTCCTCCTTCCTTCCCCCCTTTCTCTCTTTCTTTCTTTCTTTCTTTCTTTCTTTCTTTCTTTCTTTCTTTCTTTCTTTCTTTCTGTCGCTTTCTTTCTTCTTTCACCTTCCTTCCTCCCTCCTTCCTTTCCTTCCTTTCTTCTCTCTCTCTTTCCTTTCTCTTGTTACACAAACCTCTTGTCTTTACAAAGATCTGTGGGTGAACTTCACTGAGAGACAAAATCCAGCAGCCCCACCATCCTGGGGTCCCCTTCCCAGAAGTCCTTCCCAAGCATGAGTGACACTGAAGCCAGCATTCGAGAACAGCTCATCCTGAAATGTCCACAGTGGACAAAGGGGATGAGAACCATTTTCTAGGACTTTTCTCGTGACATTTACTCCAGCTCCTGGGGACAACACGTCATCAACCTCTGTCTGCAGCTGGGCCTGTATCCACCCTGACTGCAATGCCCTGGGTCTGCGTCCTCAGTCCCCAGAGGAACATCAGCATGGTCTGAGAGCTGGAAGGGAGCCACCATGGGCAATCGTTTGTAAACAGATCAGTCACTTCCCGCTCTTTGCAGCAGAAAAAAAAAAAAAAAAGATTGATGAAGGGAAAGTAGGAGAAAAAAAAATCATGATGAGAAATGTCCTTGAACTTGGAAATAAGGCAAACATATTAGAAAAGTCACATAAGGGTCGTTGGATGTTGTAGGACTTTACTGTCCAATCACCACTAGTCCCACATGGCTCTTCAAAATTAGACGTGAATTAACTAAAATCAAATAAAATTAAACTTTAGCTCCTTGGTCACTCTAGCCACATGCCAAGGGATCAGTGGCTACACAAAGCTAGCAAATGGATATCATATTAGACCAAAAAGACGGAGAAGCTAGCTGGACAGCTGCTTTAAGAGAATGTGGCAATTGTCCTAAACTTGATTGCTGAGCAGCATAGACACTGTAACACTGGATGTTGCCTGAAGAAGATTGATTCGGGGTCTGGGGTGCCTGCTCAGCAATTATGGCACTTATTGACAAAGCCTGGTGGCCTGGGCTTTAATTCCAGGCAGCCACAGAAATCCTGATGCAAAGCGGCTCATGTGCCTATGATCCCAACTCACCTGTAACAATGGGAAGTGCAGGCAGGAGAAGCAGAAGCCTGTGGGCCACCGAGTCTGACCATTTGTGTGCATTCGAACAGTTCATTTGCAGTCGCTAAAAAAATTAAAAAATCAACTCTAGAATTCAAAAAGGGGGGAAAGATTGATTTTTGTTTTCTAGTGATACAAATTTTTGTTCTGAAGAAAAATATAATCCTATGGGCTATTCATTAACCAGTTTTGATTCTAAATTTGTAATTTTCTTCCACCATTATTAGCTGATGAAATACTTATCATCTTGTTAGGTTCTCCTCGAGCCAGGCTGGTGAGGCTGCAGTGTCCCTTGTTGCTGAGTTAAAGAAATACTAGATATGTGCTTACTAGATATGTGTGGAGAATGTTGTGTTTCTAACAAAGTATGCTTTCACAAAGACCCTGAGCAGTTGCATCGTAATGTGATTTAAATAGAGTCAAAATTAGCTGTTTGGCAAAGTCAGCTCTGAACAAGTTAGCCATGTGGTACAGACCTCTGAGTCAAGCTCCATGAGCTTGGTTGTGGCCAGGCCAGCCTGTGACAGGAGGAGCTAGAAATGAAAGAGAAGACAGGAACGACAGCGGTGGAATCGTTTTCTTTTTACTTTGTATCATATTATGTGACTGAATTTTACTTGACACTTTATTTATTTATTTATTTATTTATTTATTTTTATTTATTTATTTGCATAAGAGAGAGAATGTATGGGCACACCAGGGCCTCTTGCCACTGCAAAATGAACTGCAGATGCCTGGGCCTCCTTGTGCATCTGGCTTTACATAGGTGCTGGGGAATCAAGTCCAGGCCAACAGACTTTATGAGCAAGCACCTTTCCACACTGAGCAATAACCCCACCCTGTCTTGATTTTTTTGTTGTTGAAGTAACAAATAACTACATGAGTAAAATTAAAACTAAAACCAAAGTTGCAATACAGGTAGACAACTTAATAACATGTTCAACCTGTCACCCATAGGCCACATGTGTTCCAGGACTGCTATGAATGGGGCCCAGCATGTGGGCACATGACAGCATCATTCACAATGTCAAAACGTCGGACACCTCTAGTTTAGAAGCTTTGGGTGCTATACGTACCAAGTTGAAAGTCAGCACTCTACCAAATGCTAGGTGTGTGACTTTGGACTAATTTCTTTGCAACTCAGTTTCCTCACCTGTAGAATAGCAATCAGGACAGTGGGACCATGGCGATGTTGCATCACAGAGTTAGATGTGACTGGTGCACAGCAAGGTCTCAGTAAATGTCAGCTGACCCACTTGTGATCACTCTAGGGAGCCTAGGAACATCTAGTCAGGGTAGTCATTGAAAAAAGTAACATTTATCACTAATTTTGAAAATATCTACATTCTCTTCATTGGCTTATTGTTATTTTATTTTTATTTATGTATTTATTTGACAGAGAAAGAGGGGGAGAGAGAGAGAAAATGGGTGCACCAGAGCCTCCAGCCACTGCAAATGAACTCCGGATGCCTGTTTGGGTTTCTGTTTGGCCTGATGGCAAAGTCTGGTTGCGCAGCTCTGTATATCCACCCCCCCACCCAGATAAAATAGCTTTGGAATTTGTGTTTAAAAGCATGACGTTGGTAGCATGTGAATTATATCTCAATAATAAAAACATACGTATACTTCAACACAAATGCAGTTGCAGTTCAAGTGGTACAGCCGTGTTGGGCTGGCATTGCCTCAAGATGCATAGAGTGGTGAAGTCAGCGTCACGTTGCTGGGATGAACTTCCGAATCAGGCACAGTTTATGGGAGGAAAGGATTTATTGAAGCTTACAGATCCAGGGGAAGTTCCATAATTGTGGAAGAAGCTGGCCCCCTTTTCCAAATTCATGCAGAGAGAAAAGCTACCACCAGCACCACCATCAAGCAAACACACTCCCAGAACCCCAGGCAGAGCTCAAGCACCCTGCACATGTTCAGGCTGGAAACAGATCTGCACCCAGTGACACCTTAGGGCTGGACCCCAGGATCCACCCACAGAGACACCTCCTCCAGCCAGGCAGCTTGAAATCCAAGTCACATGCTTTCATAAAACATTTGAGTCTATTGGGGACATCTGTTCCAAATATCACAGAGAATCAATGGCCAATCATACAACCACTCAACAAAGAAGAGCATTTGCTAAAATAGTCCCCTTGTCTGCATTGACCTAGTGCTCTTAAGGACTCCTTTAATATGATTTTAAATTAACATACAAAATTGAATAAAGAAAGGGTAGTAGCAGAGGGGATGTTTCTGAGAGTCTTTCCTTAAAATGATTATCATAGGGAACGGGTACACCCAAGAAATGTTAACTCTACTGGAATTATTTTTTTTAATTTTATTCATTTGCAAGAGGAGAGAGAGAGAGAAAGAGAGAGGGAGAAAAGGGGCATGCCAGGGCCTCTAGCTGTTGCAAAAAAAAAAAAAAAAAAAAAAAAAACTCCAGATGCCTGCTCTACTGTGCATTGGGCTTTCTGTGGGTTCTGGGGAACTGAATCTAAGCCTTTAAGCTTTGCAATCTGGTGCCTTAACCACTGAGCCGTCTTTTCAGCCCCTGCTGGTATTAAAGATCCATTATCAGGTGGGCCACCTCCTAGTCTTCTTGAAGCTTGCTGGGTGGTTTTTTAGGATCCTGACTGTAGACAGATGTGCCAGAACTCCCCAGCCTCATTACTAGTGGAGGGAGGTGTGAAGTGCTTTAGGAAACATACAAGAGGTAGGGAGACACCCAGAGACTTAACAAGGACAGTCATGAAGTTCCCTTGGACTGAGGAGACAGGGAAGGTGTCCTGTCAAAGGAGACCTGATTTCCTGGGAAGGAAGATATACGACTAACTTCTCTACCTCCCTCTGACTTCTTGTCAGGGTCTGTCTGGCATAAGCCCACCTTGAAGCTAGCTGGCCACAGAGCCCCAGCAATGCAGTGCACAGGGGTCAGCCTTCCTGAGCAGTAGAGCAAGAGGAAATTTAAGTGAAGAGACACAGAGAAGAACCAGAATTCAAAAAGTCAGCATCTGAAATGCAGTATACCCTTTCTTATTTTCTTCATCTTTAATATTCTCATCTACCAGCCTGGGGATGGCTCACTGGTTAAAGGCGCTTGCTTGCAAAGCCTGTTGAACTGGGTTTGATACCCCGCTTCCCACATAAAGCCAGATGCACAAAGTGGTGGCATGCATCTAGAGTTTGTTTGCAGTGGCAGGAGGCCCTGGTGAGCCCATTCTCATTCTCTTTCTCGCTCTCTTAAATAAACAAACAAATAAATAGTAAATAAATGAATTTTTAAAAATTCTGTGGCTTGGGCTGGGGAGATGGCTCAGCAGTTAAAGGCACTTGCTTGCAAAGCCTGATGGCCTGGGCTCAGTTCCCCAGCACCCACATAAAACCAGATGCACAAAGTGGGGCATGAGTGTGGAGTTTGGCAGCAAGAAGCCCTGGTTCACCCCTATTCTCTCTTCCTTTCAAATACATATATAAAAATGTTTATAAAATCTACAGTGGCTGTCACTGCCTCTTGACTGCTGATGGCTGAACTCCCTCTGGAGAGGAGGCTCTGCCTGGCCTTCTGGGCTTGATCTGTGACCTTCCTCCCCTTCAATAGCAGATGCTGCCATTAGAACAGTCTCACGCCTTCAATGCCGGCACTGGGAGGGAGGCAGAGGTAGGAGGGTCGCCATGAATTTGTGAGTTTGAGCTGAACCTGGGACTACAGAGTGAATGCTGGGTCAGTCTGGGTTAAAGGGAGATCCCACTTCGAAAACAGCAACAATGACAACAACAACAGCAGCACCAGCAGAGCAGCAGCCCAGGCCGATTAGAGAACACGCAAGGACAACTTGCGCTACTTAATTTCAAAGCTGTGGCTCTTTGAACAGCATTCAAATCTGTTTCTCATAAAAGGCAAATTAGTTAATTTCAAATGCACTCTGTGAATATCAACAGACCACCCAAATGTTTACTTATTTTAAGCTGTCCTCCTAGTGGGCTTCAGGAAAAAAAAAATCTAGTTATTTTAAGGGTAAGGGAGGGGGCTTTCGTGCATATAAATTGTTGGCATTAAGGCCCTGCTCCGTGTTAAACAACATTAATTATTCATTTAGTGAGGGAGAAAAATATATTTATCACAGAAAACCCCTAGGGGGACATTTGCGTCGACAAACCCTCTTCTCGGCCAAGGAAATACTCAGTACGTGTCCTTTTGAGCTCTTCTCTCTGGAAACAAGAGAAAGCCTGTATGGCTGCATTGCGTCACCACGCTTCACGTCGCCCAGGTTGGTGTGTGAATGGTCTCTTGGGCCAGGAGTTTACATCCATAATTCTGGAACTGAGGAACAGTGTGTGGGGAAAAAATCCCATGCTGCTGGCTCTTCAACAAAGTTCAAGCTTTGGGAAAGGTCAGAGAGACAATTTCAGGCCTGTGATTTGGGGGAATGGCAGAGCAGGGAACCCTGAGGCAGTGTCAAACCATGGCTGAATTTCCAAGCCTCCCTTTCCTTGCTCCCCTCTGATTTTCTGGAAACAGAACAATCCTTGTCCAAACTCAACTCACAGTAGTCCAGCGGGAGAAAAGTCTATTGTTCTGCCAACTGGCCCACTTCAGAACCGCAGCAGCAGGGAGAAGACGCTTCCTGGGGACCCAAGGACATCAGTGTCCAAAGAATACATTTACATTTGCTAGAAAACCACCACCCAGTCCATCTGATACTAGCCATCAGGGATCCGAAACTGCTCGCCTTACAAAACTCTATTCTGTCTCTGGGAAGATGGCTTAGCACTTCCAACACTTTTCTACTAAAAAGTGAGATACATAGTAAACTTGCAAGCCCAGCAGAGAAGTAGGAGAGTTCCAGAGCGCCTGGAGCCCACAGAAGCAAAATACACTTTTCCACAGCCGCCGCATAGTAAACTTGCAAGCCCAGCAGAGAAGGCGCGCGGCCTGGAGGCGCCGCCTGAGACAGCTGATCCGCAGAACTTTTAAAGGCGGGCGAGGAGAATTTTCCACTCACACCGCCTCCTCACAATCTCAAGAAGCGTGGAAGGAGGACAGTAGAGACCAACAAAGAGGCTAGTGAGGAAGAGGATCGCAGAGAGAGAACAGAGACGGACTTCAGCCGCCACTCACAGCCTCCCTCCCCACCACGGGTGCAAGTACGGCACAGAGACTTGGGAAAGAGCTCGCTGGCAGCATCGGGCGCAGGGAAAGCAGAGTCCCACAAACGCAGCTGACCTCCTGAATCCACGCCACAGCAAAGGAACCAAGCAGCCGGGCAGCATAGCTGTGATCAAACCTGCTCCAAAAGGTAATTTGGTTTTATTCATTGGGGAAGGGTCTCTCTTGATCACAAGCTGACCTTGGAACTCTCTACAGATCAGAAATCTTAGCCTCCCAGCTGACAGGATTAAGGGCGTGGGCTAACACATATCCTTAGGAACTGTGACTTTGTCATAATACCTGCTTTTGCACAAATACTCTGTGCTGTATTTCATTGAAGGGGTACATTGTTGAGTTAAATTTTTGGATCTTGACTGTATTCTGTTCCATTCACCCCACTTGATAATCTCATAGCAGGCAAGGGTCACTTCTGTGATTACTTTGAGAGCCTTAAGAACCACACTTAACACCTTAAACTCCTACACTGAAGACATATAATATCAGATTGATTGATACATCTAACATTACTGCAGATATTTAGAAAACCTAAGCATTAAATTAATTCAAGATGCAAAGATCTCTACATTACAATACAAGAAACACAAAACATCCAGACAATATAAATCCACCAAAAGTATTAATATATCTGAAATGACCTTCAGTGAGGCTGACTTAGAGGACATCCCCGAGAAAGATTTCAAAAGAATGATTATAATTATGTTCAAAGAACTCAAAGAGGAAATGAAAGGGTTCAAAGACCTCAAAGAAGAAATCAAAGGATTCAAAGAAAACACAGAAAACCAATTTAATGAAATAAGGAAGTCAATACTAGACATAAATACGGAAATAGAAAGAATAAAGAAAACCCACTCAGAAATGCTAGCAATAAAGAACACAGTCAGTGAAATTAAAACCTCTGTAGAAAATCTCTAGTAGAATGGATGAAGGAGAGAACAGGATATCGGGCTAGAAGACCAAGTAGCTGATCTAATACAGTCCAACAGAGAGAAAGACAAAATAATAGGAAGGTATGAATGGGAATTACAGGATATTCGGGACACTATGAAAAGATCAAACATAAGAATTCAAGGGATAGTAGAAGGAGAAGAATTTCACTCCAAAGGCATAGTAGGTGTGTTTTCAACAAAATCATAGAGGAAAACTTCCCCAAATTGGGAAAGAGTTGCCAATGCAGATACAGGAAGCCTTTAGAACACCAAACAGACAAAACCTGGAAAGAACCTCTCCCCCCCATATTATAATTAAACTACCAAACATACAAACCAAAGAAAATATATTGAAAGCAGCTAGAGAGAAAAAGCAAGTGACCTACAAAGGGAAGCCCATCAGACTCACAGCAGATTACTCAACACAAACTTTAAAGGCCAGAAGGGCCTGGAGTAATGTATTCCAAGTTCTGAAAGATAAAAACTGTCAACCGAGATTACTTTATCCTGCAAAACTATCTATCCAAATAGATGGAGAAATAAGGACATTCCACAACAAAGACAGGCTAAAGGAATTTTTGGCAACTAAACCAGCTCTACAGAAAATACTTGCAGGAATCATTCATGCTGAGGAGAAAGCAAAGCACACACATCAGGAAATAGGAAAAATAAACCATACTCAAATAACAGTTAAAACAAGTGAGTAGAGGGAAAACAGGAAAAACTAAAAAATAAGAAGAATGGTGAGAATAAACACATATATGTCAATAATAACTCTTAATATCAATGGTCTCAATGCCCCTATCAAAAGACACAGACTTGCAGACTGGATTAAAAAGCAGGATCCTACCATCTGTTGCCTCCAGGAAACTCATCTCTCAATAAAAATAGAAACCTTCTTAGGGTGAAAGGTTGGAAAAAGGTATTTCAAGCAAATGGGCCTAGAAAACAGGCAGGGGTTGCTATTTTAATTTCTGACAAGATAGACTTCAATCCAACATTTGTGAGGAAAGATAAAGAAGGTCACTTTATACTGATTAAAGGAACACTCCAACAGGAGGACATTACAATCCTAAACATATATGCCCCTAACATGGGGGCTCCCAATTTCATCAAACAAACACTATTAGAATTAAGGTCAGAGATATCTCCTAACACAATAGTAGTGGGGGACTTCAATACCCCACTCTCATCACTTGACAGGTCTACCCAGCAAAAATAAACAGAGAGACATCTGCATTAAATGATACCATGGAACAAATGGACCTAACAGATATTTACAGAACATTCCATCCAAATGCTGCAGAATATACATTTTTCTCAGCAGCACACGGGACATTTTCTAAAATAGACCATATACTAGGACACAAATCAAATCTTAACAAATACAGGAAAATTGAAATAATCCCTTGTACATTGTCTGACCACAATGGGATTAAACTGCAAATCAGCAACAAGAAAATATACAGAGCATACAGAAACTCATGGAGACTAAACAGCACTTTATTGAATGATGTATGGGTCATTGAAGAAATTAAAAAGGAAATCAAGAAATTGTAGAATCAAATGATGATGAGAATACAACATACCAAAACCTTTGGGACACAATGAAGGCAGTCCTACGAGGGAAATTTATAGCCCTAAGTGCATATATTAAGAAATTGAGAGTTCACAACTAAACAATTTAATGCTTCACCTTAAGGCCTTGGAAAAAGAAGAACAAGGCAAACCAAAAATTAGTAGACGGAAGAAATAATAAAGGTTAGGGCAGAAATTAATGAAATGGAAACCAAAAAAACAATCAAAAGATCAATGAAACAAAGAGTTAGTTCTTTGAAAGGATAAACAAGATTGACAAACCCTTAGCAAATCTGACCAAAAGAAAGAGAGAAGAGACAAAAATTGATAAAATTAGAGATGAAAAAGGCAACATCACAACAGATACCAAAGAAATTCAGAAAATCATACGGACATACTTTAAGAATATATATGCTTCTAAGTTTGAAAACCTGAAAGAAATGGATGAATTCCTTGATTCATATGACCTACCAAAATTAAATCAAGAAGAGATAAACCATTTAAATAGAACTATAACAACCACAGAGATTCAAGCAGTTATAAAAGTCTCCCAACTAAAAAAAGCCCAGGCCCAGATGGATTCACTGCTGAATTTTACCAGACATTCCTGGAGGATCTAACGCCAATGCTTCTCAAACTTTTCCATAAAATAGAAAAGGAAGGAACTCTACCAAAATCCTTCTATGAAGCCAGCATCACCCTGATACCCAAACCGACAAAGACAGATCAAAAAAGAAAATTATAGACCAATCTCCTCATGAACATGGATGCAAAAATTCTCAACAAAATACTGGCAAACAGAATACAAGAATTTATCAGAAAGATTATTCACCCTGACCAAGTAGGCTTTATCCCAGAGATGCAGGGATGGTTCAACATACGCAAATCCATAAATGTAATACACCATATAAATGGTCTGAAGGACAAAAATCATATGGTCATCTCAATAGATGCAGAAAAGGCATTGCCAAAATCCAACACCCCTTCATGGTGAAAGTATTACAGAAACTGGGAATAGAAGGAGCATATCTCAACATAATAAAAGCTATTTATGACAAACCTACAGCCAACATAATACTAAATGGGGAAAAACTTGAAGCTTTTCCTCTAAATTCAGGAACAAGACAAGGGTGTCCACTTTCCCCACTACTATTTAATATAGTACTGGAAGTCTTAGCCACAGCAATAAGGCAAAAGACACTCATAAAGGGGATACAAATCGGAAGGGAAGAGATCAAATTATCATTATTTGCAGACGATATGATTCTATACCTAACAGACCCTAAAGTCTCTACCTGCAAACTGTTAGAGCTGATAAACACTTTTAGCAATGTAGCAGGATACAAAATAAACACACAGAAATCAGTAGCTTTTCTATATACTAACAACAAACGTGCAGAGGATGAAATCAGGGAATCTCTCCCATTCACAATTGCTTCAAAAAAAAAAATACCTTGGAATAAACTTAACCAAGGAAGTGAAGGATCTCTACAATGAGAACTTTAAAAACTCGAGCGACAAATTACAGAAGACACAAGGAAATGGAAAGACATCCCATGCTCCTGGATTGAAGAATCAATATTGTGAAAATGTCAATCTTACCAAAAGCAATCTATACATTTAATGCGATCCCTATTAAAATCCCAATAGCTTTCTTCACGGAAATAGAAAAACAATCCTAAAATTCATCTGGAAACACAAAAACCTCGAATAGCCAAAACAATTTTATAAAAACAAAAATCAGGCAGGTGGTATAACCATACCCGATTTTAAGTTATATTACAAAGCCATAGTAACAAAAACAGCATGGTACTGGCACAAGGACAGACAGGTAGATCAATGGAACAGAATAGAAGACCCAAATATTAATCCAAGCAGCTACAGCCACCTGATTTTTGACAAAAATGCCAAAAATATTAATTGGAGAAAAGATAGTCTCTTTAACAAGTGGTGTTGGGAAAACTGGACATCGGTATGTAAAAGGATAAACATAGATCCTTGTCTTTCTCCATGCACAAGAGTCAAATCCAAATGGATCAGGGACCTTGATATCAGACCTGAAACTCTGAACCTGCTAGAGGAAAAAGTAGGGGAAACCCTTCAACATATTGGCATAGGTAAGGACTTTCTGAATATAACCCCAATTGCTCAGCTTAATAAAATCACTAATCAACCAATGGGACCTTATGAAATTACAAAGCTTTTGTACAGCAAAGGACACTGTGAGTAGAGCAAAAAGACAACCTACAGAATGGGAGAAAATCTTTGCCAGCTATACATCTGACAGAGGATTAATATCCAGAATATACAAAGAACTCAAAAACAGAATAATAAGAATTCAAACAACCCAGTTAAAAATGGGCTATGGAACTAAATAGAGAATTCACAGAAGATGAAATTCAGATGGCATATAAACATCTGAAAAAATGCTCCACATCCTTAGCCATCAGGGAAATGCAAATTAAAACCACTTTGAGATTCCATTTCACTCCTGTCAGAATGGCTTCCATCAAGAAAACAAAGGACAATAAGTGTTGGCGTGGATGCGAAAAAAAGAGGAACACTTCTACACTGTTGGTGGAATGTAACCTAGTCCAACCATTGTGGAAATCAGTGTGGAGGTTTTGAGACAGCTAGAAATAGATTTACCATATGATCCAGCTATAGCACTCCTAGGCATATATCCAGAAGACTCTTCTCACTTCCTTAGAGATACTTGCAAAACCATGTTTATTGCCGCCTATTCACAATAGCTAGAAAATGAAGCAGCCTAGATGTCCCACCACAAATGAATGGATAATAAAGATGTGGTACATTTACACAATGGAGTTCTACTCAGCAGTAAAGAAAAAATGAAATTATGAAATTTGCAGGAAATGGATGGATCTGGAAAGGATTATACTAAGTGAGGTAACCCAGGCTCAGAAAGCCAAACGTCACATGTTCTCTCTCATATGTGGATCCTAGCTACAAATAGACAGACTTGTGTGTGAACTGGAACCAAAAATTGGTGCCAGAAACCAGTAAGCTGGTAAAAGGCTATAAGGGACGGAGGAAAGGGAAGGACTGAAGTGTATGGTATTGCACATATGTAAGTGGAAGGACTGATTACAAGGAGGGGAAATGGCCTAACCAAGGCCATGGGTAGAGAATGCATAAAAGAAGGGCAAGGGGAGGGTCAATCTAATTTCAAAAGATTGTGAATAAGACTTATGTAAAACTACTTTTTTGAATAATGGTACATCTAGAAGCTGTAGACTGTTACTAGAAAATTTTCAGTACCTGGGATGGGATACCTTCCAGTGAGTTGTTGGCCAAGGAGGTCCCGGTAGCCTCCAAAACATTAAAGGCTTTTGCCAAAGCCCTTGGTTTTCCTGAGAAACAGATAGTAAGACCCTATTGCTGAAGACATCTCTTGCCTGAGAGGCAAGGTCACTGAGAAAGCAAGCTGGTGCTGAGCAGAAAACCTTCTCCTGTAGACCAGCCAACTGAAAGCTGGAAAAGCTGCACTGCATGCAGAGTATGGGAGACAGAAGTCATCAGCAGTGAAAACAGTGGACGCTGAATATTCAAATTTGGCCAGACAGGCCCAAAGACTGAACGGTGCAATAGTGGCATGTCTACCTCGTGGGGTAACCAACTGCTCTATAATTGACTAAAGGCCCTCTCTACGGGAGGGAATACATACCTGGTACTGAAAAACTAAGTAAAGTCTATGGTAGGTAAGGTCATAAGCCTTAGGGGTATAAAGCATGCCCTTATCTAAATGTATATACTATTCCCACCAAGCTGCCCGGAAAATACTACACTTAATGCTCATATTCACATATTAATGCTACTCTCACTTCTGGTTAGAGAAGCTTCTCTTTCAGATGGCGATGACCACTGGGATGATCCAAAAGGCAACATAGTGCTGAGAAGAAGGGATGGAGAAGTGCCCAGCACTGAAACATCTCTGTCACACCTCCAAGGCTCAGGGATCATTGCGGAAGAGGGGGCGGATAGAATGGAAGAGCCAAAGGAAGGGTACGACTCCCTACAATGCAACTGCCCAGACAGAAATTGGCCTTGATATCCATGACCTTGCTGTGCCTAACAATACCTCCGCAAGACCCTCATAGTAGAAGTAAAAGAGGATGACATCATATTAAAAAAAGAGAGACTAATGGAGAGAGGGAGGGGATATGATGGAGAGTGGAGTTCTAAAAAAGAGGATGACATCATATTAAAAAAAGAGAGTTTGCAGTAACAAGAGGCCCTAGGGTGCTCATATTCACTCACTCACTCTCTCTCTCTCTCTCTGTGTCTATCCATCTCTCTCAAATAATTAAATGAATATGTAAATACATTTTTTAATAAAGAAAGTAAAGATTCTCTTGGGACTGCCAGGAATCGAGTAGAGGATGGTGGGGTGTCTCCATGGTTTTGAAAATATGTTTTTATTTACTTGTTTATTTGAGAGAGAGAGAGAATGGGTGCACCAGGGCCTCCAACCACTGCAAACGAACTCCAGATGCATGTGCCATCTTGTGTATCTGGCTTACATGGTCCGAGAGAGTAGAACTGGGATCCTCTGTCTTTGCAGACAAATGCCTTTAAGCACTAAGCCATCTCTCCAGCTCCCTGTTTCCATGTTTTGAAAGGAACATGTTGAAAACCAGTGCTGCCATTATGGAAACCAGTGTGGCCAGCCTCCAAAAACCACAAGCACAACTCCCACATGCTCCAAGCGTAGCACTGCTGAGTTGTACTTGAAGAAGCCTCATCAGCTCGGCGCAGGTCCTTGCACAGCTCTGTTTATGTTGCACTCTTTACGATAGGCTACAGACGGAACAGCCTAGATGCCCATTGGCAGGGGAGCAGCTAAATGAAACGTGAGATATACCATATATATGTGTATCATAGGTATATATGATGTACATACAATTGAGTTTTATCCAGTTGTAAAGAATGATATGTCACTTGCAGAAAAAAAGTGGATGGATCTAGAGATTGCCATGTTAAGCAAAATAAACCAGGCACAGAAAGACTATATATATATATATATAGTCATGAAATGAAAATAAACCAGGCGCAGACTATTAGAAGGAGGACATTGTCTACAGGGAGGAAAGCACAAGGGAAGACAATGGGAGTAAAAAACCCACAAATACTGCATAAGCTCTCATGTATAGAATTTGAATTAAGCGTGTGTGTGTGTGTGTGTGTGTGTGTGTGTTTGTTTGTGCAAGCAAGGGGAGCTTTTTAAGACAAGGAAAGCAGGGAGGGGGAGGGGAGTGGAAGGAAAGTGTTGCAGCAAATTTGAGTAAAGTACACTGATCCACATGTAAGAACTGCCATAATGAACCCCATTATTTTGTATGCTCACTAAAAAACATTTTTTTTATTTTTAACTTTTTTATTTTACATATATTATAACAGATTACACTCTTTTTTAAATTATTTTTTTATTGACAACTTTTATACTTACATACAAAAAAACACCTGATATTTCCCTCCCCTCCCCCTTCCACTTTAGAAGTCCAATCTCCATCATATCCCCTCCCTCTCTCCATTAGTCTCTCTCTTAATTTGATGTCATCATCTTTTTCTTCTATTTTGAGGGTCTTGCGGAGGTATTGCTAGGCACTGCAAGGTCATGGATATCGAGGCCAATTTCTGTCTGGGCAGTTGCATTGTAAGAGGTCATACCCTTCCTTTGGCTCTTCCATTCTATCCGCCCCCTCTTCCGCAATGTTCCCTGAGCCTTGGAGGGTGTGACAGAGGTGTTTCAGTGCTGGGCACTCCTCCATCCCTTCTTCTCAGCACTGTGTTGCCTTATGGGTCATCCCAGTGGTCATCGCCATCTGAAAAGAGAAGCTTCTCTAACCAGAAGTGAGAGTAGCATTAATATGTGAATATGAACATGAAGTGTAGTATTTTCAGGGCAGCTTGGTGGGAATAATATATATACATTTAGTCAGACAAGAGCAGGCTTTATACCCCTAAGGCTCATCACCTCACCTGCCATAGACTTTTGCTTAGGTTTTTCAGTACCAGGCATGTATTCCCTCCCGTAGAGAGGGCCTTCAGTCCAATTATGGAGCAGTTGGTTACCCCAAGAGTAGACATGCCACTATTGTACCCATTCAGTCATTGGGCCTGTCTGGCCAAGCTTGAATATTCAGTGTCCACTGTTTTCACTGCTGATGGCTTCTGTCTCCCATACGCTGCATGCAGTGCAGCTTTTTCCAGCTTTCGGTTGGCTGGTCTACAGGGAGAAGGTTTTCTGCTCCACACCAGCTTGCTTTCTCAGTGACCTTGCTTCTCAGGCAAGAGATGTCTTCAGCACTAGGTTCTTATTATCTGTTTCTCAAGGGAAACCAAGGGCTTTGGCAAAAGCCTTTAATGTTTTGGAGGCTACTGGGACCTCCTTGGCCAACAACTCACTGGAAGGTATCCCATCCCAGGTACTGAAAATTTTCTAGTAACAGTCTACAACTTCTAGATGTTCCATTATTCAAAAAAGTAATTTTACATAAGTCTTATTCACAGGTCAAAACATTTTAAAACATTTTAAAAAACATTTTAAAATATTTTTATTTATTCTTTTGAAAGGCAAAGAGACGGAGAGTGACAGACATGGAGGAAGAATGGGCCTGTCAGGGCCTTTGGCCTGCAAATGAATTCCAGCCACATGGGCCACACTATGCTTTACATGGGTGCTGGGGAATCAAACCTTGGCTGGCAGGCTTTGCAAGCAAGCAAATGCATTTTAACCACTGATTCATCTCTCTAGCCCTAAAAAAAATTATACTTAAAACTTTTGATGAAATTGAAGGGTACTTCATTATTTTTTTCTAAAAGTTTATCTATATAGCCCACATTTTCTTCAAAAGCAAAGCTTAAAAGTGAGAAAAATAAAATCCCATTATTGCTGTGTGGTAAATCCCTTCAGCCTCCTAAGCCTCCATTTTACCACCAGTCAAACCAATGAAGAGATGACTTTATGAGCTTTTGTGAACTAACTTGTGACTTACAAACAGGGGCTGCTTGGGGTATAGTAGCCGTTCAGTAAATGGAACATGAGTGTGATGAGGACAGCTTAGCCGAGACGCTGGCTCTGTCCCATGCTGGGAATCAGGAAGCTCGCTAAAGAACACGTGGCACATCCAGAATATCTCAGTGAATGGAGAGGAGAGAGAGAAGGAGAGAGAGAGAGACTGGGGGAGGTCATAAACAGATGCAGCTGTCTGATTTCTCAGATCTGTCCCTGCGGGAATGTTTACTTATCTCCAAGGAAACCATGTCGTTTGGCATATTATGATTTTCAAATTTCTTGCATCTGAATTTTACTGTCTGCAGCCAACTGCTTCTTAACTTCAGTAGCATGCATGGCCTTCCTCGTAGGTAGCATTTGTTGTGGCTGAAGCTGAACTAGCCTGCTGTGGGCTTGTCTCACAGAACATGGCATCGTGTCATTATGGGGTGGGACAAGTCTTGGGAGACAGTGAAAAACAGCTCAAGAACAAGTGGATTTGGGTGCAAACTGTATGTGGGATTTGGTAAAACTGCTCATCCTTACTGGTTGGCCAACATACAAAGTATTTCATCGGAAAGCTTTCTTTCTCATGGCTTGATTTTCTGGTATCATTTCATGAAATAAGCAACTCATGTTCACCATGGGTATATATGCAGATATCTAGGAGTTGAGGAAAGGGACTCAACACAAAAGAGAGCTCCGGGGTTCAGCACAGCACAGCACCATCTACACAGTTACCAGTTCCCCATTTCTTCCTGCTACCTCCACTTAGGTAAGGTCTTTTTTTTTTGAGAGAGAGAGAGAGAGAGAATGGGCGCACCAGCAGCTTCTCAGCCACTGTGAAGGAACTCCAGATGTGTGCATCCCTTTGTAGGCAAGTGTGGCATTGCGCCCTTGCGTCAGTTTACATCTGGCTAAACGTGGGACCTGGAGAATCGAATAGGCGTTCTTAGGCTCCGCAGGCAGGCAAGTTACAGCCTTTTGTGTGTGTGTATTTGAGTCTCACGCTAGCCCAGGCTGACCTGGGCTTCACTATGAAGTCTCAGGCTGGCCTTGAACTCACAGCACTTCTCCTACCTCTGCCTTCCCAGTGCTGGGATTAAAGGCATGTGCCACCACACATGGCCACTTAGTTAACTTCTGTATGTAGAGACCATGGTCTATCAAGCTCCACAGGACTTTGTCACATGAGCCCTAATGCAAGCTCCCAACAGTTTGAGGCTGCCACACATGGAGCTTGTCTGAATAAAGCTCTAGAAGATTCTGCTTCGGGAAGGGAGACTGGACTATGGGCTGTTTGCTATGCATCACATGGGAAGGCCTGTGTGTTCACATGTGTGTGCTTATGGAGGACAAAGGGTACCATGAGTGCCATTTCCCAGAAACTCTGTACATTTTTGTTTGAGATGAGGTCTTTCGTTTGTCTAGAGCTATCCAATGAGGCCAGACCGGATCACCACCGAGTCCCAGGGATCCTTCCGTCTGTGCCTCCAGGGCTACGGCTATAAGGATGCACTGTCCCCCTTGGCGATTTTAACATGGGTGTTAGGGATCGAACTCAATACTTTACCAGCTGAGCTATCTCCTCAGCCCCTGGAAAGCTTTTCTTTCTTTCCTTCTTTCTTTCTTTCTTTCTTTCTTTCTTTCTTTCTTTCTTTCTTTTTTTTTTCTTTCTTTCCTTCTTTTTTAAGTGATGAAGGCAATCTTATTACAGATTGTCACTGCAATTATTTTATCTTTTTATTATTTTAAATATTTTATTTTTATTTATTTATTTGAGAGAGAGAAAGAAGAAGAGAGAGAAAGGGTGCACCAGTGCTTCCAGACACTGCAAACAAATTGTAGACATGTACGCCACCTTGTGCATCTGGCTTTACATGGGTACTGGGGAATTTAACCAAGGTCCTTTGGCTTTGCAGGCAAGTGCCTCAACCTCTAAGCCATCTCTTCAGCCCTATTCCATCTTTTTTACTTAAAAACATTTTAAAATGATTTTTTTAAATAAAAAAGTTGCACACAGAGACCCCTTCTCCCCACCCCAATTCTGCTGGGGTCTATGGTGGGGTCATTGGTGTTCATTGTACAGACCAGGAGTCCTCAGTCAGTCTGTGCAAGGAAGGGGAAATGGCGTCTCAGGCTGGTCCCACCACCCTGAGGCTCTTACAATCTTTCCACCCCCTCTTCTGCAATGTTCCATGAGCCTGGGCAGGCAAGATAGGCATCTGATTTAGTGTTCCTTTCTCTGTAGACTCTGCATCTCTGTTTTGATGAGGTTTGAATGACCACAAAGTTTGTCGCCATTTCCCTGGAACTGGTTTTCAGGCTCGCCTTGAGAGCAGTGTTCGTGTCCCCGCTTCCCTGTAATGACTGCTGCCCGGGGCAGATGAGGTAGAAGTGACCATCTCCAGGTAGTCGACTCTCTCTTCTTGATGTATTGATGGATCCTTGTGCTCACCTGTATTCTCCTCCATCTGTAAACTAGTACAGATTCTCCAGCCCAAAGTGAGAACAGTTTTAGTGAAAGGGGACAAGCCTACTCATTAGAAAGATATATTGATGTGCGTATTCCTTCTTCTTAGAGAGCAGTGCAGGTTCTCTCTGGAGCCTACTGGTTCCCCGAAAGCTCTCTTAGGATCCACCTTATAGATTTCCCTCCACTCCTTTCAAACGCAACATTCCTAGATTCCTCTTATTCATTAGATTTCCTTTTTCTTCTTCCTCTTCTTCTCTCTCTCTCTTTTTTTTCCCCAAGATAGGGTTTCTTTATAGCCCAGGCTGACCCCTGGAATTCACTATGAAGTCTCCGGGTGGCCTCGCACACACAGCTATCCTCCTACCTCTGCCTCCCTAGTGCTGGGATTAAAGGTGTGCACCATCACACCTGGTTTCATTAGATTTTATAAATTTTTTTTCTTTTTTCTTTTTTTTCTTTTTTTTTTTCTTCGAGGTAGGGTTTCACTCTGGTCCAGGCTGACCTGGAATTAACTATGTAGTCTCAGGGTGGCCTCGAACTCTCAGCGATCCTCCTACCTCTGCCTCCCGAGTGCTGGGATTAAAGGCGTGCGCCACCACGCCTGGCTTAAAGATTTTATAAATTATTTTGGAAATTCTTTTAGGTTTATCTAGTGTTTGGAAGGTACATCAATCTCTTAGGCTACCAACTGCTCCATCATGGCAAAGAAAGCTGGCTCACTGTATCACACATCCAGAGTAGAGGGAGGACAGTCAGTACCGGCCAACACAACACGAGCTGACCCTGAACACCTAGGGCTGGACTCAAGACCCCCCTCACCCTGCCAGTGACATATTTCCTCCAGCAGGGCTCCCTGGTACATGGCCTTTCCAGGTATAAGAGAAATTACCAAGTCAGTTTTGAGAACGTCTTTGTAGAAATGTTGCCATGGATTTTTTAAAGATTTTTTTAAAACATATTTTATTTATTTATTTATTTATTTATTTATTTATTTATTTATTTGAGAGAGAGAGAAAGAAAGAGGCAGAGAGAGAAGAGGTCCTAGAGAATTGAACCGGGCTCCTTTGGCTTTGCAGGCAAATGCCTTAACCACTAAGCCATCTCTCCAGCCGGCCATTGTTTTATATTTTTAGTGTCCAGAGCAGGCTTTGGCCTCTGAGCTATCGATATGCAGAAGAAGAGAACCCAGAAGGAAAACTCTTGACCTGGCTTATCTCTCGGAGTCCTGCCAGCCCTGTGGAGGTCATGCATTCTGCTCCTGACCTCTAAGGCACCGCTCAAGTTCTGACCACAGAAGGCTTCACGGAGGCTGCAGTTCCCAGGGGAGAGCAAAGAGAAGGATAAGCAATCATTCCAGAAGCTTCCTAGAAAGGAGGACTGAGGTTTTGGTACTGAGATGCCAGGAAGGTGGGTGAAAATCCTCCTGGCCTCTCCCTGTCCCTCCTCCAAAAGTAGTACTTGTTCAGACAGAAAATTTGAAAATAGCATGAATCAAAACAAGAGTCTGAAATTATCCCATCCCCATCATTAAAAGAGTGGCAGTTAGCACATCAGATTGATGGTTTCAGGTTCTCAGAACGCACCACACACACACACACACACACACACACACACACACACACACCGGGATGATCCCTGTGGTCAACCTGTCCACATAATCAAACACCAGGGACATTTTTCACATGTCATTAGCCCCTTGCTTTCCAATCCATCTCAAATAGCTGCTCTTGGTTTAGAAACGGGCTTAACCAATCGTCAGAACACATTTGTGTTTAACTAGTTGACTGTTTTTCAAAAAGTCTGTTGTCACATGTGCTTATGAATATGGTCTTTAGTGTGAGTTTGGGGTCTTGTCTTCTGTCATTATTGTGCTCAATAAACACAGGGAAAGGGTGTTCTTACGTGGCCACAACCAGTTGCAGGAAGATAGTGAAGATCACAGGACACGCTACATAGGTTCTCTGCAAGGATTCATGGGGATGTTTCATGTGAAATACTTGAAATGCACCCAGCCGACAGGAGCTCTCTGTGTATATTTAGCTAAAGCTATTAACAAAAACTCATATGTATATGTATATATACATATATATATACACACACACACACACATATATATGATCATAGAACATAAAAATAACCTTCAGGCTGGGCGTGGTGGCACACCCCTTTAATCCTAGCCCTCAGGAGGCAGAGGTAGGAGGATCGCCATGAGTTAGAGGCTAGAGGGAGACCTTTACCTTGAAAAACCAAAAAAAGAACAAAACAGAAAACCCTTCTGCTTAGAGATGATTGACATTAACTGTACCTCACACTACCGTTTCTGTAACGAGTGCCTCACATGTCAGACAGAACTTATTGCTCCATAGTCTGTATCATATTTGTTAATTTTATTTTTTAAATATTTCTGATCTATTTATTTGGGAGAGAAACAGAGAGAAAGAGGCAGACAGAAAGAGAGAGAGTATGGGCACACCAGGGCCTCCCGCCACCATAAAGAGATTCCAGCCACATGTGCTACTTTGCGCATCAGGCTTTACGTGGGCCCTGGGGAATCAAACCCAGGACGTCAGACTTTGCAAGCAGGAACTTGTAACTGTGAAGCCACCTCTCCGGCCCCTGTATCCTTTTTCAAACGACTACAGAGCATTCCATTGATGTAACTGTGGCAGAGTGTAGTACAGACAGAGAAGGCAATACCATCAAGCCTGGGGGTTCTATGCCTGGCCAAGTCCCCCCTTTGCACGTTTAATGACACCACCACGGAATAATCTTGCCACAAACAGAGTCAGGAAAGATCTGAGAACTGTGTCCCAGTTTCTCAATCTGACCTTGATTGTTTCAGGACTTCACCCTTCACCTGCACTCTCTGTTTCTGGCACGGGCAGAAGCAGCAAAATTGGAAACAGTTGATTTTTTTGGTTTTTCCGGCTGACTCAGCAGGCAGGACTGGGGACTCTGCGGGCCCAGGAGAGTTCATGGGGTTTGGCAGCACTGGGCTCTCTCCTGAGCTTCCAGCCTCCTGGGGGCCAGATGAGGGGCAGGCTTGTTTACACTCCATCCCAGACCAAACAGCTGGGGAAACTGCAAACATTTCATTTTGCCCCACTGCCTTCAAGAGGAATTTGATTTTACCACACAAAGAAAAAGTTTCCTTTTCTCATTCTCTGTGTCTCTCCTTTATTCCCTCCCTCTTTCCTCACTTCCCTCTCCTCTGTCTTATCCCCTCCTCTCTCTTTCGCTTGTTTCTTCCGACATCCATCACAAAGTTGAAAACAGAGATAAATCCTTTATTTTTCAAGCCAGGAGGATTCCCACCCCCACTCCCCAACTCCAAACAGCTGAACCTGTGAAATATGTGGGCCAAAGGCTTCCTTCTCGTCCAGGGAACGTGTTCACGAACATTTCTGCCAAGGGATGAGCTTCATGGTGGCCTTGGGGACTGTATTTTTGGTTCGAGTCCCTCAGGACGTCTGACCCAGCCCCTCCTGTTGTAAAGTCCTCTCAAGTGCAGGCCATGGACAGGAAGTGGAAGGTGGGCCACACAAGGTGGCTAACTGCCCATCTGCTGTTCTGACACGTTTGGTTCTGTAAGGCCTTCTGGAGAGGTGTTTATCCACATGCTGCATGCACTAAGGACCATGGCCTGTAATCCGAATTCTCATTCTAATTCCTGTTGCTTATCGGGAAGGCACCCCAAAGCCGGGTGTAGTCCACAGTCTGAATCTTAACTCCGCTATCGAAATGCTGGATTCCTTCCAGAATGGGACTCCACCTCCCCACCTCGCCATTTCTGCACATGTAGAAGTGAGACTAACTATGGCGACCATCAGCCCAGCTTGTGTACACCATGTGTTAGTGCAGTCACCAGCTCAAAATTGCACAGTTATTGGTAGTGCTCATTAATAACTCAGTGAACGGTGGATCCAACCCCTACAATGACCGTGTGGCCTACACTTTCCACAAGAACATCAGATGAGCTTGCTGGAATTGAAGGGTGCCATGTCAGGAACACTTTATTGATCTATCAAAAGTAACTGTTGAAAGAGGAAACGGAGTTAGACCAGTATAACGTGAACTTGTGTAGGCTCCCAATTCTGTTTCCCAATATTCATAAAATGAACATAAATAATCAGGATCTACATCCTATGATCATTGCCTTCTAGTTTTTAGAATCCACATTTTTCTCATTTTTGAAAGCTGGAAGAACATATTCCTGTCTCCAGTTCCTTGGCCTTGCTCCCAGCCTCTGATTTCTTTAAGATTCCTGACTGTGCTTTTGTAATCACATCTGCAAATTCTTCTGTTTTCTAGCATTTAATCCAACTTGAACTCATTAAATATCTAGTTCTCCTCTTATTATCTCTTGTGCAATCTTGGGCTACAATCCCTTCTTGAAAACTGTGTTTCTTTAAAAAGTATATAAAAGTAATGCATGCTTGTGGGCTGGACATGTCAAAAAATGTGGTCAGGTCAAAAGAAAGGGTCAAAAATCTGTTATCCTAGCACACAGCGGTAACAATGCCCCTTGATTTGAGATAACATCTTCTAATAAATTTGTGAGTGTGTGTGTGTGTGTGTGTGTGTGTGTAGCACAGAAACATATGAGGCTGGATAAAGCATCTGTATATTTCTATATAATTAGCTTCTTTTTGACTACCTTACTTTTTTAAAAATGTTTTTTTATTTTTAGATTGAGCAAGACAGAGAGAGAGAGAATTGGTGCACCAGGACCTCAGCCACTGCAATAGAACTCCAGACGCTTGCGCCACCTAGTGGGCATCTGTGACCTTGTGCTTGCCTCGCCTTTGGGCATCTGGCTAACATGGCATCTGGAGAGTCAAATATGGGTCCTTAGGCTTTGCAGGTAAGCACCTTAACTGCTAAGCCATCTCTCCAGACCTTGCCTGCCTTATTAATAACATTAGCTCATAATTTCCTTTTAGTCTTGATAGATCATTTTTACTGATCCTTGTGCCTTTGAGTAAGCATTTTGGGATTTTCAACTATTTTCTATGTATGTGACAGCTACTCATTTAGGAAAGTTACTAGGTACTCAGGAAGTAGTTGCTGGTATCCTTAAGTGAGGTGTTTTGGGTGACAGAAGACAGACTTCAGAGTTCAAGAGTGAAGACTTCCCTTCTCGTGTTGAAGGGCTGGTGTGGTGCTTGGAATCAGATGTTCCCCATACACTCATGTGTTCTGAATGTGTGGTCCCCAGTTGGTGACAATTTAGGAAGTGGAGACTTGATGGAGGAGGTGTGTCACTGGGGGTGGACTTTGAGGTTTATCAGCTCCTCGCTTGCCTATGTTAGCTCGCTCACTCTACTACTCCTGTTTTCCACCTGCTGTGGCAGAGGTGACGTCCAGCCTCTGCTCATGCCATGCTTGCCCCTCCATCATGAAACTTCCCCTCAAGACTGTGAACCAAAATGAACCCTTTCCTCCCACCAGCTGCTTTTGGTCGGGTGCTTTGTCCCAGCAACTAGAAGGTGATTGTAACAACTGGCGTCAATCAGGTCACTCCACTCCTTGGAGTGTCAGCGCTCCTCCTCTTACAGGGTTTGAGGTAGGGAGTGATGGACAATGGCTCCCAGAATGAACTCTTGTGAAGGGTAAACAGAACACAGAAAATAATGTTTATAGTGTCATGCTTGGTTCTTAAAAAATACTCAGTAAATGCCAGCTACTGATGTTGGGATGATTTTTGTCATCAGACCTGGTATGGTTCAAGGTCTATATACTTGGGAAGTAAAGACCTTGCTGGAGATCAATGATTTTCTTGGGTTGTGAATTTGCATTGTGAGTCCAGTGCACAGTTTAGTGGTAGCACATTGTTCATGTACACAGGCATTTGCATAACGCAAACAGCAGCTTCTGCTATCATGTACAGTGCTCTCCTAAACACCCTAGTGTTACGTAGACAGTGCAAGCAATACCCAGGGATTAGGAGCAGTGAGATTGTGGTGATCATTCTCAACCACTTTGCCCCTGCCCATAAGGACATTTACAATGTCTAGAATCATTTTTGGTTGTTACTGTGGTAAGAAAGTTGGCGTCACTTTTCTCTCCAGTGGATACAGGCCACACTAAGGTTCTTTTCAAATGCACAGGGCCATACCCCTCTCTCAACAAAGAAGTATCCAGCTCAAATGTCAGTACATTTTGTTGCTCAATGTTCAAAAACCAGAGCTGGAATTACAGGAGTATACTAACTACCACAGCCAGCATTTTCCATGGCTGCTGAGGATCCAAACTCAGGTCCCCATGCTTATGTGGCAAGCACTTTACCCACTGAGCCATCTGCCTACTCTGCAGTGCTGCTTTTGAATGCAGGACTGTGATGAAATGCCACACTAAGAACTTAGGGTTTGCTGGAGGCACATAAAGCATGCTCACTTTCCCAAGGTAGAAGACCAGCTCTTCTGTGTACAGACCAAATGGCAGGCAAAAATCAGATGCCCAAAGGGGGAAAAAAAAGAAAAGAAAACACCCGCGTGCTAGTTAGTGACTAGAGGAAATACAGAGATTGTGTTTCAAGGAGCTGAGACCACAGAGCCCTAGTGGAGGAGGTGAGACTTGGAGCCAGGGAGGACGTGTTGATTCACTTCATGGGGAAACCTGACAGGGCAGATCTTGCTGGCGGGAGCTCCAGTGGGTGTTAGAACTCAGCTTTGAGGAAAGGGCTGGTTTCCCTGCATGAGCTGGAGTTAATCTAATCACTCAGAAATGTTGCTTTCTTCCCAGTTTGTGAAAACCGGTATTCTCCTTGTAATGAGAGAGAAAGAGAGAGAGAGTGTGTGAAATCTAAAGAAACAAGATGGATAGCTGGGATGAGAAAAGCCAAGATGGGACCAGAGTAACAGAGCATCCTAAGCAATTCCAGTCACTCCTTGGAGGATGTTGTTGCAAGCTCTGGAGAGACCGCTCCCACCTCACCAGAAAAATGCACATGCGAATTCACGAAATTCCCAGATCTCTTCACACCCACCCAGGGCATAGGGTTAAGAGATTGGATTAGAAGCTGCACCCACCTTCAGTCTAGATGCCAAAGGGTGGAGGCAGGGACATGGGCTCTGCTCCTTGCAGCTGTCCCTCCCCCATCTGTTTCTCCAGCCTGACCGGTTGTTTCCTCTGCTCTCCTGACCTTCCCTCCTCGCTCCTCCTCGCTCCTCGCTCACAGTCCTCCGCTTTCAGAAAGCCTTGCCCAGTCCCCAGTCTGAGCTTTCCACCGAGGCTCTCCTCTGAGTTCACATTACCTCTTATCAGTGTGGCTATTTTGGGGCCGTAAACACTTTCTTTGAGCACTTATCTTGGATGCCTGTTCAGTCTTCCCTTTGTATCTGCAGGGGATTGATTCCAGGAACCCCCTGGGTACAAGTCCACAGATCCTCAAGCCCCTTATGTTAAATGGCTTAGGATTTGTGCATTGCCTGTGCATAGTCTCCCATCCACTCCAAACTAGCTCTTGATAGCTTCTAACACCCAGGGCAATATAAATGTTATAGGCATAGTTGTTTTTCTGTATTGCTTAGGAAAAATTTTTAATACTTTATATTTATTTATTTATTTATAGAGAGATGGGGGAGAGAATAGGTGTGTCAGGGTCTCTAGCCACTGCAAGTGAACTCCAGATGCATGTGCATCTGGATTACGTGTTTTCAGGGGAATTGAACCTAGGTCCTTAGGCTCTGCAGGCTAAGCCATTTCTCCAGTCTTATTTAGGGACAATTTTAAGACTATGTGCTTGGTATAGATGTAATTCTCTTCCTTCTCTTCTTTTTTATTCTTTATCATGTTTTCCACCCACTGTTGATTTTAACCTGCTAGCCAGATCGTAAGCAACTTGGGAGAGCAAAGATGATGTAACACCCTTCCTGGTGAGTGCTCCCAGCAGCACACAGAACAAACACACACACATGGATGTCAAGGTCGTTGCTCATAAAATATTTATAACGTTTATGGGTGGATGACCTGTTGACCTCTCTCCTCCTTCTTTCTCCCACTACTTTAAGGTTCACAATCTCTACTTCTTTGGTTTGGAACATCTAGTGCCCCAGGACGTCCCAACAAACTCACATTCATGTTTTGACTGTCAGTTCGAAGCCCTTTGGGAGGCACACCACTGCTATTTTCTTCCTTTCTCTGCTACCCACTCTCCGCTCTCTGTTCCCTCTGTCTCTGGGAGACCTCTGTCATTTCCCTCCATCCAGTACACCATCCGGCAGCCATGTCCTGTGGGGATATACTCCATGGGGAATATGGGAGGAGTGCTGATATGCAGAACATAGATGAACACTGATTCTTCCACATACATCTATTTTATTTTATAGCAGAGTGACCATGTTACCAACTCATAATTTCCTAGAGCAGAGGGATGGGTATTGTGGTGGTTTTAATCAGATGTCCCCCATAAATTCATGTGTTCTGAATACTTGGTCCTCAGCTGATGGTAATTTGGGAGGGGAGCCTTGCTGAAGGAGGTGTGTTGTTTGGGGCAGGTTTTGGTTGTTATAGCAGCTCCCCATTGCCAGTGTTTAGCTCACTCTCCTGCTGCTGTTTTTCACTTGCTGTGGCAGAGGTGACGTCCAGCCTCTGCTCATGCCATGCTGTCCCTGCCATCAGGAAGCCTCCCCTGAAAGCCATAAGCCAAAACAAACCCATCGGCTGCTTTGGTCACACAGTTTGTCCCAACAGCACAAAGGTAACTACAACAGGGATGAAACTGCTTTTGTTTAAGAAGAGAGAGAGAGAGAAAGAACAGGTTGAAGAACAAAGTAAGAAAACAGTAGCCTATTGACTATGGTTTTACACCAAAATTTGTGAAGGTGGGGTTTGGAAACTGTCATTCAGAAAAGACAGTGATGTTGTAACATGAGCGACTTTGTGATCGGCTCCGTGCCCGGGAAGACGCTCTAAGGGGGCAAGGCCCACACTAGCTCCATAGCTACCAAAATGACAATGCTTGGATGGTTGGCTGAGATGAATCAGACCAACTGTACTTTAAAATCCTGCTTTTGAACTGGGCACCATCGGCTCACAGGTACGGACGGAAAGCAGGAAGATGGAAGGAAATATTCCAGCTCACCTGTCTCCCTCCACCACATCCACATAGACAAATGCTGGAGCCTGTCGTAATATAATTCCACAGGTGCCTTTGTTTACTTTTGCACGCTACCTGAGTCTCCTTTTTTCTTTCCTTCTTGGTGTGTGAGTGTGCAAGTGTCTGTTCGTGTGTGGGAGGGCTGGGGTGGAGAGGACAACTTCAGCTGTCAATTCTCAGTACAGCAGTTTGGATCAGGTGTCCCCCATAAACTCATGTGTTCTGCATGCTTGGTCCCCAGCTGATGGCAGTTTGGGAGGTGGAGGCTTGCTGGAGGAGGTGTGTTGTGGGGGGAGGGATTAGGGGTGTTATAGCCGACCCCCCTTGGCAGGGTTTGGCTCACTCTCCTGCTGCTGTTGTCCACCCGATGTTGATAAGGAGGAAATGTCCAGCCTCTGCTCTACCATCCCTTCCTTGCCTTCGAGGAGCTTCTCTTCAAGACTAAGCATGAAATGAGAACTTTCCTCCCACTAGCTGCTTTTGGTCGGGTGCTTTGTCACAGCAATGAGAAGGTGACTACAACACTCACCCTCCACCTCGTCTGTGGCTCGTCCCTCTTTGTTTGTCACTGTGTTCTCCAGGCTGTCTGGTCTGTGAGCTCTCAGTGATTCTCCTGCCTCTGCCTCTCCTAGCGCCCTAGGAATGCTGGGTTTCCGGTGCTAAGACAACGGCAGCTGTGCTTTCATGTGGGTTCTGGGGATCTGACCCAGGTACTCATGCTTTGTGTTTTGTTTTGTTTTCCTTTTTGGGTTTTCGAGGTAGGGTCTCACTCTAGCTCAGGCTGACCTGGAATTCACTATATAGTCTCAGGGTGGCCTCGAACTCACGGTGCATGAGTGAAAGGTGAAGCTTTAGTTATTTATTTGTTTATTATTTGACAGAGAGAGAGGGACACAGAGAGAAAATGGGCACGCCAGGGCCTCCAGCCACCGCAAACAAACTCCAGACCCGTGTGCCCCCTTGTGCATCTGGCTTACATGGGTCCTGGGGAATTGAACATGAGTCCTTTGGCTTTGCAGGCAAACACCTTAACTGCTAAGCCATCCCTCCAGCCCAGGTGAAGCTTTTTATCCACTGAGCCACCTCCCCAACCCCTGTGCCAGCATGAAAGGCTACTTAGGGACGTTCAGAAAGCTTTTTTTAACTCCTTAAAAGTAATTAACTGACAACTCTCAGAGCCTCTTTACCAGTGAGGACCAGCCTCTTATTGCAAGCATTTGCTAACAATGCTGGCTGCCTGACTAATGAGGGTTATGGTAAAGGAGGAAAAGCAAACGTCACTGTTGTTCAGAAGGAAAACTTAGTCAACCAACACCTGCCAGAACTGACTAAAGCGCTGCAGTGCACAGGCCCACCAGCTCCTTCCCTGGGGAGACTGCTGGAGCCTCTGAGCTCTGAAGGTCTTTGTGTAAGAGGTAAAGGGTGTGGTAGAGGGAGGGAGCCCTGTTGGGGAGAGGAACTGAGCCAGGAACAGGAAAAGGCAGGGTTCTTCCACTTTTCAAGGTAACATAGCTCAATGAATCCAACATTGAAACTGCCTCTAATCACCAGCGAATCATTCTGAGACAAATCACAAAAGGCCCGCACGCCCCTTCCCAGCTTCCGCTTTGGGGATTTCCCAGGCTAAAAGGGCAGCTTGCTTTTGAGTCATTGGTTTGAAGAAACCAAGCAATGATACGGTGAGCCAGATCCCACCGTGCTCCCAAGGATCATTAACCCCGTGTTTACAAGAATTGCTCTGAACATCATCTATCCATAGTCAGTTCTGGATTTTCGGAAATCCATTGACCGTGGCACTCCTGTCTTACGTCTTTGGCCTGTGTCCTCCCACTTTGGCCCACCTAACTTAAGCAATGATGATCAATTTGGTCTGCTACTTGGGACCACACACAACAGAGATGAGCTCTCCGTTGTGGGTCAGGGTTAGGTATCTGTAATAGACACAGATCACACAGGGACAAAATAATTTCATTCTCTTTTGACTGATAATAAGTTACTGCTTTTGAGTCCCTCTGTATTCTAGGCATTGGATATGCCTCATTTCCTAAATTTCCCACAAGAACCCAGTGAAATAAACAAAATCTCCTCATTGAATAGTCAAGAAAAATAAGGCCTAGAGAGCTGAATGCATGGGTCCACAACCAGCCAACTAGTAAGTGGTAGAGCCACGTTAGGAACCCCAGGCTTTCTCTCTTCCAGTGATGTCTCCCCTCTCTTTCTTCCATTTCTAGAAATGCTGCAGAAAATGGACTTAGGAAGAGAAGATGGAAGGATTTAGTTCAATACGTAAATTAGGACTTACCACAAACATCTATGGTATCTGACACAGGTCTTGCTGGAAAATTATTGAACAGACTCATATTAACAAGTCTATAAGCCAGTTTATCTCCATGAGTCCCCTTGGGGCAGACGCCTTCCTCCTTCATCTCACACTCTCATGACAATACATATTTTGTTCATGTGCTACTGGTTGAGAAGAGGGAAAGCAGTGACTCACATCCAGACACGCTTTATTTTCCCTTTGCTTGTTAGGGTCTGATATTTGTGAATATTGAGCACACAGTGATCACCCATCGATCAATCCTTCAAGGGTCAGAAACGAAAGCTCCATCCCGAAAGTGGTCGCTCTTTCTGCCCTTCCCAGTTCCGGGAGCGTCCTCTCACGGTGAAATAATTGAACTGCCAGAGGCAGACTAGATGGAGCGAGAATCAGGCAGCCAGGGTCACAGAAAGGGGAAGAAGATGGGAGGAAGGAAGGAAAGTGTAACCCCGTGTGGCTGGAGTTCTGTGGCTCTCTGCTGCATCATGTTTCCAGAAATTCTGAAATATCTCTGCCACTCTGTCACTTACGTTTTCTGAGTATTGTCAGTGCATCATGTTTCCAGAAATTACCTCCTTACTCATGGACTGCATCACATGGATTGCTCAATGGAGCCACGGTAAAGGTAAAGGAAAAGAGACTCACATGTTTTAGTTAACAGAGGGAAGGCCTGGGAGACACAGCAACCAAGGCTGGCCCTGGTGATGGCCCCCGAGCTATTCCTGCCATCTCTTGGAGAGACTGAGCCAGGATCTTTTCACTTTCAAACGTGCTGCCCCACATGTCATTCTAGCTCCTTCTGTCCCCTGGTCAAACACCAGAGCTACTGTCCTTCCCTGACGTTGTCCAGATACCCTTCAGCCCACTTTCACACTCGGCGGCGGCATTCCTGGAAGGACTGGAGCTGGGCTGGCTTACAAAGGGAGGAATTTACCTTCTTGGAGATCCCATCACCTCAGCAGACTCTCCCTGGGAGGTTTCACATTCCTGGGCTTCCCCAGCTCTCCAGGCACAAGGCTGAGCTGGAGCCTTAACGTGAGTGGGAGCAGGTTCAGTTTAATTCTTGTGCTCAGGTGGTGACCATGGAGCTGGACATGGCCTTCCCAGAGCCGGCTCTGCCGAGGCAGCCAGGCTGTCAGCATTCGCAATTGGAGGTTTTAATAAGGAGCACTGGAGTGGTCATTTTTGGTGTGATGGGCAAAACTAGAGGACAGTTTCTGTTATCAGCAGCAGCAAAGGAAAGGACAATGGGGGACCTTGTAGAATCGGTTATGAATGGCCCAAGAAGTCAAATTCGCCTTTGCCATGAATAACTGTATTAAAATTTTCAGGAGTGCCTTCCTCAGTCCCTCTCCACCTTACTATTATTTTTAAAGGTATTTTTATTTATTTGCAAGCAGAGAGAGAGAGAGAGAGAGAGAGATGCAGACAGAGAATGAGTTTTCCAGCACCTCTAACCACTGCAAATAAACTCCAGAAGCATGCACTCCCTAGTGCATCTGGCTTATGTGGCTTAGGCTTCTCAGACAAGTGCCTTAGTTGCTAAGCCATCTCTCCAGCCCCTCCACCTTATTTTTTCACACTAAAACTGAAACTGGAGCTCAACAATTTGGCTACACTAGCTAGCCAGTGAGCCCCACAAATCCTCTGTCTGTCTCTGTGCAGGGTTACAGGGTGTGCACACAGCTCAGCTGTTCCAGTGAGCCCCACAAACCCTCTGTCTGTCTCTGTACAGGGTTACAGGGTGTGCACACGGCCCAGCTGTTCCAGTGCACCCCACAAATCCTCTGTCTGTCTCTGTGCAGAGTTACAGGGTGTGCACACGGTCCAGCTGTGTCTCTGTGCAGGGTTACAGGGTGTGCACACGGCCCAGCTGTTCCAGTGCACCCCACAAATCCTCGGTCTGTCTCTGTGCAGGGTTACAGGGTGTGCACACGGTCCAGCTGTTCCAGTGAGCCCAGCTGTTCCAGTGCCAGTGCACCCCACAAATCCTCTGTCTGTCTCTGTGGGTTACAGGGTGGGTCCCAGTGCACCCCACAAATCCTCTGTCTGTCTCTGTGCAGGGTTACAGGGTGTGCACACGGTCCAGCTGTTCCAGTGCACCCCACAAATCCTCGGTCTGTCTCTGTGCAGGGTTACAGGGTGTGCACACGGCCCAGCTGTTCCAGTGCACCCCACAAATCCTCGGTCTGTCTCTGTGCAGGGTTACAGGGTGTGCACACGGCCCAGCTGTTCACACCCCACAAATCCTCTGAGGGTTACACTTCTCGCACGACCACTGAGCCATCTTATCAGCCCTTCACCCCACTTTCTGCTCTTCTTTTCTATACGATTTTATCTTTGCTCCCTTCTAAATAACCAGAAATTCTCTGTTTCATTCAAAAATACCTCTGGTGGCTGGACAGATGGCTTAGTGGTTAAGGCGCTTGTTGCGAAGGCTAAGGACCCAGGTTTGGTTTCCCAGGACCCACGTAAGGGGGCATATCATCTAGAGTTCATTTGCAGTGGCTAGAGGCCCTAGCAGGCCCCTTCTCTCTCTTTCTCTCGTTTGGAAGTAAATAAATAAAAATAAGCTATAAAAATTTTTAAAAATTTCTCTGCACAGGTTCAGGGGCACATGCCTATAGTACCAGCTACTTTGGAGACTGAGGCAAAAGGATGGTTGAGTCAAAGGATTTAAGACCAACATGGGCAATAGAACAAGATCCCTACCTCAAAAGATAAAACAAAACAAAATAACAACAAGAACAAAACCCACTCTGAACAAAGACCCTGACAGAAGCATTTACATTGGGAGAACTGTCTTTGCTTCTGGGCTCACTGCATAAGCAGAGAATGCCACCTCTCGAGGGTCAAGTTGAGGTATATGGGCAAATGAGGCTGTTAAAGGAAATTTTCCTATCTAACCTATCCGAAGATAGCTAGCCTGTGCCAGTGCCTCTGAGTACTGCCGCTCCTAAGGTGTGGGTGATGGTTCTCAAAGTGTGTTCTCTGGAATGCAAGGGACATAGGGACAGTTCTAAAGAGTGGGAGTATTGTGTCATAGAGAGTTCTGTGGGGAAAGAAAGTTGAGAAATTGAGGTTGATCAAAATTAAACAGCTTGGTACTGAGATGGCTCAGTGGGTAAAGGGCTGGCCACACAAGCATGAGGACCTGAGTTCAGATTCCCAGCACCCATGTAGAAAAAAAAAGAAGTTGGGTGTGGTGGCACATACCTGTAAACCCAGTGCTAGGGAGGCAGAGGCATGAGGGTCCTTGTGGCTCACTGGCCAGCTTGTTTGAAATGGTGAGCTCTAGGTTCAGAGAGAGAGACCTCAAAAATAATAAGATAGAGGGGCTAGAGAGATTGCTCAGTGGTTAAGGCACTTGCCTGCAAAGCCTAAGGACCTACGTTTGATTCTGCAATACCCACAAAAAGCCAGATGGACAAAGTGGTGTATTCATCTGGAATTCATCTGCAGTGGCTAGAGGCCCTGGTGCACCCACACTTCTCTCTCTCAAATAAACAAATACAAATATTTTTAAAAAATAAGGTGGAAAGTGATAAAGGAAGACACTCATCAACCTCTGGCTTCCACATGCATGCTCACACATGTATACAACACCTAATATATGCACATGTGCCTAATCACATATACATACATACAGTCAGACAGACATGCATGTGCAAAAAAATGAAACAAATCTTTTTACTTCTCTGAACCATTAAGATGCTAACATGTGGCGTGATTACTCATGAAAGCATATGGTTTTCAGCTTTCATAATCTTATTTTTATAACACTGATTTTTATGTCAGGGGTCAACAAACTATAATCTGCTGACCATATCTGGTTAACCACCTATTTTTGTAAACAAAATTTTATTGGAACACAATCAGGCCTGCCCATTTACATATTGTCCATGGCTCCTTTGAGTCATTGTGACAGAGATAAAACCAGCCTTAAATGTCCAAATTCTTCACTGTTCAGCTCCTCAAGGAATAAGACAGTTGATCCTATTACAGACTGAATTCTCTATGGCATACATACTGAAAAAAGTTGGTAATCAAATTGTCAAGCAGACTACGTGCACAACTAACTCGGAGACCGGAATCCAATGCAACTGCCAGTCAGTGCTTAGACTTTCCTCAAGAAGCCTTGGCATAACTGGTCAGTGTCCTTCTTTATCCTGTCCTGTGAGCAGTCCTGGGAATGCTAACCCACTGACTTGCATTTCCGTGAACCCACTGTTAGCCGTGGGGTGTGTTCAGGCAGAGAGAGAGGACAACGTTACCACAAAGTCTCCACTTTTCCTTCTCTAGCTCTTGAATTCTTCCAGAAGCCTTCTCTGGCTTGTCGGCAAAGTTAAGCTCACCCCACCCGTGTTGTTGAAGCCCTGGAGGATCCCGGTGTCTCTCCCCGATGGCTGCTCCTCGCTGCTGTGTGTGGACATTTGACCGAGTGAGACTAGCCTGCGCTCTTTTCCCAGCCAGCCTGGGTGAGCTACTTGACGACGTAACCCTGAGGTGCCTTGTTGGACGCTTGGGAAGGTTCTTTTACAGCAGGCTTCCGATTTCCTATCCACAGAAGGGTACAGTAGTACCTCCTGGGGTTAATAATCCGAAGGCTTGCATGAAGTTATCCCAGGAGTGGCGTTCTTAGCACCAGGCCTTGTCCACAGAGTTCTCAATCAGTGTGTCTGCAAGGAACCACGCATGGTGGCGCTTATCTGTATCCTACTCTTGAGAGACCGAGGCAAGAGAATCGCCGTGAGTGCCAGGCCAGCCTGAGCTACAAGTTAGATCCTGCCTCAGAAACCCAAATGGAAAGAGAAAAAATGCCAGGAAGGAAGCTGGGGTGGTTGGGGCCCCAGTGGGCCATCAACTTCTGGGGGGGTGGAGCCACCTATAAGTTATCATTCTTTGCATCCTCAGTGCCTGGAACATAATAAATGCCTGAAGATAAACCAATTTATGGAAGGAATGATGTGAGCCCAAAGGGGGCAGATAAAACGGTGGCCAAGAGTGATGAGACAGGGGGATATCCGCCTCGCTCCAAATCCCTTTACCACCTGTTGCTGCCTGTGTGGTCCAGAGCAAAAAGCTTGGCTTGTTTCTGTGGCAGTTTCCTCCCTGGCCAAATGGATCCCCTCCTAGGTAGGTTGTGGATATTAAACAAGACAGGGCAGGCAGAACACTCGCGCATTAAAAGAACCCATGAGGCAGGCTGCCTTGGCCTGGCACTTGATTGCCTCAGTCCTCTATGGAGTCCGTGAACTCAGCACGGACGCTCGGTTGCTGCGATGAGAACCCATGCATGGAGCAAGCTTATGGATTTTTTTTCCTACGTTTTATCCTTAGATCCCTTAAAAAATCACCAAGCCAAGGAAACACCTTGCAATTTGGGATCAGGCTAACAGCACACACAGATAGATCCGTGTGGAATTATACACAGAGTAAATCCCACGGCTTTGCTCAACTGTGAACAGTGAACATCTCCCTCAGGGCAAGCCAGCAGACACACCTCTCTCCCTGGCTGTTTGTAGCATGTTGGGGACGGACTTGGTTCAACTCCTAAACAAGGAAACAGCACGACTCCAAAGATGAAGGGATGACTTGTGTCCAAACCAAACAAAGAAGGGACTGTAAATACCAGGGCTCCGAGACATTGACATTGACACTCAGAAAGCTTTTCTGCTCCTACACCAGACTTGGTAATCCCTTGAAGATTTGCCCTTGAGTGCCTCCATGAGACTTGGGGCTTGGAGCCAACCCTGGCACCTGGGGCTTCTCCCATACCTGCTTCTAAAGAGGTCAAGCAAGTTCAATGCCATTCTCCATGCATTCTGAACCGAGCACATGTGCAATACTTTCCCTAACGGAGTTCATAGTCCACTGGGGGATTTGATCACGCTTTTCATCTCAGCAGAGGTAGGTGGGTTGCCATGAGTTCGAGGCCAGCCTGGGAGTACCAGTGAGTTCCAGGTAAGCTTGGGATAGAGTGAGACCCTACCACAAAACCACCACAAAAAAAAATCACATCAATGCATGTAAAATTATAGGTAACACTACTATAATTGTATATTATATATGTTATAATTAATAATGCCTCAGGATGCCTTGAGAAGTGAGGTGGTATAGCATGTCATTTATCTACAAGAAGTTCGGAGCTTTTCTACGAGGAGTCAATAAAATTAATAGAGAGTTCATGAATGGACGAGGGTGAGCTCTGAGATGAAGGAACAAGGGACTGGTTTGCAAGGAGAAGGAACAGTATATGCCAAGGCCCTGTGGCAGAAGGAAGATAAGGCATGTCGGAGAGGTAAGAAGCAGAGATCATGATACCAAAGGAGACTAGAAAGGAAGAGAAACTTGGGCAATCTAATAGAACAAAGGGAAGTCATTGAGATGTATAATCAGTGGATTATACAGGTTGCACTTGACAATGATTAGAAGAGTCTAGGTTAGAGGCTAGAAAATTTATCAGTGGATAAAGTGTTTGGCCACAAGCCAAGGCCATGGGCTCAGATCCCTCGCACTTATGGAAAATGCCGTGTACTGTGGTGTATGCTTGCAATCTCAGAACCAAGAAGGTCGAGTCAAGAGGCCATGTCGGGCCAGCCAGCCGGCTTGTCTACTCAGATTGGTGAACTCTGGGTTCAAGTGAGAGATCGTGTCTCAAAAAATCACATGGACAGTGACTGAGGAAGACAACACCCCTGGTCTCTGGATGCACAGACATGCGTGTGCCATGGGCAGTCTGGTGACAGGCAGGCCATCGTACCATGAAGAACCAGTATGTGGCTGACGGGTCTGCAACAGAGGAGAAAGCAAGACTTTATCTGAAACCCCATTTTTCTGATGGAATTTACGGAACTGCAAAGACAGAACACGGAGACAATGTTCAGACTGACGGCCCCACCGATGACATGTGCTGGTGGTTTGAATGGGAATGTATGTCCTCAAAGAATCACGTATTTTATTAAAGCTTGTAAATTGGGTTTTCAGGCTCTGGGCTGGAGGAGGTGTCTCTGGGGGTGAATCCTGGGGTCCAGCTGAGGTGGTTAGGGTACTGCCCCCCAAAAGTAAAGGCGAGAATTTCCTTAAGTCTTCCTTTGCAATCTCCATTTTGCTAGAGATCAAAGAATGATCTGACTTTTTTTTTTTCTAGGTAGGGTCTCACTCTAGTTCAGGCTGACCTGGAATTCACTCTGTAGTCTCAGGGTGGCCTCGAACTCATGGCAATCCTCCTACCATGCCTCTCCAATGCTGGGATTAAAGGCGTGCCACCACGCCCGGCTCATGATCTCACATCTTATCTCTTGCCTCAAGCAGTTCCTAGACCTTGTTTCCATGAACAACCTGAGCCCCTCTTGGGAGGGAGGTCCCCTTTCCTAGAATTTAAGTCCAATCCTGACATTGCGGTTGGTTAAGCTCAGCCCCAGAACTTGTCCTCATGGTGGCCTCTTCTGGAGCCAGCCCCTAGCCTGGGCCAATCTGCCCTCACTCTGGCTCACCTGAGCCTGAAGGTGAAACCCACCACAATAAGGTTATGAGTAGACCCTGACCAGGGGCACAAACTCTCTTGCTGGTGCCTGCACTTTCTGGTTCTGGTAAGCCTTCCCTCATGTCAGCTCAGCTGGGATGAAATGAGGGGAGACCTTCCCCGACCCCTCCTCCCACACAGGCTCTCTGCCCGCTTCTGCCCTCCACGTGGCGGGAGCTCTCTGCACTTGCTTCTCTTTCCTTCTCTTAATCTAATCAAGTCTCTCTAAACCTGACCCTCTGGTCTAGGATTGTAATTATTTAAATTCATAAGACAAAAAATCTGGAGTACCCTAATGTATTGGTAGATTGGTAAGGAACCCCAATTGTGAATTCCATTTCACAGCCCTAATGTGTGTTTGGGGCAGATCTGAATTCCAGCCCAAAGGTAAGCAGAGGGTCCTGCTTGCTGCTTCAAAAAGTATTTTATTTATTCATTTGAGAGAGCAACAGAAAGAGAGAGAGGGAGAAAGAATGGGCATGCCAGGGCCTCTAGCCAATGCAAACAAACTCCAGACACATACATCATCTTATGCATCTGGCTTACATGGGTATTGGGGAATCGAACCTGGGTCCTGAGGCTTCACAGGCAAGCTCCTTAACTGCTAAGCCATCCCTCCAGTCCACTTGCTGCTTTTTGATGTTGTTGGCTGGGGTGATTTTTCTCTGCTTGTATTTATGAATGGGAGCCAGTGTCTTTGGCCATAGATGGAACTTCCCCTGGATCTGCAAGCTTGAGACAAATCCCTTCATCCCCTAAACTGTGCCTGGTGTGGATGTTCATCCCGGCACCATGAAGCCGACTGGTGCACATGTGCACATGCGTGCTGTCACATTGTGAACTTAGTTTAATAACTGTGACAGCACTGGTGGGGGACGGGGCTGCACTAGTATCAAGAACAGAGCTGGAGTTCAAAGCTCAGCCCACCAACCTCCTAGCAAGGGCCTGACAATGACCTCAAACCTGACCCACATTTTCCTCATTATTGGAAGTCTGGGACTTGACTTGTAGGGTTAGCTTTAAGTTTAGAAGGAGACGAGGAGATGATTTAATGTGCATCATGTGTATAAACTGCCTCGTAGTGGGGGATGTTTGTATTAATAGTTCATTAGTACTTCACAACGGTTCATTCTCAACAGGGTGAGAAAGGCCCGGGGTGGTTTTGCAGTGAGGTCATTGTACTTCATCTCTACGAACAGGCCATCTTCAGCAGGAACTTGGACCTAATAGAACAACATCTCAGAAGTCAGAAAACAGGACAATGTGTTTCCAACTCTTGGGATTATAACCTCCGTAAAGAAACATTTATGCTGTAAAACAATAATATATCCTACCTTCTATTTGATTAAGTTTTATGTAAAAAGAAATGAAGATGAAAACAAATGGTCATGATTCACCAAAATGACTTCCTGACCCCAGGATCGTGACCCGCAGTTCACACACCAGGTTCCCATGCAATTCCTTCCAGGAAGGCTTCCGGGAGCACCCTTCGCCTGCCGTTTGCTCCCACACTCTCATTTCCTTGTTCATAATGACTTCAGGCTGCCTCACCGCCTGTCCTCATGTTCTGTTTCCCTCCCAACTATATGTTCATGGGCGATGCATCCTTCCTGCGTGATCTTAGTTTCCGTTCTTGCTTTTCCTTCCAAGAGACCTGACCGAGGAAGCTGGCATCATTTCCTATTTGGTTTCCCTTGGGCAGGGAAATTAGCATCTCTTTCAATTACCCAGTAGAGGTTGACTGGGTGGCTGCCCTGTGCCTTAGAAAAGATAACATTTCCAGGCTCCTGAAGTTCCGGAGCCTGGCTAGATGTTCAGAGTGTGGGGCTGGGGACATGTTGTTCAGGGTGGCATCTCCTGTCCCTGAACAGAGGCTCAGCATCATGTGGCCTTTGCCCTAAACAGAACGAGCCCCCTGGAGAACACGACTCCCTTCACCCAAACACAGGGATGGACAGGTGTCTCTGGTCACCTTTATGAAGTAGCACCTTTGCACAGAACGACATCCTCGAGTGTGGCATGCGCGGAGTTTGGCAGCCAAGCTATGCAGCTCCTTAGTTCTGGCAGGCTGGAGACAGAGTGGACATCGTCATTAGCTGAGAAACAGACTCATGGCTCAGCTCATGCCGCCCCGATAATGTGGAAAACGGTCACCTACGGCCAGAATATTGGAGGATTACCAGATACACACTGTGTGTATACATAACATACATATGTGAGTGTATACATATAAGAATGTTACGTAGCTACATGAAAGTATGTATAAAAACAAGTGGGATGACTAGTTAGGAGCCAGTCTGGCATATTCTGATTTTGCTGTACCGATGCCTGGATGTTTGACGATGAGTACATCTCTTTACTGCTCTGAGCTTCCCCTCTGTCACTGGAAAATGGAATTTGCAATACCCACAAGCCAGTGTTCCCAGGAATATTAATGAGTACCCTTCCCAGGCACATCAAAAGCCAGGCCTTTAATAAATATGAGCCAGGGCTATTATTTTTAACACTCCGTAGAGCATGGTTGGGATGGGGAGGGAGAAGGCAGTCACGGCAAACAGCTTTTCCTCCATCAAGCCCAAAGACATCGTCTTCTAGTGAGACAGTGCGGCCAGGGCCTGACAGCTCTACACCAGCCAGAAGTTGTATCTGCCAGCCAGCCTTTGTGTTATGCTAATGGGTAAATACGTACTGCCTAGCCCAGCGGGGTCACCTCTGAGCCCTACACAAGTTGCTGGCTCCCGGCTTTGAGGAGAGACCCCTCTGACATCAGCTTTGCCCTGCAAAAGACCTCCCATACCCCCATGCACGGTCTTCTAAACATTTGACTAAAGAAAGCAAAAGAAGGGCTGGAGAGATGGCTTAGTGGTTAAGTGGTTAAGGGCCCAGGTTCAATTCCCCAGGACCCACATAAGCCAGATGCACAAGGTGGCACATGCATCTTGAGTTCATTTGCAGTAGCTAGAGGCCCTGGTGTGCCCACTCTTTCTCTCTCTCTCTTGTCCAGTAAATATAATTTTTTTAAAGTAAGAGAAATAACTGATGTTGATTTTTAAGGCATGCCTTTCAAAAGACTTTTTTTTGTTGTTTTTTTTGTTTTTTGAGGTAGGGTCTCACGCTAGTTCAGGCTGACCTGGAACTCACTATGTACTCTCAGGGTGGCCTTGAACTCATGGCAATCCTCCTACCTCTGCCTCCCAAGTGCTGGGATTAAAGGAATGCCCCACCACACCTGGCTTTCAAAAGACGTTTTAAAATCTTATGTGGATTTTATTCTCGGAGCTTATTTCAATTTAAAAAAAATATTTGTGTGTGTGTGTGCACATGTGTGCGTGTGTGCATGTGTACACACATGCGTGAGTATATGTCAGAGTCTTGTCTCACCACTGCAGACAAACGCCAGATTCTTACACCTGGCTTTACATGGGTGGCTGGCGAATTGAAACCAGTCCTTTATGTGTGTGGCTGGAGAATTAAAACTGGGGCTCACAGGCTTTTGCTGAACATTTCCCTAGTCTCAACATTTCAATTTGGACATATTTCATGTGCCCAATAGTCTCATATAGCTAGGGCATTTGAGATTACGCACAATGACACACACATATACATGTATGTGACAATATTTATAGTATGCACACATATATAAATTGAATAGTATAATACACTAATTTATTGGAATGATAATATTTTAGATCTACTAGGCTATATAAAATATATTGTCTCTGTTGAAGTTTTTCTAGCTTATAGGAGCTATTATCCTGTTTTCAATTTGTGTTTATTTATCTCAGAGAATGGGCCTGCCAGAGCCTTTTACCACTGCAAATGAGTTCCAAACACATGTGCCACTTGGTGCATTTGGCTTTATGTGGATACTGGGGAATAGAATCCCAGCCATCAGGCTTTGCAAACAAGCACCATTAACTGCTGAGCCATGTCTCTTCAGCACTTGAAAGGGGTTTGCTTGTTTTATAAAAGTTCTTTTGGGGCTGGAAAGATGGCTTAGGGGTTAAGGCGCCTGCCTCCTAAGCCTAAGAATGCCCATTCAATTCTCCAGGTCCCACGTTTAGCCAGATGCAAAGTGATGCAAGGGCACAATTGCTGCACTTGCCCATGAGGGGGCGCACGCGTCTGGAGTTCATTCACAGTGGCTGAGAGGCTGCTGGTGCATCCATTCTCTATCTGTCCCTCCCTCTCTCTCTCTCTCTCTCAAAAAGTTCTTTTTGAGGTAGCGTCTCATTGGAGCCCAGGCTGATCTGGCACTCATTCTGTAGTCCTAGGCTGGCCTCGAACTCACTATGATTCTCCTACCTAAGTGCTGGGACCGAAGGCGTGCACCACCATGCCCGGCAAAGAGCCATTAGCTTGGTCTTTTTACTAGAAAACAAAGGTTTTAATCCCTCCTTTACCTACAACTGGGGCTGATACCCAGGACATCAAGCAATAGAGGGACAAAGAAGTCCACAGGGACCTTCTCTCTCCCCTCTCTTTAGAGTCCTGCTGCCCAGTCTCTGTGGTTGCCACTGGTCGGGGTCCCAGTCTCAGGCCAAGGCTGGTCCAAGGGGCAGAGCAGGAGAGGAAGGTCAAACCCAACGAAAGGTCACAGTCATGTGCGCCTCCTTTCTGTCCCTTGAAGCTCCCTCCTCCCTGCTGCTCAGAGTGGAGGCAAGGGGCTTTTGGTGGGCTGGGATTCTCTGTGCCTGCTGTGCCGGCTTAGGGCTCACATTGCCTCTGGGCCCAGGCTGGCAGAGCCGGGAACCTCCAGGGCTCCTTGCTGCATGGAGTGCGGCTTTTCCCTCTGCATGCTCCTTCCCAGTGTCCAGGCCTTACGTGGTGGTTAGAATTAGTGTCCTCCATAAACCCCTGTGTTCTGAATACTTGGTCTCCAGCTGATGGCAATGTGGGTGTGTGTGTTGCTGGGGGTGGAGCTTAAGGTTTATCAGCCCTAGCTGCCAGTGTGAAGAGTGGAACACACTCCTGCTGCTGTTGTCCACCTGCCTTGGCAGAGGTGATGCCCAGCCCCTGCTCATGCCATGCTGGCCCCTGCCATCGTGGGGCCTCCCTTGCAGACTGTAAGCCTCCCATGAGCTGTTTTTGTGCTTTGTCCCAAGTCATAGTCAGCGGGAGAGAAATGGGTGAATTAGACTTCCTCCATGTTGACGAGAGCCAGCATGCACAGGACAGATTTTCAGTGAGGTTGTTGACAATCTCTGTGAGGCCTGATCTCTCCAGATGGTGTGTGTAGAAACTCCAGGTCGTAGGCATGTCTACACCATGCCAAGTGTCCGTTACGTCCACGCCTTTGAATGGAAGAGAACTACGTTCACGTTAACAACAGGCCCAAGTGATACCCTCAGGTTACAGTCATCACACTGAAATTTAGGGCTAGCACGAAAGATTAGCACAAGGTCACAGGACCCAACAGAGTTACTCTGAGCCTTATACTCTCACCGTGACCCTTGTACCTACACTGTGAACCAGTGTGCTAGTAGTTAATGGAAAAACTCACATAAAATATGCTTTTTCAGGCTAGAGAGATGGCTTAGCTGTTAAGGCATTTGCCTTTGAAGCCAAAATACCCATGCTCCATTCCCCAGGACCCATGTAAGTCAGATGCACAAGGTGGCACATGCATCTGGAGTTCATTTGCAGTAGCCGAAGGCCCTGTGTGTCCATTTTCTCTCTCTATCTGCCTCTTTCTCTCCCTCTTTCTGAGGTAAATAAAATAAATTTTAAAAATTTATAAAGTAAAAAAAATATGCTTTTTCATCCCATATATATTACATCTATATGACTGTACTGCATCCCAACACAGGCTTTTAAGAACTGTACAGGGTGATCTTTGTGTTTTTAATTTTTTAAATATATTTATTTGTTTAAGATACAGAAAGAATTGGGAGAGAGAGAGAGAGAGAGAGAATGGGCATGCCAGGGCCTCCAGTCACTGCAAGCAAATTCCAGAGGTCTGGGCCACTTTGCGCCTCTGGCTTTATCTGGGTACTGGGGAATCAAGCAAGAGCCTTAACTGCTGAGCCATCTCCCCAGCCCCAATCTTTGAGTTTCATTCCAAAGCATTCCAAGGTAACCTTTAAGTGTGTCTCACTGTTCCTCTTAGAGTGTGCACAACACATACAGATACACACACACACACACACACACACACACACACACACACACACACACCCCAACTCTCCAGTGAATGAGCAGTGTGTTAGTAGTGTCTTAGACAAGTGTCCCTCCTTTCCAAGTTCCTTTCCCACTACCACTGTTCCCAGCTCTATCCCATGTGGCTGTGAGGTACCAAAATGAACAAGACTTCTTCCCTTCCCTTAGCATGCTCACCGCCTGGTGGAAACATCACAGCCCTTCCATATGAAAGGCTGTTACAGAGAGAAGTAGGCGACGCCCTGCACGGGCAGGTGAAATGTGCCTGTGAGCATGTGGATTAGTGAGAAGAATCCTCCAGAAGAGAAGAGAGGAGTGTCCGTCATGGAAGGAGGCTACACAAGACGATGCCTTCGAGCATAAATCCAGACACTCCAGACATGTGACTGCTGGTCTTTGGGTCTTCAGAGTGTCGCTTTTACCCCTCTCGAGAATGCTTCGAGACCTTCCAGATGGAGCCCTGGTGGGTTTGGGAACATCAGAGTCCCAGGCATGGAGCCTAGTTGTGCATTTGTTTCTCCATCAACACATGGGGATGTTTTATTTATTTATTCATCAATACAGTGATCCATCGTAGTTGTTGATGGGGACCATGAGGTTGTGAGGGTTTCAGCATACCTTTTACATGCCCTGAGGGGCCAACTTCTAAAATCAGCGACTGCTTCCTGAGTGTGTTATTTCAGATCGGAGACCTTCACTTCCCCCATCTCCTATGAAAGACATTACTCAAATGTCCGCAAGTGACGGATCGTCTAATAATCTGCACAAATCGTGCTCCTTACACTCTGAGGTCAGCACTGTTTGACTTGAAAGTCTGCACTCACACAGTACCATCTGGAACCCACATCCTCTGTCTTAAGTTTCAAATAAATCCTGATTTACCTCAGAAATCTTTGCCAAGAGACTGCTTGCTGGAGAAATTGCCCATTTCTCCTCTTTGAGCACGCCTTTGCAATAGATGACATATAGTAGGCACGTAATAAATGATTGTCCCCCGAGATAGTTTTTGGATGCTATGAAAGATACCTGTTGGAAAAGAAAGCTTGGGCAGTCAAAGGTGCATCTTTTATCTTTTGCAACGAAAGCAAGGGAAGGGCCAATTTGGCAAGAATTCAGTTTTTTTTTGTTTTTTGGTAGCATCCTAATTCACATTAAAACTTCATATTCTGAATCAAAGTTCTGACTCAATTCCTCAGCAGTTCCATCCCAGACACTACCGTATCACAGAATGTGTCATTCTGAGACCCACTGTGATCACAAGATGTGTGCGTATAGAAAAGGAATGTAGATGCTTGAAGAGGCCTTCAAGTCCTCACAGGCTCACACACTGCGCTTTTTTCTTCACAAACCTTGAGAAATGCTTTTGGTTGGGTCTGCCCACAGCCTGCTGATGTGGGGCTGACACCTTGTAAAAGGGAAAATGTGCTTACATACATATATGATTTCTTTAATAATTTCAGTGTGGGGTGGAGAGATGGCTCTGTGATTAAAGGCATTTACTTGCAAAGCCTGATGGCCTAGATTCAATTCCCCAGTACCCACGTAAAGCCGGATGCACAAAGTGGTGCATGCATGTGGAGTTTTTGGCAGTGGCAGAAGGCCCCAGCATGCCCATACTCTGTCTCTCACTCTCTCTCTTCATGCAAATAAATAAGTAAAATTTAAAAGAATAAAAAATAAAATAGGGCTTATTAGTTAAGGCAGTTGCCTGTAAAGCCTAAGGACCCAGGTTCAATTCCCCAGTATCCTTGTAAGCCAGAGGCACAAGGTGACACATGTATCTACAGTTAGTTTGCAGTGGCTGGAGGCCCTGGTGCACCCATTCTCTCTCTCTCTCTTTCTCTATCTCTCTCAAAAGAATAAAAACGTAAAAATACAATAATTCCAGTGTGTCACCCAAGCCCAGTTCTAGATCCAGTGGATTCTGGAAAATGCTTTGAGCATTTGAGCTCAGCTACTAAGTAAAGAATGATACTGGAGCTAATCCAGCTGCCTGCGTGTGTGTATGTGTACACACATGTGCATGTGTGTCTGAGTGCACCAGCCCATGAGCCCACAGACGCTTGCTGGGACTGGAAATGGACCACTCCTGTAGTCCACACTGACTTCCCCTGGATGGAGGAAAACACCCCTCTCCCCTGTGAGTGCACACTCACCCACTTTAAACTCTATTCCAAGCTTGCTTCATAGCTTTAAATCAATTCCTGGCAAGAGGTGGGTGCTGCGTACGCATGTGTTTTCTTTTCCAGAAACAGGGAAATGAGCAACTGCTCAGTACTGAACAGGAAGGAAACTTGAACTGCAGCGGGTCATTTTTGCTCCTCTGCGGGGAACAGTTATGAACGCTCCATTATATCACTGACAAGTCTATTATTCAGCAATAACCTTTTTACCACTTTCATTTAAAAAACTCTAGTCCTATTCTAAATATATCAGAAAAATAAAATTGGGATGATGATATTTAAAATGGAAAGAATGCATATTCTTACTAAAATATCTTACCATTTCTCCAGCATACTTAATATTTAAATAGTTTTAAAAACTTGATATTGAAAGGTCACCTTGTGGTCCACAGAGACATTCTATAAGATTAACCCAAGGAGGCATATCATGCTGTGAATTGGAAGAACTCTGGCCAGGAAGATCTGAATTTGAATCCTGATTCTGCTGTGAAATAAGAAGCAGCGTGATCAGTGTGTAAGTGATTAATGTGTAAATCGACAGGGACAACAGTAAGTGAGACTGTCTCCATGGAAGGAGATTGGGTAACGGCCCTCCTTGTACGTAATGGTTTCCCATCATCCTTGCGAACGCCATGCAGGTGGCACTAGTACTGTTATTTGTTTTGTCGACAAGGATAAGGAAGAAATGAATGATTCTTATGGCATACTGAAACTCCTAGAGCAAGTACATGAACTTGACCATGCCCATGTCTACCTGTGCCACTGTACTCCGCTCTTTCTTCTCCAGCCACTGGAAAGCTCCCGGGCCTCGCCTGAGGCTCATGAGGTCTTTCACGTGCATGCTGTCTTGGTGGTGTCACACCATTCTCCATTCTTTAATCATCCAAACAGTCCGTGCCCATTTCTCTTCTGTGTGTGTATGTGCATACACACATGTGTGTGTGCACACACGAGTTTGTATATCTGTGTGTATGGAGGTCAAGACAAGCTTGGGTTCTGCCTTAGATAACCCTCCCACCTCTTTCTGGAATCACCAATTAGGCTAGAATAGCTAACTAGCAAGCTCTAGAGATCTACCTGGCTCACCTCCTCACTGCCAGAATTCTAGGCATGCACCACACACACAGTATTTTATGTGGTTGCTAGAGATCAAACTCGGGTCCTCATGCTCACAAGGCAGGTACTTCACTGGCCAAGCCATCCCACTATCCTTCTTCCATCAGCTCTAAATGTTTTATTTATTTATTTACTTACTGATGTGAGATATAGATAGATAGATGATAGATAGGTAGATAGATGATTGATAGATAGATAGATAGATAGATAGAAATAGATAGATGATAGATAGATAGATAGATAGATAGATAGATGATAGATAGGTAGATAGATGATTGATAGATAGATAGATAGATAGATAGATAGATAGATGATAGATAGATGATAGATAGATAGATAGATAGATAGATGATAGATAGATAGATAGATAGATAGATAGATAGATAGATAGATAGATGATAGATAGGTAGATAGATGATTGATAGATAGATAGATGATAGATAGATAGATAGATGATGATAGATAGATAGATAGATGATAGATAGATAGATAGATAGATGATAGATAGATAGATGATAGATAGATAGATAGATAGATAGATAGATAGATAGATAGATAGATAGATAGATCGAGCACACCAGGGCATTTAGCCATTGTAAATGAACTCCAGATTCATGTGCCACCCAGTGCATCTGGCTTACCTGGGTACTTGGGAATAGAACCTGGGTCCTTAGACTTTGTAGGCAAGCATCATAACCACTGAGCAATCTCTCTAGCCATTTCTAACCCTGTGGCTTTCAGTATGTCAAAGTGGGAGGACAAGAGATGAGTGCCACGGTTTTTCATGCAGGTTCCTTGGGAAATAGAGGCTTGAGTTCATCTGAGGCTTTTTTTTTTTTTTTTTTTTGACAAGAAAATATTACGGATGCCTGTGGAGGCAATACCCTTCCCTTCCAACTCCAATAACATCAACTTCAAGTTCAGGGATGATGACCCAGTACAAATATTTGGTAGAGAAATGGGATAATGGTTTCTTTTTGAAATGTGTGTCTAGTGTGTGTGTGAATGGTGTGTCTTGCCTATGCACATTTTGTGTGCAGACGTGCGTGCTCTGTGTGCATGCATTTGGATGCTGGAGAGACTATCCCGTGTCCTCCTCGATCGCTCCTCTGCTTTGTGTCCTTGACACAGATCTCTCACTGACCCTGGAGCTTGTTTTTGGCCAGCCAGTCTGAGCAGCGTGCCCAGCAATTCTGTCACTGCCTCCTCAGGAATGAGTTTACAGGCGTGTGTGGCCACACCTGGCTTATGACATGGGACCTGGGGCTCGAACGCATGCCTTATGCTTGAGCAGTAAGTGCCCTTACCCACTGAGTCGTTTCCCCATCCCCTTCCTTTTGATTTTAAAGACAGCAGCTTGCTGTATAGCCTAGGTTGGCCTCGAACTCATGATCCTCCAGGGTGCTGGGACTTCCGATTTATCTTCTCCACGCCACCCTGGCTGGGATAAGTTTGGTCAAACAAAGCAAATGGTGCCAACAAACCCTGCCTCCCAACATCACGATGCTTTTTAGCCCATTGGAGAAACCAAGAGGTCCTTCAGGGGAAATTAGACTTAGCTCTGCCCAAGTTTATTTTGTAGATTTAGCTGTAGAATGCTGGCTTAGATCAGGTTGTCGTGGAGACAGATCCTGAGATAAGGATTTAGGGCACGGAGTCTGGGAAGTGACTTTATAGGAAGTATCAGAAGGGGAGACAGGAAGTGAGATCAGAAATGGACAGAAACCAACTCAAAGGCCATTAGGGGATTTGCTTTTTGGAACAATTCGTACTCAATAGGGGACAGCTGGGAAGCACGCCTCACACACGCCCCATCTGGAGAGAGAGAGCCTTGTCTTTCCACTGTGAGGCGATCAGAGCGTTTCTTCTGGACGACATGAACTGACTCCATGGCCCTTCCGGCCTGCCATACACAGACCTCTCGCGCCAGCACCACAGGTCTCCTTGTTGCCCTTGAGCTCTTGCGCAGAAGCACTAGGAGCACGGCGGTTGCAGGGGAGGGGGGGATTGCATGATGCAGAACAATGCATGATGTATCTCTGCTCCTCCACCTGCTCGTTTTCATGCAAGATTTCGTAGTATTTGTGAAACAAAGATGGGAAACGGAATGCTTAATACATCTGAGCAGTGTCATGAATTCTGAGATGCTGTGATTTCCCTGGACACCGAGAGTCAACATTATTCTATAGCTGGCAACACGCCAAAAGAAATTCCTAGAAATGCCACCAAATACCACTCTCAAGGCTCAGCAGGAATCGCCTTGGAAAACCATACTGGGTGGGATGTAGATCAGAGAGGCTCCGAGGGGTCCAAACTTAGAGTCAGACTCTAAGTTGGTCTTCCTAAGGAAGAGGAAGTTGTCCTTCCCACAGCCAGGACAAGGGAAGGGTGGTCGATTGAGCCATCTTGTTGGAGGTCAGCCAGAGGCTGATGAGTGCAGGGAGCTAGCTCAGCTGGTCAGTGTGGCCTCGAAGCATGAAACCGGAGCTCAATGCCCAGAATCCACGGAAAAGTGCCCGGTGAGCCCCGGAGGCCTCGCTGGTGGGAAGGCAGAGACAGGAGGATTGCTAAGGCTCCCTAGCCAACCGCTCTCGTCTAACTGGTGAATGCTAGGTCAAGAGGGACCCTGACTCCGAAAATGAGGACCGTATCCCTGAGGATGACTTCTCTGTCCTCCATGTGTGTGTGCACGCACACGCACGCACACACACACACGCACACACACACACACACGCAAACATCTTGATACAGTGGGACAAGCAAAGGGCATCTCAGGAGGAGTTAACAGCAAGTACACAGACTGCGGAAAACAAGACTGGCGTCCTTCACAACCAGCAAAGGTCAGAAATATGAATGAGAGACAGGGTAAAACTTACTGAGGAAGGTTTCAGCCTGAGCTCATGCGTAAATATTTGATATATTTTTCTCCCAGCGTCCTTGTTTCTGAGGAAGCTGCTTCTCAACACAGCTATGAACACTAACTGAGCTCCTACCCCATGATGCCCCGTGTGTCTGGATGTCCGAGCAAGCTTCAGAAGAGGTTCCCCGAGGTGTCTCACCCTGTCCGTGGACATCTCCCAGGGTCTCAGGCCGTCTTAGGAACTGCAGTCAACCTCTGGAGGCTGTTGTCAGCTTGCTCTTCAAAGTCCTCCTGCCGCAGTTCCAGAAGGAGTAGTTCCAACAAGCAGGGCATTCCTTTACTGGGAGCCTCCTCTTGTTGAAAGAGGTGGAATGGGGGTCTGTAACCCCCTGGTGATACGGAGCCTCCACCCAGCCCCTGGTCTGCCATCGGACTGGAGGAGGGATTTTCCAGTGGTGCAGCTACCAGGCATCACCTAAGGACAACAGTGAAAGCTTCATTGGGGGAATGCAATGGGTTGACCTTGAATGGCATAGAAGGTTGAGCTCTTACATCTTGCAAGGTCGGAGTCAAGAGCACCAAGGAGGGAGGCAGGAGATCGTATCCATGAGAGTAAGCCTCTGCAGCCTGGAGCACCCTCGGTCACGTCTCTGTCATGGTGGCTCTTGGGCATCTGCTGTGTGCTGACAACTGTGATCTTGGGGCAGGAGTCTAACACAGGGCCCAAGTGCCACAGAACTGACACCTCACACAGACAAGCCACATCTGACCACTGGTGATGGCAGTCCCGATGGAGTCAGCAGCAGAAGAGCGCTTCTGACTTTAAGGACATGGAGGGGGAACGCTGAGCACACTAAACAGCTGACAGGACGCATGCAGAATGATGTCACCCCAGTATGAATAGATGAACACATATTTTTCCTAAGAAGTATGTAGAAAGCATTGTGAAGAAACGTAAGGGAGTGAGTGGGACAAGAGACCACGGGCTTGGTCCTCTGTCCCCATGGCACTGTGGTGGTTTGAATGCGAATACAATGTTCCCCCATAGAATCAGATATTTTAAAAAATGTTTTGATTTCTTTATTTTCAAGGAGAGAGAGAGAACGTGAGAGAGGGAAAGAGCACAAGGGACTCCTATCACTGCGAACAAACTCCAGATGCATTCGCCACTTTGTGCACCCGGCTCTGCGTATCTGCCCTCACTGTGACAGAGACGTGAGGTTGATCTGGCTTTATGTGAGTACTGGGGAATCAAACCTGGGTCATTAGGCTTTGCCAGCAAGTGTCTTCACCACTGAGCCATCTCTCCAGCCCTAGAATCAAGTAATTTTTATTAAACTTCCTACTTAAGTCTCCACAGGCAGATCCCTGCTGGAGGAGGCATGTCACTGCAGGCAGATCTTGAGTCCAACCCTAGTAGGTGTGCAGAGAGCCAGTGTGAGCTCTGGATGTTGGTGCTTGTAGGTGCTGGCTTCTCTCTCTGATGTGGATGCTGGAATGAGCCAGCTTCCTCCGCCATGATGAAGCTTCCCCTGGAATCTGTAAGCCTGAAATCAACCCTTCCCTCCCATCAGCTGCTCCACTGTGGCCAGAGTAGCTGTTGTCCATGTGTTAGGTAAGCTGGCATTCGTCCACTTGGAAGGCAGCTGTGGGCATTAAAGTGAAGTCTCACCCATGCTAGACTCGTCCTTACATCATCAGACCTTTCCAAAAAAACTTTATCACAAAATAATATAAGTTCATTAAATATTAAGTAGAAAATAATGGTCTGGCATAAAGCCAATCAAAATCAGAGTATAGAAAATACAATTTTTTTAAATCTGTCTCCATCCCTGCTTTGGCTTCACATGGTTTGAGAAACATGGTGTCCACCAAGTTGACTCTACCAAAGGCATGGAACAGAGAACCTTGCAGGCCTGGCCACCAGTCTCTTGCCTGAGGCTCTATTGTTTTCCCCCCATATGTGTGTGTGTATTGTGTTTTTTTTTTTTTTTTTTTTTTTTTTTTTGTTTTGTTTTGTTTCTAAAGGTAGAGTTTCACTGTAGCTCAGGCTGACCTGGAAATCACTATGTAGTTTCAGGGTGGCCTTGAACTCACAGCGACAGAGGGACACTCTGTCTCCCAAGTGCTGGGATTAAAGGTATGTGCCACTACACCCGGCTTCTATTGGAGTTTGTTTTTTTTTAAGAGAGTGTGAGAATTGGCATGCCAGGGCCTCCAGCCAGTGCAATCGAACTCCAGATGTGTGCGCCATCTTGTAAACCTGTGCAACCTTGCATGTTTGCATCACCTTGTACATCTGACTTTTGTGGGATCCAGAGAGTACAACATGGGTCTTTAGGCTTTGCAGGCAAGCGCCTAAACTGCTAAAACGTCTCTCCAGCCCTCTACTGGAGGTTTTAAAGATGCTCTTATCTTCTTGCATCTGGGAGATGCAATTAGTTAGCTTGAAGAAAAGAGAAGGGAGTGGCCACCTCCGTTCAGGGTGAAGGCAAAGCAGGGTGGGTAGGGCAGGGTGCTCCCGTCCCACTCTGGAGAGCCCTCTACCTGTCTTCCTCTTCTTGTTTTCACTGAGATTTCTTTCTTTCCTTCCTTCCTTCCTTCCTTCTTTCTTTTTTAAAAATATTTTTATTCATTTATTTCAGAGAAAGAGAGAGGATGAGGCAGAGAGAGAAAGAATAGGCACACCAGAGCCTCCAGCCACTGCAAACAAACTCCAGACGCATGCGCCACCTTGTACATCTGGCTTACATGGGTCCTGGGGAATCGAACCAGGGTCCTTAGACTTAGCAGGCAAACATCATAACCACTAAGCCATTTCCCCAGCCCAAAATTTCGTTCTTATTGCTTGCAATTGAAATAACCGCATTTCTTACTTATATATTTCTACTTACTTACTTATATACATTTATTATTTATTACATTTCTGGGTATTTATATTGCTCATGCTTTTCCTCTCATTCTCTCTACTTAACATCTAAAAATATATTTGTATTTAGTTATTTATAGGGAGAGAGAGAATGAGAATGAGAATGGGTGCCCCAGGAACTCTTTCCACTGCAAATAAATTCCAGACACATGTAACCACTTTGTGCACCTGGCTTTACGTGGGTACTGGGGAATCCAACCAAGGCCTTCAGGTTTTGCAAGCAAGTGCCTTTAACCACTGAACCATCTCTCCAGCCCTGTGCTTAGTTTTGGAATGAATACTGGCCTTAGTCTACAAAGTTTAATACCTTATCCACCTCCTTCCTGAACCTGCTTCAGGCATTACCGCTGGTCTGCATATAAGTCATTCTGAGGGCAAAAGAAGAACTGGGCTGCCAATGACTTCCTCCTCCCCCAGCCTCAGTGAAAGGTATTCCAGAAGGATGGAAAATCTCTCTCATGACATCCACCCATTGTCAGTGCCTCCCACACACCCTAGACCACTGGGCTGGAGACCATCAGCTTTCATAGAGACGCTGGCCTGGGGTCAGCTTGGACTCCTGCCTTGCCTTTCAGAGCACTTTCCATGTCAAGTCGCCAAATCCAGCATTTTCCATAAACATCTTACTACTTCTTTTTAAGTGGAAAGAAATCCAAGCATGGGCAGCTTATGTATTAATGATGACTCGGAGACACACTCTATGAGATTCAGGAGCTGGAAAGAGACGTACAGGCTATATCTGACTGCCAAGTAGCCGTTGGGAGTGTAATTGAAAATTTAAACTGCTGTAATAACATGGGGAAATGATGGCTGTGGCTCCTTCAGAATATCAGAGGTGAACTTAGCACAGTGAGGCAGTACACGCTATGGCACACTTCCTACCAATTACGGCACCTCCTCACTCTGCTTATGGCTTGAAAAGAACAGCAAGGTTTGTTTTGGTAATCTCTCCCCTGAATGTTTGAATTATTTCATTTTTTATTTTCTTAAAGATGAACTGGGAAGAAAAATCCAACATAGGGGGAATGTTTATAAGACAGAATACTTCAGTTGTCTTTGGATGCGGACGCCGCACTTAATTTAATAAAAATGACAGCAGTCCATGTTGGAAGCTCAGGTGGAGGACTGTGTTCACCAAGAAGGATGTGCCACAGGTCAGAAGACAACCATGGGCTTTGTAACCTTGGTTGTGGGGCAGGCTGGTTATTCCTCACTCTACTGGGTCACTCAGAACAAGTCACCTTAGCATCCTAGACCTTCAATCTCCCACTGCCTGATAGGAGCAATAATGAGTAATGCCAGCCCAGTCTAACTTAGAGGCTAGGAGATGAGTGAAGGAGACCATCTGCTTAAATGTTGCGATGTCCGTACAAATATAATGAGTTATAATGTCATTGCAATGTGAGATGACGAACTTCCCCTTTATAAACCGTCCGTCCATCCAATAGATGGTGTCACTGTTGCAGTTCAGTGCCACTTTCCCTGCTCCATAACGTTGCAGATCTCAGCTGTTCATTTCTAGTCCATTTTCTGTTGTCATAAACAAAATACTTGAGGCCATGTAATTTATAAGAATAGATGTTTAAGCCGGGCGTGGTGGTGCACACCTTGAATCCCAGTACTTGGGAGGCAGAGGTAGGAGGATTGCTGTGAGTTCAAGGCCACCCTGAGACTACATAGAGAATTCCAGGTCAGCCTGGGCTAGAGTGAGACCCTACCTCACCCCCGCCAAAAAAGAATAGATGTTTATGTTGCCCAGTGTTCTGGAAGCTGGGAACCCCTGTAGTAAGGGGCTGCAATCTTTCCAGCATCTTCTGAGAGCCTTCTTGCGTGCTATAAAACATACAGAAGGAAAAGAGCAAGTGTGCAAGCCCTGGTCTCACTTTCTTTTCTTCTAAAGTCATCAATGTCATCATGGGGGCTACAGTCTCATGAACTCAGCTCATTCTAGTGACCTACAAAATAGTCCACCCCCAAATATCCTTAGTATATGAATTTAAGGATTAAGTTTCCAACACAGGAACTTTGGAGGGGGTGGCATAAATAAATAAACCATAGAAATGAAGTTTAATTTTCAGATAAAATACAATTTTATTATAAGCATATTCCACTGATCACTGACCTCAAAGAGAAATTAAAATTAACTGAACATCCTGTATTGTACCTGGTAGCTCACCTTGGATGGTAAGATGGGAATAAATGTAGCTCCTTTTGTTGAGAGCAATGTCCAAAGCTTTAACTCATGCCTCTATTGTCACTGCATGTCATTCTGACATTTGTCCTCAACTGTTCCTCTAGTCCAATTAAAATTAGAATCATACATGATAAGAATAACCATGGGGCTGGGGAGACAGCTCAGAGGTTAAGGCGCTTGCCTGCAGAGCCTGGCAAGCTGTGTTTGAGTCCCCAGTAAAGCCAGATGCACACAGCGGTGCATGCAGTGTTTCCAGTGCCTTGAATAGTCCCTCTACTCTTTTGGAAACATTGGGTTAGTCAAATAGATAATTCTGATAGTCTTCTAAAATAAATACACTCATTTAATGAATGAGAGTTTCATCTCAGAGCCATGAAATAACTTATCACAGCAGAAATGATGAGTAGAGTATTACACTTTAGTCTCTATTTTTATTTATTTATTTATTTATTTATTTATTTATTTATTTTTTGTTTTTTTTTTTTTTTTTGTTTTTTTTTTTTAGGTAGAGTCTCACTGTAGCTCAGGTTGACCCAGAATTCACTCTGTAGTCTCAGGGTGGCCTTGAACTCTCGGCAATCCTCCTGCCTCTGCCTCCTGAGTGCTGGGATTAAAGGTGTGTGCCACCACGCCGGGCCCCACTTTAGTCTCTAGTAAGTATGAGAAACACACTGTAGCAAATCAGAAAGAAAGAAAGAAGGAAAGAAAGAAAGAAAGAAAGAAAGAAAGAAAGAAAGAAAGAAAGAAGAGGAGGGAGGGAAGGAGGAGAAAGAGGGAGGGAGGGAAGGAAGAAGGAAGGAAGGAAGGAAGGAAGGAAGGAAGGAAGGAAGGAATAGGGAAGGAAGGAAGGAGGGAGGGAGGGAGGGAGGGAGGAAGGAAGGAAGGAAAGAAAGAAGATGCTACATAAGGTGTTAGCTTGGAGCCCGATCCGAAGGATCGAAGGAAGGAAGGAAGGAAGGAAGGGAGGGAGGGAGGGAGGGAGGAAGGAAGGAAGGAAAGGAAGGAAGGAAGGAAGGAAGGGGAAAGGAAGGGAGGAAGGAAGGAAGGAAAGAAAGAAGATGCTACATAAGGTGTTAGCTTGGAGCCCGATCCGAATTTCTGTTACTAGCCAGACAAGCCCTAAGCATCTGTGGCAGTTTCCAGCCCAGGAAAACCAGTCAGTGTGCAAAGAGAAGGCAGTCAGAGAAACTCTTCAGAAGTCAGCAATAAAAAGTGTTTTGTTTCATTCCTCGACACTGCTAATACTTCCCTAGTGCTGACATTTTCACTCATATGTCTGTCTGTACAGGGTACACATACCAACTTCTATTGTGTCAGTTTTATATGTGCATGGTTTTTTTTGTTTGTTTTTTTGGTTTTTCGAGGTAGGGTCTAGCTCTAGCTCAGGCTGACCTGGAATTCACTATGTAGTCTCAGGGTGGCCTCGAACTCACAGTGATCCTCCTCCACCTCTGCCTCCCAAGTGCTGGGATTGAAGGCATGTGCCATCACGCCAGCTTATAAGTGCATGTTTGCATGTGTCTGTACATCCCATATTTTATCTGACTGGTATCCTTGGGTGATAATATATGAATATACCTATCTCCTCTTTTTTTTTTTTTTTTTTTTTTTTTTTTTTTTTTTGGTTTTGTTCTCACTCTGGTCCAGGCTGACCTGGAAACTTTGGCCTCGAACTCTCGGCTCCTCCTACCTCTGCCTCCCGAGTGCTGGGTCAAAGGCACTCCTCTTATTGAGAGAAACTTTAAAAGCTTTAACTCATGTCACCACTGTCATTTCCGGTCAGTATGTGTTCTGTACCTGTGCATGTGTCACCTCAGGTGTCACCCTTAGGTACATATCTACCTTTTTTTTTTTTTTTTTTTTTGAGACAGGGTCTTTCTTTGGCCTAAAGCTCACCAATTAGGCTAGACTAGCTGGCCTGCGAGCTCCAGGGATCCATGTGTCTCCACCTGCCCAGTGCGGGGACTGCAAGCAGCAGTCCTGTCATTTATGTGGATTCCAGGGAGGGAACTTGGGTCCCCAGGCCCGGGCAGCCATCACTCCACCCACTGAGCTATCTCTCCAGCCCCTTACATCTTATCAGTTCAGATATTTTAATAAGAACCATAGCATTCCAAAACCAAGAAGTAAAATTTCTCTTGTGAATATGGGAAGACTACAGATGGGAAAATGAAGTCAGTCACACAAGATTCTGTTTCCAACTAGAAAGAAACGACGAGCTAGCCTCCCAGTGACATTGGAGTCGATTGCCCATCCTTTTGACAGATTGTGGCACATTGCTGCTGTTATGTTTCCCAGGATGTTGCAGACATTACTGGTCGATCATGGAGCTGTTTCCCTTTGAGTGTGGAAATGACAGCATAGTCCTTCTGTTTCCACGTTACTGTGCTAAGCCGCTACTGGGTGATTGCAGCCGACCTTCTGCATCACATCTCCTATCCCTTCCAGCATCACTTCCTCCTGTTGGATGTCCTTATCTTAGTGGCTGTTGTGACAATACTGCATGGTCAATGGCACAATGAGTGCTACTTTCTGAGGGCCTCTCGGTAATCCCAGAAATGGGACTCATGTGGACTCGATGCTTCACAGGCCACAGCTCAAACCTCACTTGTAAGAAGAAAGCACATTCCTTGTGGAGAGCCCAGAGCTCTCCCTCGTCAAGCCAGCTGGGAAGCCACCATTGCCAGCCCTTGTGAGGTTGCGCTGGCCTTTTGCTTCCCACGTTAGGAAAGAATACATACTGCCCCTCACCAAGAACAAGCCTGAGGGCCCCTCCCATCTGAAGGGTTAGATGTATTCCCAGAGACAGTGTGCTTTCAGGGGCAGAATTCCCAGGGGAGCCTGGGAGAGCCCTGAGATCATGGCAAGGTCGGATTGAGGATGCACATTAGACTGACTTCCCGGTCTAGAACCCAAGCCCTATTGCGTCACCTCTCCCTGCCTTAGCTCGCCGCGCCTCTCTGCCCCTCCCCCTCCACATTGGCTTTCTTTTTTCTCAGGAGACAAATTTAAAACTGTGAAAACACACCCAAAGTTCTGTGGGGAAAGTTCAACAGGAGACCGTGAACTAGGTTAGGAATGAGTAGAGTCATAATTACCATTATTCTTAAAATGCACCTACTTCTACGGGCAGAGGGCTTGTGATGCTTCATGAGTAGGACCTCTGGATTGTTCAAGTCCAGACCCCTCAAAAAAAAAGTTAATCAGGGCAAAAAAAAAAATACCTTGAGAGACGGAAACTGCTATTTGTAGCACACAGACAAAGCAAACCCAGAACACGCTTGGAGAGAGAGTCCGAGGGCACAGTGAGGTGAAGGACGCCCATGAGAGAAAGGGGAGAAGGTCCACAGTGTAAAGCGAAGGGCAAGGTCAAAGGGAATCCGTGCCGTGAGCATGGATTATAAGAAAATAATCATGGAAGTTGCTGGGCATGGTGGCGCAAGCCTTTAATCCCAACACTCAGGAGGCAGAGGTAGGAGGATCACCATGAGTTGGAGGCCACCCTGAGATTATGTAGTGAATTCCAGGTCATCCTGGGCTAGCGTGAGACCCTACCTTGAAAAAACAAAAAAAGAAAAGAAAAGAATTATGAAAGCATAAAAGTGATAAATTAAGCAAATTCTGATCTTAGAGCCTGGGACATAATAGCTCTAAAAGAGATCATGTTAGCTGCGAGAAAGGATACTAAAATGATCCTGAGAAAGCAAGCCTACATGACAAAAGCAAGGACGTCTGCTTGGAGCTGGGAGCATGTCTCAGTTGGTAGAGTGCTTGCCTGGAAGGCATGAAGTCCTGAGTTCAAGCCCCAGCACTGCATGAACCTAGTGTGGTGGTGTGCGTGGTAATCCCAGTGATTGGGAAGTGGAGGCAGGAGCTTAGTGAGCCCGAGGCCAGCTTGGGCTGCATGAGACCCTGTCTCCCAGAAAAAGAATGGAAATCAAGAGAGACAAAGGCCGGCCGGGAGGCAGCTCTGTGCCACCTAGCGCATTTCACGGTTAAGTAATACGCTCAGCGGGGTCGTCCTCTACAAAGGGGAAGTTCACTTCTCTGCCCATGGCATTGTCTGGCCTGCACCTCACTTTTTTGAAGTTTTCAAAAGATAAGAGGGATGTGAGGGCGATCTGGCTGTGACATCTGTCACCCCATTGATGGCCAGGGTTGATTCAGCTGATCTGGCTGGTTAGGCGGGTGTCCCCTTCCTCCCTTACCGCTCCATGTGTGGCCCTCCTGAAGCTGCGTGCTCGGTCGAAGAGGACGACCTTCCCCGAATAGAGGAGGACTGGTCTTTGGTCAAGGGTATACGAGTAGCTGTGTTCCCCTGCCAGAACCTCCAAACAAGCTCTCAAAAGATAAGAGGTCCCTCTTGAGGGACATGCTTAGCTCTTGTGTGTAAACAGGGACCTTCAGAGGGCTAGCTTTGACTGAGCTATCCTTTTTTAAAAAAATATTTTATTTATTTATTTATTGGAGAGGGGGCAGGTAGAGAGAGAGAAGGGCCACACCAGGGCCTCCAGCCACTGCAAATGAACTCCAGACACATGCGCTACCTTGTGCATCTGGCTTACGTGGGTACTGGGGAATTGATCCTGGGTCCTTAGGCTTTGCAGGCAAATGCCTTAACAACTAACCCATCTTTCCAGCCCTGACTGAGCTATTCTGAGCACTGAAAAATAACTGTGAAAAACATTAAGACCAGCTGTTTGCTGTTGGGCCTAAGGTTGTTGAAACCATCACTTGACCCAGAGAAGTGACTTTAATTGAAAAGAAAGGCAAGAAGGAATTTTTGGATTAGTCTAGTTTTGATGACTATTCAAAGTCTAATTTTCAACCAATATTTCATGGATAAAATAATATCCTTGAATTTTTAAAGTATTTTATTGATTTATTTAGGAGAGAGTGAGAGAAAGAGGCAGGTAGAGATAAAGAGATAGAGAGAGGCAGAGCAAGACTGGGTGCACCAGGTTAAGCAGTTAAGGAACTTGCCTGCAAAGCTTAAGAGGAAATCAAACCTGGGTCCTTAAGCTTTGCAGGCAAGTGTCTTAACTGCTGAGCCATCTCTCCAGCCCAATATTCTTGAATTTTTGATGGTCGTGTGTGTGTGTGTGTGTGTGTGTGTGTGTGTGTGTGTGTGTGTAGCTGGGGAATAGAACCCAGTGTCTTGTGCATGCTAGGCAAGTGTTTTACCACTGAGACACATCTCCAGATGACTTTCTGACTGTCTCTAAAGTGCTATTGACAAGGTAGAGATCCTCTGCAACCATTTCGGTTATATTTCCTTCCTGTCTGGAGTGAGCTCAGGCTTCAGAAGTTCCTCGGGGGCTGGAGGATCCATTCCCAAGGTGGCTCGTGCACGCATGATTACTGTAGGGTGGTGGTAGTGAAGACCTCAGCTCTCTTCTACGTGACCCTTTCCATAGGCCCGCCCTCTCTCTACCAGCCCAGGAGCTGTTTTCTAAAATAGGACTTCTTAAACATTGTGCCTTTATGACGTGTTTCACCTGAGATGTTGTTCCATGACCCTGGATATACAGCTCTATAAAATAGGTATACAGATCATTGTTGAATATAAATTATAATATTCTTTTTAAATGATTCTTAGCTGTACATATAAATTTGTCATTTATTAGCGATAAAAGCAAATTCACATATTAGTAAGCTACATGCACTTGCTCATTTTAAAATAATTAAATCTTGCCTGATACTGCTGCACATAGAGCTTGTTCAACATTTTTGAGGTTGATCAATATTTGGATGTCATAATCATCAATATTAAGCAGAGTATTTCTCATAAATATGTCATGCAAAATGGCAGAAAAATGTTCAGGACTGTTTCGGAAATTGTTGAAAATTCTGTTCTCATCCCAAACAAAACTTTATTAGACAATTGCCTTGTGAGACTCAAGTCAGCAGTCAAACAGTAGTATTAAAATCAAGCGTTATACCAGCCCAGTCCATGCAGAGGAGTGACAGCAGCAAAGTGCTGTGTCTTTGTTTCCCATAATGAAATCATTATGCTTTGATAAGAGTAGTAAAAGTTTCATGCACAGTAAAAACAATGCAGTTTATAATATACGCCAGTCTTGAGTCTGAGCCGAGTGTTTAGGGGGATGTTCCTTGGCTTGCATGGTGTGACAGCACGCACGTGTAAGGTGCACGTGTTGTGGGTTCAAAACCAAGACTGCTGTGAGGTCATGTCATGTAACACAAGCCAGTACTTCCAGAAACACCATGGGTTCATTATGTGTTGGATTATGAATTAATTTTTAAAAAGTTTTTATTTATTATTTATTTGCAAGGAGAGAGAGAGAGAGAGTATGGACATGCTATGAGCTCTTGCCACTATAAACAAATTCCAGATGCATGTGCCCCTTTGTGCATCTAGCTTTAGGTGGGTGATGGGTAATCGAACCCAGGCCATCAGGCTTTGCAAACAAGCACCTTCAACCACTTAGTCATCTCTTCAGCCCTGAATTAATTCTTGGACATTGTGCAAAATGTTTACAATCTCCAGATGGGGTCATGACTCACAAAAGTCATGCCCTTTAATGCCTTGTAATTTCATTGTTATGACAAGACACCTGAACAAAACAACGTAAGAGAAGGAGGAGGAATGTTGTTTCTGGTGCAGAGATTGCAGTCCATGACGGGAAGAGAAGGGACCCTTACTTCTACTACCATGGTCAGGAATCAACAGCGGAATGTCTCCAGTAGTTGGCTTTCTCCTTTCCCTCTTTTCTTTCCATCCAATATCTGGCCGATGGGACGGTACTCCCAAAATTCAGGATGGGTCTTCCCTTTTCAATATTCCCTGGTAACACCCTCAGACACAGCCAGAGTGTGCTTCACCAATCTGTGAGGCGTCTCTCAATCACATTAACAATATGTGCTAACCTTACAAGGAAGTCAGCCCTGACTCACTGTGGGAGGTAAATACACAAGACAGGGACTGCGAGAGGGTATGTGGGGCGGTCACAGGCACCAACGTACACACCAACGTACACCCACGGCTTCTGGAACCACTCCTGGAAGCTGTGCTGGAGAAGGCGAGAGACAGAGAGAGAGAGAGACTCTTGACACAGGTTATCAAAGC